>NW_022045899.1:329514-400069 GCF_001654015.2 Drosophila navojoa
TGCATGATATATATATATATATATATATATATATATATATATATATATATATATATATATACATATATATATATATATATATATATATATATATATATATATATATATATATATATCATGCATTAAGTGTCAATTTAATATATTCCATCATATCTCAAGTACAAGAGTATTCAGTGCTCTTTAATCAATATTTCAGTAGTTTCTTCTGGTTGTCGCTGCTGTTGCTTTTGTTTTTGATGAGCGGCTTCACGTTTGCGTCTGCGCCTCTCTATATGGCCCTACGTCTGGCTCTTCATCGCCCTGCTCTGTCGCTCTCATTTTTGCTGCCTGCCTCAGTCTATGCGTGCCAAAATGCCAATGGCGTTTTAATTTGAAGTCACATTTGGCAACGGCGTCGAGCGCCTGCTCCAAGTCCAATTTTAGTAGTTTTTTTCCTTCCCCTTTTTTTTATGCATCATTTATGAGCTGCCGCATTTTATTTATTTATATTCATAATGTTCAAGTCGAGCCTGGCTGTTTTAGTTTTATACATTTATTTGGCTTTTCCGGCACAGAGCAGTCGTAGACGCAGTCGCCGCTCGTAGCCCGCTTGCTGCAGGGTTTGAGCCGAGTATTTTCGACACTTGTTGCCAATATTGTTTGTACCTGCTGCGAATTAAGCAAAACTGGATTAGGTTCTATTTTCCTTTTGCTTTGCTTTCTTTTAGCCAAGTCCTAATCCGGCCTCATGTAATTGCGCACAGACATGGCGCCAGTCAGTGCGAGATTTGAGCCATGGCCATTGTCATTGTCATTGTCATTGTGTGCTGGGCTAATAGGATCAGCTATGGCTGTGTCTGTCTGAGCCTGGCGTGAAATCCGCAAATGTTGTTTACCTTTTGGCGAAAAAGGGGTTCGCACTGTCAGCCCATCCATCCATCCATCCATCCATCGAAAAGTCGTCAAGTGCATTTTAGACCTCAACTCTACGCTCTACTTGAACTGTTTTGTTTTGGCCAACTGCTGATTGTGGCCTTTTGTTTTTAGAGCGACACCCACGACAGCAACGGCAACGGCAACGGCTCGAACTCGAACTTCTTTTTGGGCTGAAATGTTGTTGTTGCTGTTGCTGTTGCTGTTGCTGCTAAGGCTGCTGCTTCTTCCTCTTCTTGTTGTTCTTGGCCGTGAGTCAACAAAAAAAGTTCGCATCGATGGGAAAATTGTGCAAACAATAAACCGCAGAAACAGGCACATCGAAAGCTCTCAAGCCAAATCAAGATATAGCCGACAAAGCACACACACACACTTATACATCCAGTCATATCTACATCTTTTAAATATATATATGTATATCTCTTATTTTCTATAGCCATTATTATATTTCATTCGATAGCAATTATTGCTACCGTTTAATTGTGCGCATTGCGATTTTGTGGAGCTTCGACTTTGATTTTTCACACGGCATTCGACTGCGCCCCCTCTTCCACTGCCACTCCCACTCCCACTGCCACTCTCTCGTTATGGCCCACTGCTTGTCCAGCCCCAATCCTCTCCCTTCTAGCTTCTGCCAGCTGCAGGCACGATACCATATTGCCTCATCAGAAGCGCGTCCAGCGACTCTTCGCTGTGAATGCAGCCACGTGGCTAATGATTCGCATTCGCCTTCCTTTTTCACGCAATCGGCCCAAGCGACTTCCAGCACTCGGGACACTCGGGGCAGTCGGCTGGTCCGGCTGAAAATCTATATATTAAAATTTAATGATTCACAGCGAAACTTGGTCTTTGGTATTGACGGCATTTCAACTATTTCATATCATTTCCACACTTGTGCTCGGATTTTTCAGCTCGGCTAAAGTTTTTCGCAATAATTTGCATAGATAACTTTATTCTTGCACTCTTATAAAGCTTTCATTGACCCAAAGCACTTAACTTCACCTCGGGCAATAGACTCAGGTAATATTCGCACTTGCCCAGCTCTATAATCATTTGGCTAACAGCTGCTTGGGTCTACGCATGCATAAAGGAGAAATCACTAAAGCAATGGCATTACATGATGGTTATTGAATTCATATATGTATGATCTAATGGTATATATGTTAGAATATTCCAGGCAGACAGTATAAAATCACGGTGAAAGATAATACTAAGCTAGAGAAAATTCTTAGCACCAATCAATCAAATCAATGGTAATATTTAATTGACGTCTGTCTATATGAATATATAAGTATAAGTACACGACCGTCCTATGCGATTCTCATTCTAATGATAATGAAGTTGTTTGATTATCAATTAAATTGAAATCATATATTAAGTTCCAATAAAAAAATGGAAATGAAATGTGTAAGGCTCTGCCTTTTATTGATATGAATATGAATGAATAAATCTTGTATGTTTAAAGTTAAGAACTTATGGTGATCTGAGCACGGGTTACCTTCTGGCTCTATATAAAAAACTGTTTTCATTAACAAACGTCGAGTCATCTTGACTGATGCATGGTGGAAGCGTACAAGAAAAAAAAAGTGCAACCGCAACGTGGTCGCAGTTAATTACCTGTGCGAACTTTTCAACTAGACGTGCAACGCGGCCCGCAGCGTTACAGTGAACACTCGTTGTAAGTTGACTTTTAACCGGTTACTAACTGACATTTTCACCTTGTTAATTATGCGCACGGTCATGCAAAATCGCCCGCCATTTCAAGTGGCCAAATGAAGTATCCACTCAAACTTGCATTGTCAGCGATGTCGAGCACGATGGACGATGGACGATGGACGCTGAACGAGACATGGTCATGATGATCTCTTAATTGCATAGCTCAAGTGAAAACAACAGCCAACTGACAACTGGCAACTGGAGCTGCAGCCTCCCAAAAACAGCAATGGCAACAGCAGCTGCTTGGCTAATGTGTCTTCTATAGAACCGCTGTACTTAATCTAGAAATTCGTAATGCCTATGGTGGGATCTATGAAGAGGCAAGCAGATTTATTTGCAAATTACCATGCATATTAGGTGTACTAAATATAGGTCAGCTGAAAACTTAATTGTCCACCAAAATCAGCCATATGAAATACAATTTTCAGACCCAATAAATCAATTCCACATCAGAAATGATCTCTACTGAAAAACCAACCTTTATGATGTATACTCTGGTTCTAATTATAAAATATATACATATAGATCTATATGCATGCATGACAAGATCTTAATAACCGCTGCTGGGCCATAATGATGGAACAGCTGAATTTAGTCAGGCGTTACCAATGGATAAACCACTTGAATGAACGCCATTGCAAAAATATAAAAAAAAAGTGAAACAAAAATAAAAACCATTGCTGACCTGTCTGACCCGAGCACAGGTGACAGGTGCAGGCCACCAGAAGTGTGGATACAGGTGTTGCAGGTGCCGTAGGTGTATTTGTAGGCGTTAACACAGCCAAAAGACTTGAGCAAAATTAACGTACCAAACTGCTCAGCAGACAGCTGGCGCCATCTATTGCATTTTACGCGAAACAGCCAACAGATTTAGCCGCCAGAGGCAACCAAACCAATGAATTGAAATTTGTGTTTAAAAATATCAAATAATATGATATATACCATGCAGTTACTGGTCTTTAAGGATTACACTTTGAATTTGTAATGCTCATAAAACCCAATAGTAAAAGATTCCATTTAGCTCCTAGCAATAGTGCATTCTCGATGGCTTAAAGCGTCCATATTCGCCATTTGTGGTGGGCGGTACTTTGGCATTGCTGTTAACATTGTGACTCTGTTCATCTTGCTTTTCCAGTTCTTTCAATGAATCCAGATGGTTGTAGGCGTGCAGCTTGTTCAGTCGCCTTTCACGTGCATACTTTAGGAATATATCCTGACCGTATCTATGCTGGCTTTCACAATAGATCTGGGCGATGCGACTGAATTCGATATTCTGCCTGCCTGGATACCAGCTGAACAGCTTTTGCCAACGATCCGATGTCTTGGTATCCTTGCTGGCAACCAGACGATGATATTTCAAATTATCTGTCGTGATCACATCGATCGGCATTATGGAATCTCTTACTTATTTTCTTTAAATCTACTTAACTTATTAATTTTTGTTTTAGATTTTTCTGGTTTTTTTAATACATTAAATTTTTCGAAAGTCAAATTACTTCATCATACTGTGAATTTTATGTAGCTTCTAACCCGATTTACATTGTATGTTTATAGAATAGAATCTTGCTTTATGTTTTTGTAAAGTAGACGATGACGTCAGTGCGTGCAATATCATCATTATAAAACGTTAGATTCAACATATATCGTCCGCCGGGAATCAAATTCTTTACAACACTGTTCACATATTGTACTGGTAGCTTGTCCAGTATTATGTCGTGCTATTAATAGAAGGCAAGAGTAAGTGTTGAATATAATATACGAAATAAGTGGTTATACATACATTGAAGGGGCATGTGTGATTCATATTCGAATATGGTGCAAATGTACTGTATATAAGACTGGCGAATGGATTCTTCCGATCTCTCAAAAATTTGCAGGCATTTATGCTGCCATTAAAATGCTCGAATATGTAACGGGTGTCACGCTTTACAACCTTAAATACAACCTGTATATTTAGTTATATAGTCAATTTATAATTAGCGAATTATCAATAGAAAATTTGATTTTCTTTACCTTGCCATTTCGAATGGGCAACTTATGGAGAACAGCTTTCACCGAAAAGTATTTGTAGGTCCGATTTACGGCCTTCAAGTAACAATACTCGTATTCCAAAAACTTTTTATCATAAGTGAAACAGTTAACATTATTGAACTCAAGATCGGCAGTTATCTAAAAATGGACAGAAAATAATATTTGTATGACAATATTGGAGTTTATGTATAAATGTATTTTTCAACTTACAGATATTATGCCAATAAGGGCAATAAATGGAACTAAACGCAAAAATAACATTCGTCCGCTGTTGGAAACCAATTGTTCAATAATAATTATAGTTTCACACTGTCTGTCCATTACGAATGATATTACATTACATGCCCCAAAGCAGTTGCTAATTATAAATGTCATTATTTCAAAAGATATTAATCTATATAAGTAAATTCAAATACACTCTATGGATCAGCGAATTTGCATATTTTTAATAATTTGTCATAAACAATTGTGAAAGATAGAAAACTTAGAAACACCCAATGAAGATATTATGCTCACTGTTCATCCGTTACTCGTACTATGAGCTTGATCAATTTTGCCACCTCCGTTACACATCAGTTGAGTAAACTGAACACAGTGCAAAAAATATCGTTTGAGCATTACTATTGTTAGCACCTTGTTGCCAATTTAGCTAGTTTTCCGTCGAAATTAAGAGCTGCAGTGAACTATGAAATGACTTTATTTGAACTTTAAGAGCACTACAGTCAAAATCCCGAAATATTCATTTCTAATCGATTAATATATTCGTAGATTGAGATATTACAGCTAAACTATTGTTAAGCTATTGTCAATTTGGCTTTTCAGGACCTAAAGACATACCTGTTTTATCTTACACTTGAGCTGCAATTGAAAGCTGATTGGTCAAAACGAAGAGGTGATAGTGGATTTTATATTTCAATTTTTGAATACGTGAAATTAGTTAATCAATACAGTGTGTTTCATATTCTGGTTAATTCACTTACATAACTGAATTTGAAAAACATCAAAATTTTATAATGATTGCAATAATTATATTAAGATTTTGTAAAGTAGACAAGAACATCAGTGCGCGCAATATTGTCATTATAAAACGTTAGATTCAACAAATATCGTCCGTCGGGAATGAAATTTTTTATAACACTGTTCACATATTGTATTGGCAACTTGTCCACTATTATATCGTGCTATTCCAAAAAAAATCAGGGTATAAAAAAGAATCATATTGAGCAAAGATTTGAAGAGATATTCATACATACTAATTGATATACGTACGTTATATGGACATGTGTGATTAATATTTGAATATGGCTTAAATGTTTGGTATAAAAAAGAGGCTAATGGATTTAGACCATCTCTCAAAAATTTGCAGGCATTTACAGTGCCATAGTAATGCTCAAATATGTTGCGTGTGTCACGTTTTACAACCTTAAACGCCAACTAAATATACGAATATAGAACTTTTGATTAGTAACATTCTAACAATCATAAAATATTATATTTCTTACCTTAGCATTTCGAATGGGCAATTTATGGAGAATAGTTTTTAATGACAAGTATTTGTAGGTGCGATTTATGGCCTTCAAATGACAATATTCGTACTCCAAAAATTCTTTATCATAAGTCACACAGTCGACATTATTGAACTCAAAATGAGCAGTAATCTAAAAATACAAATAGAGTATTCTTTTCATGTAGAATTTAAAGTTAATAGACAATTTAACTTACACCTATTATACCCAGAAGGGCAAAAAGTATAACTAAGCGCGAAATTAGCATTTGTCTGCCGTATGGAAATATTTTAACGATAATAAATACCAGCCTATCTGAGCAATATATTTTATATGCTTCATCGCAGTTGATAATTAGAAATGGTTGCATTTATTAAGCTATTAACTCATAGTAATTAAAATTAAAAACAAAAAATTATACATCCGTGTATTAATATATTTTAAATGAGGAATTATTGTCTATCCATTACCACCCAAAGGTATTGTGAAATATAAATGGTTTTTGGGTATGGATACATTTATTTGAATTTTTGGCGCCACCGCTACTTATCAGTTGAGCTAATCGAACGCACTGCACAAGCTATCGCTTGAACGTAACTATCGATAACATGCCGCCACTAGCTAACATTAACAATCGACCGTTGCGCCACTCTGGTTAATGAGAGCTCTTTTCACGACTATTAATAATTTAAATTATAAATTTAAAACCCCACAACGTCAAAAAAAAATCGTAGCTAGTGTTTTGTGGAAAAATTGTGCTTTATTTCAATTTAAATTTAAGGTTCGTATATCATTACTGTTTAAGACCTCACGACGGATTTTATTGGGTTTTACATCTGCATTGCACTAATTCTATTATGATTTTGAAAAATAGACGATGACCGAAGCACGTGCAATATTGTTATTATAAAATGTTAGATTAAGCAAAAATCGTCCATTGGGAATAAAATTTTGTATTACACTGTTCACATGGTGTACTGAAACCTTTTCCAGTATTAAATCGTGCTATCGAATAAAAACAAATTCAAGTCTTTAAAAAAAATTTAAAATAAACTGTTTTACTTACGTCATAAGGACATGTGTGATTAATATTTGAATATGGTTTAAATGTCTGGTATATATGATTGGCTATTGGATTACGACCATCTTTCAAAAATTTGCAGGCATCTACAGATCCGTCATATTGTCCAACTATGCTGCGGGTGTCGCGTTTTGCAACTCTAAAAATTATCTGTATATGCATATATATATGTATATTTATTAATTGTTGAATTTTGCTTTAATATAATTTTTAACTATACAAAAATTAGTTACCTTGCAATTTCGCACTGGCAATTGATGGAGTAAGGTTTTTATTGATAAGTATTTATACGTGCGGTTTTCGGACCTCAAGTAACAATAGTCGAATTCCAAATATTTCTTGTCACAAGCAATACACTTGATATTATTAAACTCAACATCTGCAGCAATCTAAAAGTACAAAAAAATGCATTACCTTTATGCAATTCATAAACATTGAGATTACATATATAAATATTGAAACTTACACCCTTTATGCCTACAAAGGCGACAAATAGAATCAAGCGCGAAAATAACATACGTTTGCCGTTTGAAAACATTTCTACTCTAATAACTAGGAAACCTAAAAAATAATATATTTTATATGCTTCATAACAATTCATAATTATGAATGACAACATTTCTAAATCTATAAATGTTTTAAATAGAGGATTACCGTCGATTATTAACCATTAAAGTTATTGTGAAAAGTGGCTCCGGCGTGGATACTTAATAAATAATTTTGAATAATTTGGCCAGAACCGTTACACATCACTTGAGTTCAACAAAGTCTTTGAATTTGATTGGACTGGAAAAAATTCAGTAAATACTAGATATAAATCTGAGTCAACATTGTGGTGGAATATGATGCTTCATATATGAATATGATTCGATTCTGACCTCCTATCAGAAGCTTGCATAGGACCATTAAAAAGATTATATAAATTACCATTTGAAATTTTTAGCTGGCAACAGATCGAATACAGCCTTTTCTGAGAGTACAATATTTTATTTTTATTTAAATATTCATTGTATGCATGAAAGATAGCTACGAATGTACTGCAATAAAGCCGCGAGCAACAGTTTAAGATAATCTAAGATTTTGTAAAGTATACAATAACATCAGCAACGGCAATATTTTCAGTGTACCAGGACAGGTTCAGGTAATATCGACCATCCGGAACATGTGCTGCTATAATTTTATTCACATATTGCACTGGCAACTTATCCACCATTATATCGTGCTATAAAACGCAGAATTAGTAAAACCGATAAAAACAAACATAAAATATTTATACATACATTGAAGGGACATGTGTGATTCATGTTTGAATATGCTGTAAATACACTGAATATAATCCGTGCTATTGGATTTCGGCCATCTTTAAAGAACTTGCAGACATTTACGCTGCCATCGTATTTGTCAAATATGGTTTGGGTGTCTCGCTTTAAAACCTTGTATTTCAGCTGAACATACGTTGGATTTTTAATTTACATAAATTATCACTAATGAGATTTGTTTTTACCTTAAGGCTTCGCAGTGGTAACTGATGAAGAATAGCTTTTAGAGAACTGTATTTGTAGGTGCGATTGATGGACTTCAAATAGCAATATTCGAATTCCACATATTCCTTGTCATGCGTCAAACACTGCAAGTTATTGAACTCAAAATGGCCAATAATCTAAAAAAAAAAAAAGAATATATATATGTATATATATACATATGTATATGTAAAGAATAAACGATTATGTTTTATTATACGCATTTTAACTTACACCATTTATATTAAAAAAGGTAAACAGTAAAATAAAGCGCAAGAAAAACATTAGTTGGCCGTTTGGTTAAATGCTGTTCAACGAATGATGTATGATATAATTCATAGCACTTCAAGATATAAATGTTTGCATTTATGAAGATACTCATCTATAATAATTAAAATAATAACATGCTTTTATTTATTTTTAAAATTGTAGATTATAATAATTGTGAAATACACAATTCAGAGACATTTTACGAACCCATTATGCTCTAATCTGTCAATTCGTTAATTACATTTTCTGATTAGTTTTTAATTATTCTCCCTCAGAACTGTTGACCTAACTGAAAGTATTGCACTACATTGTATTAATAATACTATCGATGGCATGGCGCCACAAGCAACTTATCATTTCCATATTAAGGCACTAATATAATTAGTCTTAGATATTGTTATTTTTTTTTCTTCAACCGTATGTTTTTTTAACTACTAACCGGATTAACTATAAGAGCTGAACAGTTGTATTTGAAATATAATATGCAACTCTTATATAAACAATAAATAGTAATCCAAAAATTCTTTGTAGAAAATCCCAACATCCCCAGAGAAACAAGAAATTTCAGCGCATGAATGAATTTGTTCGTCGATTAGAAACATTTGTGAAATAATTACTAAGGCTTTAGACTGTTAAATATGTAGAATATATAAATTGCATATGGTTCATCGCACATTATAATAATAGACGGATGTATACAAATGTAGAATAAATTAAACAGTAATAACTTTAATCTCTGAATTTGTGCGATTTGTCCACATATTAATGATTTAACTCTGAACAAATGCAACAATTTAAATTGCTTTAAATTTTGAATTGTTTTGCGAACACCGTTCCGCAACAGTTTAGTTGACCGAACGAACAGAGCAAGATGTGTTTTGAGTATGTCTATCGTTTAAGTGCCACCACTAGCACAGCTGATATTTTGGCGGCAAATGCTATTCAAAACAAGCGCAAGCAAATCCCAGTGAGATAAATTGTACTACAAATTATGCATGATTCGGTGCAGGAGATAGCTAAAACGCGGCGTTTTCTCAAAGAACGATTACAACGCGACTACACCACTGTCCGTGGCTATGAATCGGAACGTAATAATGTACGGCAGTTGTTGCAGCGCACAGCTGAAATGGGTGAATCGAATTCTTTGTTGTTGATAGGACCGCGCGGTGCCGGCAAAACTACAGTAAGTACTGCCTACTAATGTCGGCCACTGCTCAAGATTCTGGCTTACTCTGCAGCTCATCAATGCCGTTCTCACGGATTTGCTGGAGAACAAATCGTTTGTGGACAACACGCTCATTGTGCACCTCGATGGCAATTTGCATACAGATGATCGCATTGCACTCAAATCAATCACCGTACAAATGCGCTTGGAGAATGCAGCAGATGGCAAAGTCTTTGGCTCGTTTGCCGAGAACTTGGCCTTTCTGCTGCAGTGCCTCAAGGCTGGCGACAAAAAGTCAAAGAGCGTTGTCTTTGTCTTGGAGGAATTTGATCTCTTTTGCACACATCACAATCAGACATTGTTATACAATTTATTTGATGTCTCGCAGTCAGCTCAGGCGCCAATTTGTGTGCTGGGCGTTACCTGTCGACTAGATGTCATTGAGTTGCTTGAGAAGCGCGTGAAATCGCGATTCTCGCACAGGTATGCCCTCGAATTTTCTATTCTTATTCACCAATATAATCGCATTAGTTAACTTTTCCCCGCCACAGGCAGGTTTTCCTCTTTCCCAGTGCAAACAAATTCGAGGATTATGTCTCACTCTTTCAGCATCTAGTAAGCCTTCCTAGCAATAAGGAGCTACAAGCAGCTGTCGATCGCATTGACAGCCTGCAGATGTTCAAATCGGACGCTTTTACCTTTCAGCGCAATCATTTCGATGGAGTTGAATATGCATTTGATAAGAAACACGTTGAGAACTGGAACAAACAAATCGAAAAACTTATCAAAACGCCTGCAGCACAAAAGACCCTGCAAATGCTCTATGATTTTGATGTAAGCGAAGCATTTCTCAAGACCTTCACATTCCGTCTGGTGGCACAATTGAAAGCTGATGCCCCACACATAACAGTGGAGCAGCTTACAGCACTTGGCGCTCAATACGAATGCGATGACAAAGTAGAACTGCTTTGCGGTCTGTCTGTGCTCGAGCTGTGTCTGCTAATAGCCATAAAGCATCATTCGAGCATTTATGATCGCGATCCTTTCAATTTTGAGATCATTTTTGGGCGCTTCTCCAAGTTCGCCAAGGTCTCTACGACGATGCAAGGTGTGGAGCGTGCCATAGTATTAAAAGCCTTTGAGCATTTGCGCATTGTAGAGCTAATAATGCCCTTGTCCAGTAGTGGCATGGGTAAAGTGCAAAAGGAATTTGAAATGCACAAAATGGCCTTGACCTATGGACAGATACAGCAGGCTGTGCAACGCTATCAGGCGCTGCCCACAGAAGTTGCACAATGGGCACAGAGTTCGATAATTTAAGCATAAGAAATACAATTCCTTAATTTTACACATAATTTATTAATATATTTAAATAAACCTTACTATACACTCTTGTTAATGAATGTTTGTTAATGCTTAAGAATTTGTTGTATAAACATTGCTATTATATGATCTATATAGATATATGTGTCTATACCCTGTCAACTCCACCTCCCTTTTTGTATTCTATAGAGCTTACCCTTTTCGGCTTAGCATTGCTAATTATGTAATGAGGTCAACTTGGTTGCTGATCGATAATGTAAATTCTTAGAGCAGCTGTTGCCCGCATATGAACAACGATATAAATATTCTCTTTAAGCCTTAAAGCGGAACAGTGGTGGGCCAACAGCGATGAATAGACTTACAATTCTGTTTGCCGTGCTGCTGCTGGCTGAGCTCTGGATCGCAGGATATGCAGATGAGAGTCCTGGCTTCTTCCTGAAGATCACCAAGAACGTGCCGCGACTGGGCAAGCGCGGCGAAGCATTTCTCATGAAGAACATGAAGACCATACCACGCATAGGACGCAGCAATCCAGAGGTATGTGAAATGGCATACAAAATGAATCAAATGAATCAGTTATTCTGTTCTTTTTTTTCCTAGGCCTCCATTACTCCCTTGCTAGCCTGGCTCTGGAATATCGATGCGGATCCACAGTTTAGCAAACGCCGACTGCCGAGCACTGGAGGCACTGGCAGTGTGGAGCATGAACTAAGCGTCGTTCAGCCCGTCAACTCGAATACCCTGTTCGAGCTATTGGATCGTAATGCTATACCCAGCGAACATGTCAAATTCGTGCACTGGAAGGACTTTGATCGGGCTCTGCAAGCAGATGTGGAATTGTATACGAAAATCATACATCTGGGTCGTGATCCGGATCAGCGCCTGAAGCAGGATCTAAGCTTCAACAGCTATATACCCATCTTTGGCGCAGATGATGCAAAGAGCAACGATTTCATGCTGTACAACAAGAACGATAGGGACTTGTATGGCGGTTATGATCGCAATTTCATGCAATACAATCGCTTGTAGATGGGCCGTAAGTGAGCATGAGACAGTGAAAGTACCAATATTACCCATGTATACCCTGTATTTTGACTAATGTCAGTTTTTATATATTTGTATACGCAATGGTTAAAATAAAACCAGAATTGGAAAACAAACCCAAAAGTTTTTAAAGAATTAAGCGAACATTGCACCCGTGCACTGTCTCTCGCTCTTTCTCTCTCTCTCTCTCTCTCTCTCTCTCTCTCTCTCTCTCTGTCCCTCTATCTCTCTGTCATTCGCTCTGTCTCTTGTCAAAAAATATGCAAAAAAGACAGCCGACGTGACAGTTTGAAACGCATTATCGATTAACGGTTTTGCGGTAGCTTTCCACGAAATCCCTTTTTGATGATGACTGTACTCAAAACAAGCCTTCTCCATTAGGCCTGTGTTAACGTATTTTGTTTGACTTAAATATATATAGACTATTTATAAAATATACATAAAGCACACATAATTTACATTGATTGTTTTAAATGCCTTAATTTTAGCGTTCAATGTAGAATTCTTAATTAGGAAATTCCATCCTTCAACAGTTAGCGAAAATGCGTGTTTTAAAAATGCTTTTGAAACTGGTTTCTGTTATCGGCTTTTGGCGACACAAATTCCAAGTGATTTGTTTTTATAATTCACTTTTTTTTTGAGGGGGGATTATTTATTTTTCAATCAAATAAATTTCATGAAAATTAACGCTTGAACAAATTGTCGCCGCCGTCATAATACAAACACACACATAAATACATAAATATATACATTTATTTATATGGCAGTCTATGTTTTCATTTGGTTTAATTAACAGTTGATTGTTAAATAATTCGCTTTTTTCTGTATTTATATTTTTGACAAAAAAAAAACAAAAGCGGCTCAAAATGCAATTCATTTCACTTAAGGAGAAAAATTGCATATTCATAAATTTAGCTTTGAAGCTCAACAGCTTTTAGAACTGTAAACTTGACTTTGAAAATTTGCAAAATTTTGCTGTTGTTTTTGTTTTTGCCTTTTTCTCAATTTCTATTTTAGCTGCAAGCGCGCGTAGAACAAGTTTGCCATTTGTGTGTATGTATGTGTGAGTATAAGTATTTCTGCCGCTTCAAATGAGAGAGCGCTAGATTACTCTCGTACAGGCTCTCACTTAAACTACTCTCACAGTAACTTAGTTAGAGCTGCGCTCGTGCCGTTCGGCAGAGCTCGATCAAACACAATTGCTGAGAGCAGCTTGTGAGCCATAGACAACGAGCTCTTCGTGTTCGTGACACGCTCTCATCACCCGCTGAGTCGCGCTCCAAGCATAAATACGAATGCACCACTGGCAGTTGCTTCATTTGAAGAGGAGTCGTTGTTGCGAACGCATCGTTCACGCGTTTCATTTTATTGATTGTGTTTTTCAGTGTTGGTGAGGAATTTCAACTGTGGGTGTGAAATGTGAGACGAGCTTTTTGCCTTATGAACTGGAAGGCAGATACACGATTTGAATGCAAACAAAACCGACACAAAAGCCAATAAAACAAAATTAGTAAAGCTTGTTGTACAATTTAGTTTAATTAAGTGCGAAAACAAAGATATTGGGAGCAAAGAAAGTTTTCTTTTAAAACCGAGTCAAAATAGAAAGTCTGGCAACGCGGATTACACAAACAACGCGAGCAGCAGAGCTAACGGTGTGCAATTGACACAGCTGACCGCTTGGGATCAAAGGCAAGCAGGCAACCTTTGCCATAGCAAAAAACAACAACAACAACAATGATGATGGCGATGAGTGGTACCAGACTAATTTTGATCAGCTGCCTGTTTAGCGCAATGGCCATCCAAATGGGCGCTGCCTCGGCTATTCCCATTTGGGAGTTTTTGTCGCGTAACGAAAAGGTAAATTCAACATATGATATGCCATATACATTAGAGATATAAACAGATTCCAAATTGAACCTAAGCCACCACTCATTTGCATACAACCATACACACACGAACATATACCGATCTGTGTTTATTGTAATCATAGGCATTACGCATACGCCACGTTCGCTCCAGTTATAATGACAATGCTAAGGTGTTCGGGCGTCCTTGGCATTGGACTGATCTGCCAAAAAAAAAAAAAAGAAAAAAGAAAAAAACTAGCACAATTTTTGCGCACATTATCCATATTTTTATGAGATCTCAATTTTTCGATGATTTTTGTCAATGAGCATCATAAATAGCGTTGCCTTAATTACTATGCATATTTCTGCACATAATTAGCTGTAGTGTGTGTAAGTTTTTAACGGCTCTTTTTGTTATGTCTTTCGTTTCCACACCGATATGTGACTGCTTTTATTTATTTTTTTTTTTTCTTTTATTGAATTTTGAATCAGTTTTGAATGCTGAATATGCATATGGATAACAGACATAAAGACTACGCTATTTGCGTCTCATTTGCATAACTGTACCGCAATACCAACTATAACAGCAGCAGCAACAACAACAACAAATAGCTGAATCACAATTTAAACAATAAATGCTGAAGATAATAATAGAAATATAAAAATATGATCCAACAACAACAGAAGCCGCTGCTGCTGCCACTTTACTATATGTATGTGTATATATGAATTTATGTATATCAGAATATCGGCATTAGCCATCCTTGACATAAATAATGAGACTCCATTGCCTGATCTTGACATTGTCAACGTTATCAATTGTAGCGCATCTGTAAAAGCGTTTGCTTTACTTTTAAGTTAAAATTCTCTCAAACATATTATTTAAACAAATATTGAGCTCTGGCTCGGGCTAGTCTGCCTTGTCGCCTCGTATATTGATTGGTTTGCTGTTTGCTCAAGTGTTTGCAAATACATACAGACACTGATGCATATACATATAGGTACGTATGTACATATCTACCAACATATAGACTTAATATAATGCCGGTTTCATCAGAAAAAGCTCTAGACTTTTATGGAAGTGACCAAACGGAAATTTAGAAAGGCAGGTTTTTTTTGCTTTGTTTTTCGATTTATTTTATTTTTGTTGGCTTAAAACATAAAGCGAGTTAGTGGGATTCACTTAACGATTGAATATCTTTGCGTATACACACTGGCACATATATAAATATTTGCTGACTTAGAAACAAGACGAAGCATAAATGCTGAGGTAAAGCAAGTTTTTGATAAGACATTGTCTTTGGGAAGTAGCCTTCCTAAAGAAGATTCCAGCTAATTAGAAGGGCTTACAATCTAATGCAAGCCTTTAAATATTTAATTCCAATGATTTGAGCTTCAGAAAATCGAAAAAAAAATCCATTTCATATTTTACCTTTGGATTTTATTAACTTTATAATTTATTTATAATATTAATCCACGAACTAAGAAATTGAAATGGGAGTTTCTATTTTGCACTAACCACGTACTCCTATGTATTTAAGTGAACTGTTCAACAATAAAGCATAAACATTTGGCATAAATGACAGCAAGCATTTGTTAACATAATGAAAAGTAATTACCAAAATGAACAATAAAACGAAATGAGCTGCATTCAAGCCGCGCCGAGTCAAGCCAAGCGCAACGATGAAAACAAGACAATCATTAAATTTCGTTTATGATAAAAAAAAAAGAAAAAAAAAACCAAAACTATTTTCATTTACATGTACATTTCGAGTGAGGGGCGGGGTATATGAAACATAAAACAAATAATCAAAAAAAAGTAACAAAATAATAAAAAAAAAAATAAATAAAAAGCTTTTCACTTTTTTTTGCGCAACAAAGCGTGACAACGAAGGTGTCTGTCTCCCCTCGCTGAGTGAGTGGCTGGCTGTGGGGTTGGGGGAAGCTCGGACTTAGGTGGCATCCAATGGAAGTGTTGGCAGTTCGGTGCTCGTTACACGCTCGTAAACAGTTAATGAACTCCGAGATGCTGAAGAAAACAAAAACAAAAATTTATTAGTTTAGCAAATTATTCATATCGAGCTCTATCCAAGAGCCAGGCCATTTCCCATTTCGCTTAGTCATGTCGTAGATCCTATTAAAAGTTTGTGAATTTGGCAGCGCATCGCACGCGAACTGCGCCTTAAAAAAAACTCACCTCAGCTTTATATTGTTATTGTTATTTCGTATTCTAAGCCACTTTATATAATAGTTGGAATAGAACAATGGAGCTAGCGCTTGCTTTTGTAAGGCGATGCGAGACGATAGCAGCAGGTAGAGAGGTATTATATGTACATACATGTCCGTACATCCGGCACCCGCATGTCCACTGACAAATGAGAAAATAATTTCCAAAAGCTAATTAATTGCAAAAAAAAAAAGGCAAAAAAAAAAAATAGTAAAAAAAGTAGCCAAATTCTAAAACGCAATTTGCGCAAGTCAGAAAACAAAACCGAATAACAAAAAATTCACATTAGAAATTGCTAATTGGAATTTCAACTTTTACACGCATATATATGTATATGTCTATATCTGTCTATATATGCTCATTACTACATTTATCCATCCAAGTAAATTCAGCTAGTTTAAGAGCCCCTCTTTGCGATTCTATTTTGCTTATAAACTTGGCTTATTTGTTTACTTTGCTATTTCAGTTAACATTTTTTTAGCCATATAAAGGGTATCTTGAAGCTTAGTTTCACCTGCTTACATAGTCTAAATCTTAATTAAATGTTGTTTACCGTTGCGCGCATGCTTCATCGCATCTCTAGCGCTTTCGATTTTCGATTGCAAAAAAAAAAATTAAAAAAAAATAAAGCCAAACAAAACAAAAACACCGCCGGTAATTAAACAATGTTGTTTTTGTTGTTGTTTAACGTTTATTTATATATTTTCTTCGCGTTTCTTTTTTTGTGCCCTTAATGTTAAGGTGGCAACGCGTTTAGCCGGTTTGACCCGAACTTAAATAAATAAATAAATTATGCTCGCATTACTTTTTACGTAAAGTGTATATTTATATACATACTTATGTGTGCGAGCAAAAAATGTAGCATCGTCATGATTATATATACATGTATATATTGTATATACATACATATTATTATGAACGGTATCAACTTATCCATTGGTAATGGCAATCATGTTGTGCGGGTCTTTTATCTTTTCCATATTTTTCTTTTCGGGCTCGAACGTTTCTCTTTTAGGTTTTGTAAACCCTTTTTACTTGTTTTGCTATCATTTTTGTGTTGTTTGTTTCAGTCTTTTTTTGGTCGCTCGTTTCATAATAGCATAAACTGCGCAGATCAGCAGGTTATTGAACCAGACATCAGGCATTAAACTAAATCTTCATAAAAATTAAGAAAAATAAAAAAACCAAAAATGAAATAAATTAGTAAATATTTCATTAGGAATTCCGTATAGGCTCAAGCTAGAGAAATATTTGTGGTTTTCAATATTAGAAAAGTTGTTTAGTTCAAGTTTATTCATATATTTATTTACTTACAACAGGTGCGAAGTTCCTTGTCTTTATGCTAAGCTAACATAACTCTCTTCTATTTTTAGAATATATATATTTGTTTACTGATCATTATTCATAAGGGGACTTTAAGGTCAAGTGCGCTTCTAACTGAATCGAAAACTTGTTCAATTAAATTTTGATGCCCGCTAACACTGTAGAAAGGGTAAATTGGTTTCACATAAACTCAGATTACAAATTGCAGATCTATAGACTAAGGCGTGGCATGGCGCATCTTCATTGTAGCAGCTTCGCAGTAGAATTTTCAAGCTAAGATCACAAAGCTGAATATTTATATATGCTGATATAATAATTTTTTCTTGTTTCTTGGCGAGTATTTAACTGTTGATAATACCCGTTCTGCAACGTTCTATTGCCTTTCCATGGCATATTCAGAGCTGAGCTTTCCCACACATGCATCCTCCTCGAAATATGCATAAATATGCATTTTCATAACAAATTTCAATTAGATATATTAGCTTGTTTGTTAGTCAATTAATTGCAATCGCTGTCAAGCTGTAAATCATTGAGCTGCGCTGCTCATAAATAAACAAAATCGGACAGCCTTATCTCTGCTTCATAAGCCGGCTTTTAATAAAGTTAAGATCAGGCATACATATATAATATAATATATATAATATATGTGACACCCGCCTTCAATTTAGCTTTTTCTTTTTGTATATTTTTGAAATTCTGACTAATTATTTGTGTCAGGGACTGGACCATTAAAAAAGAGGCACATAAATCAGATAATTTTTAAGGTGGAATTTTTATATATTTATTTACGTACGTAAATGTATACTTGAACCGAGCCTACAAGCTTATATATTGTATATTTGGTTTGGGTAAATTAAGTAATTTGTGTTGCACACGATTGGCCAGGCAAACAAACAGCATTTGGCATAAAAAGTTATTTTTCGATATACATACATATATAGAAATGTATACAAATATATGTATATATATACTTACATACATACACATACACCTATATAAATCTCGGCTCGAATTGCATTTTACAGTTTGCACACGTTTTGTGGTCAATAAACATATGCGCTACAGGTTGTTGCCTTTGTTGTTGCTATTATTTGTGGGCTTAACGGTAATTTGTTATTTGAGACAGCGTTTTGTGCATATCGAGCATATCATTATGCAAACAGCGTTAAATTGTACAACTCGAAATATATTGCCAAGAGAGCCCAGCCAAGCTAAGCCATGTCAAGCCAAGCCAAGACCTAAGAAGTAAAGTCGCAGCACAATTGAAAGCCAATGCAAATGCATAATTCGTTTTGATGTGTAACCAGATCAAGGTGCAATATATAAGAATTATATACGGACATATAAATGTATATAAATATATAAAAATAAATATATATGTGCATACAAACAGACCTACATTACGTATAAGCAAAGCATGTTCTATCACAAGTTTGAGTTCAGGCGAAAAGAATTCTAATTGCTGAAAATAATAATATTATTAATGAAATTAAATCAGAAATCTTTGATATAAAGAAAAGAAAACTTAAAATATATATCAGAAAAACGGATATTATTAGCTTTGTTGATGTTCATATTTAAGTTCGAACCAAGAAGATATTTCTAGAACCCAAATTCTAAAAATTACTTATTCAAACCATAAACAAAAACATAAAATTGTTTCTAGTTAACTCTTATAGCTCATGTATTTTTCCTGTAAAGACTTTAATTTAAATTCTTGTATATATGTATGTGTATATAAGCTATAAATATTCATGCATGTACCTATACATACACACATACATTTGTATATGTATACATATAGGTTAATAAATTTGTGCACACACCTTTTGGGACTTTCTTTGTTTGTGCTTAAATTCGCAATAAACTAAGCGTAGCTGCTAATAAATTAGAAATGCCGGATTTGGGAGTTTCTACATTTAATTATCGTTGAGCGTTCCATTTGATTAGCATGGCTGTCGCGTACGCCGTACCTACATAGCTTTACGTCATTTGAATCTCGGCGTAGTATGTGTCATCCGGCGTAGAACATTCGGCTCAGACAACGCTTCGCTGAGCGCGCAGAATAGCCAAACAAACAAACAAACACAGATGCATATGTATGTATATGTAGCTAGACTGCTTTGGCTGCTGAACCGTAAAGAGAAAAACAACAACAAAGAAGTGGAGCAAGCGCAACCCTTGCTCCCGCAGCCTCTCCCGCTCACTCCTCCACAGCATTGCATAACGCTCGACACACATTTTGAAATGCATTTCATTTGTGCGCATCACTCACACGCACTGTTGCCTAAGGCACTCGTTGCTTAATGCTGTCTCTAATCTAACCCGCTCTCTTATGTGTCTCCCTCTCTCTCTCTCTCTCTCTCTCTCCCGATGGGCAGATGTCTTACTTGTACTCGACGTTCGCGCAGCTGGTTAGCGTGCACTGCAAGACGACGGTGGGCGGCGGCTTACCTGTAAATCAGTGCAAGCACAATTTGCTCGGCTATGGCTATGAGAAATTGCAGACATTCTCTGATGGGCAACTGGAGGCGCTCGATCCGTACCAGCGCGATGCGAATGAGCTGAGTGAGTATTGCATATTTATGAGTGCATCCAGATCGAATCATGGGAATCCGTTCGGTATGCACTTCCGCATGCGATAACAGCTGCTGCCGCCGCTGCTGCTGCAGTTATTATATATATTTCTTATTTCTGGCAGCGAAACGTGTTTTCCACATTAAGCTACACAATTGGCGATAGCGATAAGTGTACGTGGTTATTTGATTGTTGGACTCTATTTATCTTTTTCCGTAGTCTGGGCATCGATTATGCGGGATCATCCCAGTGCTCAGCTGATAACGACACGCAAGCCACAGCCAATTCCCACGCCGCCCGCCTCCTCTCTGATCATACTCACACACCGGCAGCCCGCACAGAATCCGCTCTTCGAGAGCAGCGTCGGCAGCAGCGAGCATAAGCACAAGTATGCCATGGATATGGATATGGCCTATGGCTATGGCGGGGAGCAGCCGTCTGGAGCAGCAAGTGAACTGCCCGTTGCCGCCGCCTTGACAGCTGAGCCGCCACAAAGGTATCTGAGTGGGCCACTGGTGATGCGCCTGCGACCCGATGGCACGCCCGTCGAGGAGGATAAGCACCGTCCGCTGCCACGTGACGATGATCTGGAAACGTATCGCATGGCCAACAACAGCAACCTGCCCAGGCCAAACAGACATCGCAAGATCGCCACCATCAGCGCACTCAAGCAGCAACACTTTGCGGCCATTGCTCTGCAGCGCGAGCTGCAGCCACCGCATCCCCAGCAGGTGCGGCGACAGTTCCGCCAGGCACAGGTGAGCCCCGGCTACTACTACAGCAAGGGGCAGGCGTAAATGTGGCGAAGCGTTTTCTTTTAAACATATACTAGATCGTAGCTAATCCTAAGACATAATATGATTGAGTGTGTCCGGGTGTCTGAAAGAGTTATGAATGTGATATACTATATATTATATACGAGGGTGGTCCGAAAAATCATTCACCTTAACACGAAGATAGAAATATAGAAAAATACAAAATTAATTTATTTTAATTAATATATGTTTTTGGTAAATATCCATCCTCGTATTTTTGATCGTGCATGTATGTATATTATAATATATTTATGTACATACATATGTATGTGTATGTAAACATATATATGTATGTATGTGTATATGGTTAGATGTGTAGATGATTTTCCTGCACTTAAGCCTTATTGAATTTCGTATTTGTACAATTTATATAACAGCGTTTAAGTTTTTCTATAATTTTATTTATTTTTGTGCATTAGTTGTAAGCTGAAATAGAGATTCTTAAAAAATAAAACACAATTTAATAAAATTTCATATTTCGTATTTTGTTTTTGTGTAGTTGAACTTAAAACCAGTTTGATGCGATTATATATGCATTATTTGCATATATGCGAATATACTTAAGTTTATGCAATGAAAGTTGCGATAACAAAGCATCTCCAGCTTTATACATACATACATATGTATGTATGTATATATGTACATGGAATCCAGTTCCCTCTATATGTGGGTATATGCATATGTATGTATTTACATACTTATATACATATGTATACTCATCAACACGCGAGCGCCTCATTAACCCATATACAAATATATGTGTTTGCACTTTAAGCCGAACAATGAAAACAATGAAAATGTACTATAAAAAATGAGAATCCGGTTCTGAATCTCATTTATCACTTGAAATGATGTCAATTCTGAAAATCCAGCAATTAGAAACGAATTCGCCAATTACAGGCACATGTAATGCCAAAAAATCTGGTTTATCCACTTGACCCTTGTAGCTCTGAGAATTAAAAACAAAGGGGCTTCTTACTGACCATGTATAAATAATTATCTGTACTATTAAAATGCCGATAATACAACAAATTATATTAGGCAGAAAGCGCGTTCAAAGCGGCGGCGTTTGTGTGCAGTGTTGGACAATTTCGCAAACTCGCCTCAGACACACAGCTGCCATTCACGTTTCACTCGACAAACAGCTGTTTTTCCATTTTGATTGTGGCCACTGGCCACACTGAATTAATAATGCCATAATTCCCACGAATATAAAAATAACATTGGACTGTGATTCTCAAAAATAACTTATCGAAAAATAGAAAGTAATATTTTATGGTAGTCTGGTGCCTACAACGCTACCGATAAGGTTTGTACACAATTAGCATTAGTAATATCAATAATATTTGTGATGACGCAGCAAGCGGGGAAGCCAAGAAATTATTACATTTGACAATGAATCAGAAAAGAATAGATAACTAAGGAAGCATGCAAGATAGATATCTGTATGCATATATACCAGCAACAAATACCAAAACAGTTCATTTATTGCCTCAGGTGTGTGAGGTTCAAAGTTGACTATTTATTGATTAACCTGTGCACTGCTGTCTGACTAACTGTGCCAATTTCATTTGAATACTGGGGACTCCCCCTGCAAGTGGGCCACACTTAACGCGCAGTTGTAATCGTAGTTTTTTTTTTTTTAATTTCAGTGACAGAACGAACGTGAAGGCGAAATGGCTGAAGAAGATTCATTCGTTATTTTAGGCAGTTCGCCTTTACCTTCGCTCTGCTCTCAGGACGGTTCTCTGTTCACCGATGCATTGGACAAAGAACCCGCTGTAGAAGCTCAACAAACCCCAGACGTTAAATTGGAAACACCAGCCAGCATAAGTCAGTCGAGCCCAATGCCAGAGCAAACAAATTCCACAGAAAGCAGCCTACCCACAACTTTACCTTCTGGTCAAAGTTCTTTGGCAGCCAGCTTTTTAATGGGCGAGGTTCAGGCCGATGTGCTCAAGGTATTTATAACATATTGTAATATATACCCATATATACTAATTTACTTTCTCCAAGTAGAACAGCATATACTCCCAGTTCCCCAGCTTTTGTTCTTTGCAAGCCCGCGCCGAGGATGTAGTTAAGCTACAGACAATGATGACCGAATACTTGGCTTTGAAACGTATGTCCAGTGGTTGTTCATCTTATATATATATAAATGCAGATATGCTTTATTTTAGTTCAAGCATCTAATTGAAATTGTGTTAACTATATATATTAACTAGATTACTGCATATTTATATTTGTATATATTATGAGCTGAGTAATCCTTTTCATACTTTGCATTAGGGGCTGATTCGTAAGGCCTGCAGTCATTGAGATCTGAACTAATTTACCAAAACTAAAACATCTATTTATACAGAAACCTTGGATAAAGTGAATCATACGATGCAAGAATATTATAAGATCACTCAGCAATGGCGAAACGAAGCGGCTGCTCGAGAGCAACAGTATCAGGTGCAACTGCAGCAATGCCAAGCGCAGATAGAAAAGTTAACTGTGGAAAACCAAGAGTTAAAAAAGGAACTGGAGAGTAATTTGGAGCAAATGCGTCTGTCTGAGGAGATGCATCAGAAAGAGCATGATGAGCTAAGGCAATGTGTTTCGGAGAAATCATCGCTGATTAGCAATATGGCTGTTGAAATTGAAAAATTACAGCAGCAGCAGCTCGTAAGTCCCAAAGTTCATTTATTATTACAAACAAATATTAACATACTTCATGACTGTAATTCTTATCGCCTATAACGCCACTCAAGCTCAGATAAGATAAACCTAATCATTTCGAGTTGTGTATACATTCATACAAATGCATATCTATTATTTGCGCTTTATTTTGTTTTGGATCTAATCACAATAAAAACAATTTCAAAATTTTCAGCATTCTTACGAATATGTCCCTGATGATGGAAGTGTGACGCCAGTAAAATGTCTAAAGAGCGGTGAACAGGATAACAAAGTCAAAGATCTGCAGCGACAAATGTCTGCACTGTTGGCAGAGAACTTAGAATTTAAGGACATGGTGAGTACTCCTTACAAAAACAAAATAATTCAAAATTTAATGACGTACATGCCTTACAGAAAAAAACGTATATCGAGGAAATAGATTGCCTCAAGGTTAACTTGACCAGTGCTGAGGAATTAATGAGAGCCATGAATGCAGACGTGAAGGTCTTGAAGGCAAATGACGCACAAAAGGATGAACAGATTACACACTTGAAAACACAGATTGAAATCTATCGACGGGACTTTGAAATGGAGCGCGCCGATCGCGAAAAGAATGCTAGCGAAAAGGAGCAATATCTTTTGGATTTACGTGCTCTACAACGACGCAACCAAGAATTAATCGAAGCATTAGCTGAAGCGCAAAAGCCAAACAAGCTTAGCAGTGAACCATTGAAGTTAGGGGCCAGCAGCAATAGCTTGCGACCGGATCAGAGACCAGTAAGAGTATGCAACCATAATGAATATATATGTATGTATTAAATAATACTAATTCACTGTCATTTTTGTTCAGGTCCTAGATCCAACAGGCGCAGCCGCGAAGACAGCGGAGCCGGCATTGCGATGTCCGATTTGCTCAAAGCCCTTTTACGCTTTAACTGTTTTGCAAAGTCATGTTAATGATTGCTTGGATAAGAATTAAATATATCGTAATAGCTCATATGTTAAATATTATTTATTATAAGCACAGCAATTATAAAATTGATATATTGACAGATATATACATATATTACAAGTTTGGCATAGTTTAACGGAGACGTCAGAGTTTGCTTTGTATTGGCGGCATATCCAGCGACCAGACCCGGCAGACATCTTGGCTCGCGACGAGATTGTTTAGTACACTGACATCTGATAGATTGAAAAAACAAACAAGTTGGGAATATATTTTCATATACATATATATATATATAGCTTGCATACGCACCATTTGTCGTGGCAAATTCGTGTAGAGTCCGTCGTATATCGTATGTCGGTATAGCTGTATTTATATTTGGGTAGACAATATCATCATGTTTTATGTTAGACACACAAACGCCGAGAATGCAGCCGTTCTGATCAAACATTGGGCCGCCACTCTGGCCAGACTGCACGCTACCATCAGACATTATGGCGCCCCGATCACATTTGATAATACGCCCTTGGAATATGGAGGGATTGAAGTCGTATTTGAAGTTAAAGTTAACATAGTATGGAAAGCCAGCATTATACACCGTCTGTCCCAATGTGGCGCGATTACGCGCTATGCGTACACAGTAATCCCTAGGTATATCTGCAGGTGCGGTGAGCAATGCCAAGTCGTAGGGGCGATTCTCATCCGGATTGCACCAAATGACATCAGAGGGGAATTCTCGATCGAAAGCTCGGCACTGTACTACCGAATTTAGCTGAAAATAATTTGATAGCACATCACATATTAATTTTATAATATATATATTATAAGTATATATGTATATATACCTTGCCAACAACATGCGCGCAGGTAAGAATAAAACATTTGTCGTGGACTCTGATGTAAGTGCCGGTACCTTGGTGGGAAGCCGACTCAATCACCACAATCGAACGCTCCCCTTTAATTGGAAAGAAAATCAGCTGAAATAAATGCATGTATGTATTATATTTAATTACTACATACACGAAAAATTTGATGTTTCCCGTGGCAAGCTAAGTATGGTAATGCGCGTGCCCAGCTGCGCCATAAAATCCCTGACAATATAACCAAAATTGGCAGCCAAAATCAAATTAACGTTCTCCTGCTGCCGCTGGAATGATGTGCATATAATGATGCCTATAAGTCGGCTGGAATGCAGAGACGTCATTAGTGACTGTCTAAAAGTGAGTGAATGGATATTTGGAATACCTACAGCTTGTTGTTAAATACAGCGGCTCCCTCACAACCAAGAGGCAAAGCATTTGATAGGCCAAACAAAGAATTGCCTAATACATTGCACACTTTGCCAATGCTAATGGTTTTGTAGAAGTTTTCCATGCCGAAGGGCGAGCACATGACCAAAACATCGTCCAGCGTGTGAATGGGCTGCAGATAACGCAGATAGCTGGAAATGTGCTGAATGAAGCGCTTGAAAGATTCACGTTCCATCAACTTCCTCATTGTCAGCACGAGAAAACTAGAGCGCAGCACATTTTGCTCATCGGAGTCGGCATTTCTCAATATCTTGTGCAGACTACGCGACACTTCTGCAGCACAAAATACATACAAAGGTTGAGCCGTGTAGCGGGTAAGAATGTTTGCTGGATGGGCCGAACTTTGCTGTATACTGCGATCGGGCACTGGACGTCGATGTCGATCAAAGGTCACTAGATAATTTAGTCTCCGAAGTAGCTTGCCCTCACTACACTGCACATCCTGTGCGTCGACCAGATTGCACTGTTGGAGGCTATGAATGAATCTCTCCCCTGTATCCGACTGGCGAGCGAAGGTCTGCAGAATGTTGGCGCAGCTAATTATAATCTCATTGTTGATTATAACTGCTGATTGCTTCACTGTCTCCTTGGCTGACGGATTGCTGACCTCCAGCAGCGCATGCCGTATTTTTAACAACATTACTAACAATTATATTCACGAAGCACTCGGCAGCTGCAGCACACAAAAAACAGTTAATTAATACATTTCTTTGTTTTCCAAAACAAACACTCGTATGGTCTCTGCAAGTGAAAAGGTCGCGCTCGAACGGTCGTATAAGAGAGCAACGCATTATTTGCGCCGATAAATGTACGCCAGTGACGTCACACCACTGAAAAATACCAACTTGTAACTCAAAGCAACAGTGCAACAGCTGTTCCCAATCAGCTGTAGCTGTGAGTAGCCAAACATTCCACATAACCTCAAGTTCCTTGTGCTGGTGCAACATTACTTTATATCAATGATAAGTTTTGCATAATGTTCTCTTTAAAACTGCGTATGCTACAGCCGCTGCACAGCAGTTGCTGCCATTTTAAGCGTAATTTCACACACAAAAACCTGCTGGAGCTGTCAGATCGAGGTTTCTTTCAGAGCATTTTCCCGGACACAGCAGCGTAAGTTAAAATGTAGATAGATTATCAAAAGCTGAAATATTGTATGAAAATGTGTTTTGCCATAGACCAAAGATAAAGCAGCTCTTCACGAAATCATCACAAAGTATTTATGCTGGGTTTGATCCAACTGCGGACAGCCTGCATGTTGGAAACTTGCTGGTCATAATGGGCCTCTTGCACTGCCAGCGTGCCGGCCATAAACCGATTGCGCTTGTTGGAGGAGCCACTGGTCTTATTGGCGATCCGAGTGGACGTAAAACGGAGCGCAATCAGCTGGGACAGTCTGTGATAGAAACAAATTTGCAAGCCATTGAGGGACAGTTGCGTAGAGTATTCAAAAACCATGAGGATTGCCTTTGGGATACACGAAACAACAAGTCTCAACTGGCGCCACTCACGTGAGTAACATATTATTATTTAAATATTCAATTTTTTCATAATATAATAAAATATATGTACATATATAATATTGTATAGAATTGTTAACAATGCCGAGTGGTATGCAAATCTTAATCTGATCGACTTTATTGCCAACATGGGTCGACATTTTCGCATGGGATCAATGCTGTCTCGATCCTCCGTCCAAACACGTTTGGAATCGGAGGATGGGATGAGTTTTACGGAGTTTACGTATCAAATCTTCCAGGCCTACGATTGGCTACATTTACTGCGTAAGCACAACTGTTGCTTCCAGATGGGCGGCTCCGATCAAATGGGCAATCTAATGACAGGTCACGAATTGATAAGCCGTGTGGAGCGCAATCGTGAAGTGTTCGGCTTGACCCTTCCCATAGTTACAAATGAGGAGGGTGATAAGTTCGGCAAATCTGCCGGGAATGCAGTATGGTTAGATGAAAATAAGACATCGCCTTTTGCACTGTATCAATTCTTTTTGCGTATGCCCGACTCTGAGGTGGAGAAACTTTTAAAACTATTCACCTTTATACCACTGGCCGAGGTCGACCAACTGATGCGCGAACATGCCAAAGAGCCAGAGAAACGTAAAGCCCAGACCCTGCTGGCTGAAGATGTCACATTGCTGGTTCATGGCGGTAAATATAATAGATTTGCCTTGTTAATATATCTCTAATACCTTTTTCTCCCACAGAGCATGGCTTAAAGCAAGCGGAACGCGTTACCAATGCGCTCTACAAAGGTAACGTGGACGGCCTGGCCGAGTTGAACTATGCGGAGATCAAACAAACATTTCAGGGAGCTACTGTCGTTGATTTACTGACCGAACCGGGCATGTCCATACTACAACTGGCCATGAAAGCGAAGTGCTTCCCAACAGAATGTAAGTTCTTTGAAAACATAAAATGCAAGTTTATGTAACTAAATTATTGTCTTCTAGCTGATGCCGTTCGTATCATCAGTGCTGGGGGCTTCTACATTAACCAAAAGCGTGTGCAGAACATTGCAGAAGTTATAACAACCGGCATTCATATACTCCGTAATGGTGTATCCTTATTGCGCGTTGGTAAGCGCAACTTTTACATTGTGCGTTGGCAATAGTTAAGAATGTACACAATTGTTGAATAATTATTTAATAATTAAGTTATATTTTAATTAGGGGCCTTCAACTTAGTATTTACATTTTTGGTTTGGGCTTACGCCAGCGCTTGCGCGCCAACAAATCCTTAGCCTTTTCTTTCTTCAGATCCTTGTCGTAGAACTTTCCACTCTTTGTGAATGTCTTCTGCTCGTTGCGCATCTCGGCCAGCTTGCGATTCTTCTGTTTAATAATGTTCTTCTTGTTGGCTGACTTCTTTTTGCCCGCCTCCGATATTTGAACCTTGATTTTTCTTCCCTGCAGCTCTGTATTGTGCAGTCGAAAACCTTGCTGGAAACCCATTAAGTCTTCCATTTCCACAAAGGCAAAGCCTCCACGACGCTTTTTAGGAATGCGTATGGATTTGACTGCACCAGCCACTGAAAAGTGCGACTCCAGATCGTCCTTGGTCGTTTCAAAGTTTAGATTTGTTACATAGAGTACGTGTCTGTTCACCTTAGCTGCACCACGAAGCAAGCTATTCAATTGTTCCGTGCTTATGTGCCCATCCTCATGGTGTTCTTCATCCGAAACGGAGGCCTCACTCTCAGCCCCAGCACCATTGACTGCTTGGTCCACATTTTCGTCATTCTCTTCATCTAGTTTAGCTTCGTCGTCATCGCTACTTTCCGAATCGCTTGGATTTCTTGAAGTCTCTTTGTCCACATAAGTACCCTCGAAAATCTCCTTACGTTTCTCGTCATCGAAATTCCCCAAAAGATCAGCGGAGTCATCATTGACTGTCCGCCGGACTCTCTTCGGCTTTACGTACACCTCCACGTCGTAATCACTTCCAGATTCGGAGTCGCCGTCATTACTGGCCATTGTGCTATGTTTTTATTAAACAAAAACAATTCTCAAGAACACTAAAACAACCTCAGCACGTGTGAAACGTTAGAATTCCCTGTGAATGGCTAATTTACATGCTTCCTCTTCTTCCTTATGCATACAAAGAGAAAATAACCGCGGGAACTTAAAATTTTTCGATCTTAATTTAATAAACTTGTTTTATCATGTGTTATCACACTTGGCGCTTTTTTGGCTTTCATGTGTATTTTGGGAAGTCTAGTACCTTGCTCTTTAAACTTATTTTATTTATTTCAAACCTGATACTGAACTGTCTAATATGTCCAGTGCATTTGTAAAATGAAAGAATTGCTAAGCAAACCGGTTGAGTTATATAAATATTATGCAAATATTAACATGATTTAATCCGAGTTTTCTATAACTAATAACTTTTATTTATTTATCTATTTACATTTAAGGAAGCTAATTATAATCCAACAGAATTCAATAAAAAATAAAATAAAAATAAAAAAAAAAAAACAATATGGTAATTGAATTTGAATTATTACTTCTCTGACCAAATACAAAACATTTAACTATTCAATGTGTATGTATCTACAGATATTAACAAAAGCTTAGCAAGAAGATAAATAACACAATTGCATAGAAAATATGCATACATATATTATTTAAATGGCTGCACCAAAAATTTTAGCTAATTAAAACAAATCAAGTTTGTTTTAATTTATGCAAGTTGCTAGGCAAGTTGTTAAATGTCATCTGATCTTCGGAAGTGTATAAAAACGTAGCGGGATCGTAGCTTTCATTAGTTCTGTTTCGCAGTCTGCTAACCGACAACTAAATATCCTTCAACATGAAATTCGTGGTTAGTATCAATATTGATGATAATCAGAAATGTTGTTATAATACATAATTAAAATGTCTGCAGATTGTCTTCGCTTGCTTCTTGGCTCTGGCTTTCGCCGATGTTCCGGTTACTGTTAAGGAGGTTAACGAAGTGAATCCCGATAGCTTCAAATACGAATGGGCAACTTCTGATGGCAGCAATGTCCAGCAGGATGGTGTTTTGAAGGACGAGCACACCATTCTTGTTAAGGGATCATACGAATACGTGTCGAAGGAAGGCAAGGTCGTCAAGGTCACCTACACCGCTGATGAGAACGGCTACAAGCCCGTCATTATCCAACAGTAGATTAGCCGAAACGAATATGAAAACGAAATAAATGCCATGAACATCTAAAAAAGGTTTATTTAAATTTTCGAGCGCAAGCTATTTGAATTATTGTGAATGGTATATCATGCTTCTTTTTGCTTGAGTAGTGCTGGTAAGCACCCTAAAAAGTAAGGGTAAGAATTGTGCAGCACTGTTGCAATTGCTGCTCTTGCTCTTTTTTGCAAAATTTTTTAAACAACTTTTAAAACATTTGTGCTGGATGAACAAAAAATAAATAACTGTAAAATACAGCATGGAATCAGAGTCTGCAGCAGTAGACTGTTCAGAGAACGACGATGCAGCAGCAGTTGATCCTTCGATTGAGGCAACGTCTTTGCCGGCTGGAAAGGCTAGCACAGCGAAAGAAGCAGAAGCAGAGGCGGAGCAAGGAGAAAAGGTAGAAGGCGGAGATAAAATGTCTTTGGATGAAGATGATCACGATGAGCCGTCGAAGGCGTCCTCCGAATATAAAGAATCGGAGAACTCAGATGGTACTGAACAGGACAAGAACATCACCGAAATTACATCAGAAATAACAGAAGAATCATCAATTTTGAAGCTGGATTCGACCAAACCGATTGAAACTGATATGGATAGCAGCATTGAACTTATCAGTAGCCCAATATCCGAGCAGTTGGAAGCCGCAGATAAAAATATCAAAGGCTCAACCGATGAAAGTGATGCAGTTAAGGAATGCGTTGCTCCTCTAATGGATTCTAATGATGCACATAAGTCGACCGAAGATGACTTGGATAGCAGCATTGAATTAATTGAAAGTCCCGCATTAAAAGAACCATCCGAAACAGATAATATAAAAGACAGTAAGTCGGACAGCGACAGCAGCATTGAACTGATTAGCAGTCCAAAGAATACGGAAGGTAACAATGAGGAGGAGTCCGAATCCAAATCGGACGATAAAGAGAGTGTTAATTGTAATCCTGACAAAGATGACAAAGACAAAGGAGAAAGTGAAGATAAGCAAATTATCCCCGAGCACATCGAAGAATCTAAAACAAATACAGAAGATGCCACAATAGTAGGCGTTAAGTTCGATTCAGCTATGCCAACAGAAAGCCCAACTGTAAAAGAAGAGCCCCAATCAATGACAGTAGCTGAGGAGCCGCAGCAACCCGATGAATCAAGCAATGCAGAAATGAAATCCATTCAAGATGAGCCCATGGAAACAGAGGCCAGGCAAGAAGTCGAAAGCAGCTGTTTAGCCAAGCTACACGAAGAGGATTATAAGGAAACGAAACCCGAGGGTGACTCAAAAGAATCCGTTGACTATGAGGAGGATAACGAAATCTACTACAAGAAGGATTGCCTCAACTGCAATTGCGAAAAGCTGCACAAGCAATACGTGCGCGCTAGCTTGGCAGCTCTCAACTACTACAAGGTGCCTAGGAAGGCCCATAAGCGACAGTACATATGCATGAGTTGCTATGACACAGCCATGGATATGTATGAGGTTGGTACTCCAACATTAATATAAAACAAGATATCTAACATATCCTGAAAAATGTAGGACTATGCGGGTCACTTAATGGCCAAGCAACCACTGCTGTTGCGTAGCTTCAACCAGAATCATGCGGATTTTGTAGCACTTGACAGTAGTGATGAGGAGGAAGACGATGATGAGCAGAGTAAGTGTGAGAATATATCTTTATAAAAAATCTGAAATCTTATCTTCCAAGCACAGGCAAGCCCGAGTTCTCAGCGAATGATTTGCAGCTTATTGAGAACGAATTAGAGGACGCAATAAAAACTGTTATAAACAGAGTGGATTTGGACGACCAAATGGCTTGGTCGAAGAGCATACTTCAGGCAAAATCGCAGCGCATAGGCCAGGAAATCGAAATGGTCAATGACGAGCTTTGCAAGTTGCAAAATATGGCAGACAAGATGCACTTTGCTCTATACAGTTCATGTCAAGTTGTTCACAAGCATTTGCCGCCACTAGACCTATACCACAACATGAACGATTATGTAGTGAGTGCAACGAAGATATAATTAAATATTAATGTTTATACATATACATTATATTTTGCAGCAAGTGCCACCCGCTGGTGAAATAGAACGTCCACCCATTCAGCTGAACGAGACCTACTATGCTGTGAAGAACAAAGCAATTGCCAGTTGGGTCTCCGTCAAAGTGATTGAGTTCACGGAGAGTTCTACGGTGGGCGGCAACGTAATTAAAAGCTATAAGATTAAATATCTGAATACGCCATATCAAATGGTTAAAACTGTAACGGCAAAACATTTGGCCTACTTTGAACCACCCCCAGTACGCCTAACTATAGGTGAGATACCTATATACATATGTGTTATATCAAAGACTTTCTAATATTTACTTTCATATGTCAACAGGCACTCGTGTTATAGCCTACTTCAATGGCAGCACTTTGTCGCGCGGCAAGGAAAAAGGTGTCGTTCCCAGCGCATTCTATCCGGGCATCATAGCGGAACCCTTGAAGCAGGCCAATCGCTTTCGCTATCTAATATTTTACGATGACGGCTATACGCAGTATGTGCAGCATAACGATGTGCGCTTGGTTTGCATGGCGTCAGAAAAAGTGTGGGAGGATGTGCATCCGGGCTCACGTGACTTTATACAAAAATATGTGGAGAAATATTCTGTGGATCGACCTATGGTGCAGTGCACCCGTGGCCAGAATATGAACACAGAATCCAATGGCACCTGGTTGTATGCACGAGTGATTGACATTGATTGTAGTCTGGTGCAAATGCAGTTCGACGATGACAAGAATCATACTGAATGGATTTATCGCGGTTCGCTGCGTCTAGGTCCCGTCTTTAAGGAAACGCAGAACGCACTAAACAGCGCTAATGCCATGCAGCAGCATCGTGTTCCACGCGTGAGTTTACCTATATATTAAAAACTGTTACTCATATTAACTACTGATATTTCCATTGATCTATTAAGCGCACCGAGCCCTTTATACGATACACCAAGGAAATGGAGACAAGCAGCAGACAGGTTAACCAGCAAATGCGCGCCATTGCAAGGAAGAGCAGCTCCGCACCACAGAACGTAAATATGTCATCATCTTCATCTGCTGCAGCGGCTGCTTCCAATGCTGCTGCTGCTGCAGCTGCAGCCCGGAATACTGTTCGACATTTGAACAACTCCACCATCTATGTGGATGACGAAAATCGTCCCAAGGGTCACGTCGTGTATTTCACCGCCAAACGCAATTTGCCACCTAAGATGTATACGCCCCATGAATGTACGCCGGCCTGTCTGTTCAAGATCGTGCATCGCCTGGATAGCTACAGTCCGTTGGCCAAGCCATTGCTCTCTGGTTGGGAACGTTTAGTATTTAAGCAGAAGGCTAAACGAAATGTTGTCTATCGTGGGCCTTGTGGCAAGAGTTTTCGTAATCTGGCCGAAGTGCACAAATATCTGCGGGCCACCGATAACGTGCTAAACGTGGAAAACTTTGATTTTACACCTGATCTACGTTGTCTGGCGGAGTACTCCATAGATCCCACTATTGTTAAAGAAGCAGACATTTCGAAGGGTCAAGAAAAAATGGCCATACCACTCGTTAACTATTATGACAACACATTGCCACCGCCATGTACTTATGCCAAACAGCGCATACCGACAGAAGGCGTGCATCTTAATCTCGACGAAGAGTTCCTGGTGGGCTGCGATTGTGAGGATGATTGCTCGGTAAGTAGGTCTGAGTTTCCTTCCCGAAAAACAACTAATTGCCTTCCTTTCAGGACAAATCAAAATGCGCCTGCTGGCAGCTGACAGTTGCGGGTGTCCGCTACTGCAATCCCAACAAGCCGATAGAAGAGATTGGCTATCAATACAAACGTCTGCACGAGCATGTGCCCACTGGCATTTATGAATGTAACTCGCGTTGTAAATGCAAAAAGAACTGCTTAAACCGTGTGGTCCAGCATTCGCTAGAAATGAAGCTACAGGTGTTCAAGACCTCGAATCGAGGTTGGGGTTTGCGCTGTGTCAACGATATACCGAAAGGTGCATTCATTTGCATTTATGCCGGTCACTTGCTAACCGAAACTATGGCCAACGAAGGTGGCTTGGATGCCGGTGATGAGTATTTTGCCGATTTGGACTACATTGAGGTGGCTGAACAGTTGAAAGAAGGCTACGAATCGGATGTTGAGCACTCACCGGCGGAAGAGGAAGAAGACACTTATGTGCCAGATCCTGAGGACGATGCGGATTTCATGCCCGCTAAGTATTACCAGCCACGCAAAAAGGATAAACTACGAGTCTCCCGCAGCCACTCCACCCAATCCACGGAGCAGGACTCACAGGAGAGGGCTGTGATTAACTTCAATCCGAATGCAGATCTGGACGAAACAGTGCGCGAGAACTCGGTGCGTCGACTCTTTGGCAAAGATGAGGCACCCTACATAATGGATGCCAAAACAACTGGCAATTTGGGGCGCTACTTTAATGTGAGTGCATGCGTAACGCTTGCTGCCATTATCTTGTGACTAAACGCATACCTAATTCTTTTGCAGCATTCGTGTGCGCCAAATTTGTTTGTGCAGAACGTGTTCGTGGACACGCACGATCTACGATTTCCCTGGGTGGCTTTCTTCTCGGCCAACCACATACGCTCCGGCACCGAACTGACCTGGAATTATAACTACGAAGTGGGCGTGGTACCTGGAAAAGTGCTTTATTGTCAATGCGGAGCAACCAACTGTCGAATACGTTTACTTTAAATAATGTATACCCATATATGTATTTGTAGATGACTGCAGCTAGTAGTTAACAAGTTAAACACAAAAACGATTAATATATATAATTAAATCTAAAATAAAAAACCTTTAAATCATAATTTTGCCGAAATTTGAAATATTTGGTTCGTTAAGCATGTATTTTTATTTTATGCATATAATAGGGTTTTCATCCCTGGTATTAGTGCTAGTAAACGAGTTGCTTAATGGTATAGAGACGCTGTCCAACACTAGTTAGAGGCCGATGCTGAAAAAGGCAAAAGCAAAAAATTAAATTTCATGTGTGTAATAAATTTGTAGCCGTAATGTGCTCAATTGCAACACTATAACTGTTCAAGTTGTACGTGCAACTCGCGGCGCTTAAAAATTAAGGAGCGTGGCCACCGTACAACCGCACACATATTATAAAAGCGAGTTCCGCCCTCGCTTACCCTTACGCCAATAAGAGAGAAAAAAATCGATTTTGTGATAGTGATAACAGCGCTTACGCTTAAAACAACGCAGAGGCAGAGAGGCGAATTCCGTGGCTTTTCTGCATACTATTTGAGATCGAAGTGTGCACACAATATACACAAATCGGTGGCAATATGAATTTGGATTTTACTAAAGTGTGCGGCAAGCACAACCTCGTCTATGAGGCGTACTACAAACAGGTAACGATGAATCGTACGCTGGAATGTGTGTGCGGCGGGTGATTAACAACCCCCTTATTGATTTTTTTGCGCGCTTGTGCCCAATTTTTATTTTTATAGATTGACCCAAAGGGCACTGGTGCCATTGAGGCCATGACGGCCGCTAAGTTCTTGAAAAAGTCGGGTTTGAGCGATGTGGTGCTCAGCCGCATTTGGGATCTATCCGACCCGAATGGAAAGGGGTTTCTGGACAAGCCAGGATTTTTTGTTGCTCTCAAACTAGTGTCGCTCTCTCAGGCGGGCCAGGTGGCCAATATGAACAACATCTACATGGATACGGTGAATCCGCCGAAAGTGGTAAAATTGTTACACAACTGCCAACGAAGAAAAACCAATACCTAATCTGTGTCACATGTTTTCCAGGGTGAAATACCAAAGGCCCTACCTACTCGCATACAGACGGTCCCAGTCGCCGGCGCAGGTGCCCCAAGTGGGGACTGGAGTATCAGTGTCATCGATCGACTCAAGTATGAGCAACTGTTTGAATCGCTGAATCCGCAGAACGGCATGCTACCGGGCAATAAAGTAAAAGGCGTGCTGATGGACTCGAAGCTGCCCATGAACATACTGGGCACCATCTGGGATCTTGCTGATCAGGACAAAGATGGTAATCTGGATAAGCACGAGTTTATTGTCGCGATGCATCTCGTTTATCAGACACTCCAGAAACGCACAGTGCCCAGTGTGTTGCCCCCAGAACTTCGTAAGGCACCCAAGCCGGCGATGCCACCGCCACCAGCTGTTGCTGGAGTTAATGCGCCAATGCCACGCGCGCCTAGTGGCGAGGGCTTTGGCGATGGTGGCTTTGTGGCCAACTTTCCCAAAGATATTGCGCCGCCGGCAGCGATACCACCATTGCCCGTTGCTGTGCCGCCCATGACACGCATTCCGCCAGTGGGAGCAGTTAGCGCACAGCCACTGATACAAACTGATCCACTGATACCCATTGGAGCACCACCGTCGGTGACGGCCAACGCTGATTGGGTGGTCAGTCCAGTCGAGTTACTAAGGTTCGAGGAAATATTCCGACAATCCGATTTGGACAAGGATGGCTTGGTTTCTGGACTCGAAGTGAAAGACATATTCATTAAATCGGGTATACCACAACGCACTCTCGCAGATATTTGGTAAGCAGCACAATGTAAAATATCTCAAATTAATATATTTAACTATTACTTCTTTAACAGGGCACTTTGCGACACCAATCAATCGGGCAAGCTGACCGTGGAGCAATTCGCGTTGGCCATGTGGCTTGTGGAGCGAAAACAGCGTGGTGTAGATCCGCCTCAAGTGCTAACAGCTAATATGGTGCCACCGTCAATGCGTTCAATTGTGTCTGGTGTGGAAGTGCAGCCACAGGAGACAAAGCCGACATACTCAAACCCCGAATTGGAGATGATATCCAAAGAGATCGAAGAACTGGCACGCGAGCGCCGTGCCCTAGAAACGGAAATCGCACAAAAAGAGGCCGATGTGCGTATCAAGAATGGTGAAGTGCGAAGCCTACAGGTCGGTAACTCTTAGAACCACACACAAATACGTATGTATATATAGAGCTTATAATAAAATTCGATTTGTTGCAGAGCGAATTGGATACATTGACGGCTACGCTAAAGCAGCTGGAGAATCAACGTGGCGAAGCACAGAAACGTCTTGATGATCTGCAGGCTCAAGTAGTTATCGTTGCATGATCTAAAATTGATCTTAAATAGCTTGAATATTGGGTTTAACTGCTTTCCTTAATATGTGACTTTGATTTTTAATGGGTTTAATTTGAATGATTTCCATTTCCCTTTTCTTTATCATTTATGTTCCTCCACTGTTAACACAAATTGGTACGCAATTATTTTACCCAAATTATACATACTAAACTGGTGAATGCACGTAAAACATTATATTACCATATGTAACGTTAAGGTTACCCAAAATCTGGCCGTGTTGGCCTCTGTAAGTCTTGACATAACCCGCACCAGCAATCAGGTTTGTTTATTTATTATCGTTTGTGCTTTATGTTTGTATGTTATGTTTCTGTGTTTATGTGTAATTTATTTTTATCTCACAAGAATGAAGAGTAATGGCACTATAATTAACCTGTGATTGTTCTGTTTGTAGGTGACTAAGATTCGGGATCAGTGTCACAAGCAAGAAGAGACCATCAACGAACAGGAGGGCGAATTGAATGCCAAGCGCTCGGAGCTGCAGAAACTCAAGGATGAGGAATCAGCACTACAAAAGGAATACGACAACAACAATCGAGAGCTATCTAAGCTAACAAAACATCTGCAGAATACGCAGCTGCAGATTAGTTCTGTAAATATCTATATATAGACTCTTAAAATGTGTATATATTTGCAATTTTAACCAATGTATTTTTGATTTTAGGTACGCTCGATGGTCACTCAGCTGATGGAAACACAGCGACAGATGACGGACGCATTACTAATTTGTCGCGCTGCCATGGAGAATCAAAATGCTGAACTCGTCTCGGAATATCAGTTGAAAATCGAGCCAGACTTTGATGATGCGCGCAAAGTACTGCAGAAAGAAGTCGAAATGCCCAAAGATGATCCATTCCAGGAGAACAACAGCGGCGCTGCTAATAATGCTACCAATGGCTTTGACAACGATCCCTTCAGCGGGCAGGCTAGCACCAAACCCACGCCCGCTATCGGCGGCTTTGATGACAGCTTCAATATGAGCTCTGGCTTTGACAGTGGCTTCGATGCATTTGGCCAGAGCAGCGCTAGCGGATTTGGACAAACGCAACGCGATCCATTTGGTGGCGATGCGTTCGGTGCAAACAAATCAAATGCCATAACGCCAGAGGTGAGCCCTTCATGCTAATTTGTAGGATTCGATTAAATATATATATTGTATACGCAGCCTGGCAAGGATGATTTTGGCAGTGATCCGTTTGCGGCGTTGCACGCGCCCACGGGTCAGGGTCAGGTGCTTAGTCCCAATGCGCAACGATCTGGCCCGCCACCGCGACCAGAATCACCTAGTCCAGCTTTGCCACCAAAGAAGTCCAAGGTTCCGCCACCTCGACCAGCTCCACCACGCGCAGCACAGGTAAATTAATCTATGATATATAGTAAATAATTTGACAGGCTAATGGATACTCTTAACTTTATAGCCTACCGGCGGCTTCGGCTCTGGCGGCGGCGGTGGAGGCGGAGGATTTGCTGACTTTGACGATTTTGACAATAAGGTTGGTAGCAAGTTTAATGTACGTTGGGATCGGTGGTAATGCATGCACATCGCACCGCCGCAACAATTATTTTGTTAAATAGTTGAAATTGTCTTCACACAATGTTAAGTTTTTGTTTGCATTAACATGGCATTATATATGCATATATATATTAATATTTTACTACGATTCGATTATTTTCGTTATTAATTATTATCACTAACCCACATTTAAATTGTTTGTAGTTGTGTTAACTTATTTTTTGATTCACCTAAACAAAAACCCTTAACCAATAAAAAACATTCTGCACTCGAACATTTTATTTTTGGTTTAAGTAGATGTTTTAATTTAGTAATTTGTCAATTGTTATATTGCTTATTGATTTGGGCAATAATGCAAATGCAAGAGGTACAACTTCGATCCTTAAACACATTGCCTTAACTCTGCTGCCCGTACGAAACTAACTATTTGCTTTCATCTCTTGCAATTCTCTATTTTCAGTGAACATCTTAATAATAATAATCATATTTCAATAAATTCATATAAATATATATGTTTATATATATATATAATATAATATTAACAGAGACACGACACAAACTCAGTCAGCAGTTGAGCCTAGCAACAAATTTGAAGCGTACAAAACCTAATTGCGTATACTATATAGACATTGCATATAGGACCCATATATCAGAGTTCGATCCGGCTGAATATTCGTATTTGTATTACACACATAGCCGTTCAGCATACTCGCAGATTTCATGCCTAAATAGATAAATGTACTAAATTCAATTCGAATCGAAAATCAATCAATTGATATATCAAAAACGAAAAACAAAACAAAAGGAAACCAAAAAGTAAAAGTTATGTCGTGTTTAATGTAGTCAAAGTGTTTAAAGTTTAAATTTAACTAACGTCGCCACACTATGAAATGTTGTGCATTATTGTATTTAAATCATATTTACTTGAGATTTGCTTTCGTTTAAAGACCAAATAATCATATACATTGCATACTATTATGGAACATATGGAGCATATTTCAGAAATTCTTAAGTGCACGCCGAACCGTTTAGTTTGGATGAAATGCTAGTCTCGAAATGATTGATAGATTCATATATAACTCAATTAAGGAATTTAAATGCAAATTGTTGTTGTTTCTGCATATAATACTAAAGTTTATAGCAATTATACAAGACACATACCCTACATACATACATACCTACACATATTTAAGTGCATATATACAGCCTATGATCCACCATATATATACATACATATATAGCTCGAATTTCATTAGCCTGCAACTTCCAAGATGATTGCTTTACTATTTATTAAATAATTTTCCAAAAATGGAAGTCGCATCAATCGCTCGTTTACTCGAATTGCATTCCAACTGAAAGCTATATAGAATCAGCCGATTATAGAATCAAATTGTTAATACTTTTAAGAGACGCGTTGCCATTGACTAGGTGCAGTAGGAGCCATAGGATCGAATAACAATTGTTTTTCCGTATGCACTCTGGATAATTGGTCAACGATAAATTATAGAAAATCTAGTCCCACATCAAACTCTTGTTTGATGATATTTGTTTTGAGAGACATGCATACAAAATATATATATATACATGGAAATTATATATATATATATATTTAGTACTATATACAACCACGAAACTGTTCACATACCGAAACCTAAAGCTTCCCGTACATTGATTTTAATGTTCAATACATAAATACTTATACATATAATGGGTACCCAAACTAACGTGTAACACCATCAAGTTTTGCATTATTAAACAACAAAAATATCTAAATATGTTCGACATCATTAATAATAATAATAATTATAATAATAATGCATATAACAATTGAGTTATGATAAACAAAAATATAACCATAATGAGAGAATAAAGAAACATTTTTGTCGCATCCGGTTATATCAGCTTTGTTTCATGCAGGTCTCCTTCCCCTACTTATCTTCTCCACAGCAGCTACACCCGAGTATATATATTATACTATATAAAAGCTTAACGTTTTTCTTTTTATTATAATTTATGGTATTTGGTTTTAATTTGCCAATATTTGGTAATAATTGTCTAATTCATTGACTTAATAGTATATTTTCTCTCTTCTTTTTTTTAAATTAATTTGATTTGTATTTATTTTTTCCTTCCACTCACAAAAACACACCGATTTGTTTGCTCATTTTCCACACCCGCTGACACAGCTAAAAAACATTCCAATCGGTAATCCAAACACCACCACGCCCATACCGGCGCTAAATGCCACGCTGCTCGATAGCTTCTCGCTGTTTGATGAGCCCCAAAGCCAGAGTAAGGCAGCCAGCACTAGTACACCAACACTGCCAACCCTGCACCCACAAGCCTCCACCCACACACTGCTATCGACATCATCGGCATCAGCATCGGCATCGGCATCGGCATCGACATTGACATCGGCATCGACATCAACATTGGCATCATTATCTGCATTAGCATCCGCATCAGCCCCCACAGCAGTCAGCACAAATAACCAACATTTGTCGCGTTCCAATACACCGCTGCAGACACAGGCCACAACGGGAACGGGATCGGGAACCGGATCAGCATCTTTAGCAGGTCTTTTTGATGCCTTTGGGGGCAGCAGCGTCAGCAGTATTAGCAAGCCGGCTGTCACGCCAGTGCCTGTAATACAAGGGCCGACAGACTTTAACGATGATCCCTTCAAGGACTATCGCTATGAGGATCCCTTCAATATCAAAGATCCCTTTGCAGATGATGATGAGAGCACGTCTGCAGGGGGAGCGAGCAAGAAGAACTTTGCCGAGGACTTCAGCTCGGAGGGTATGTGCTGCAGCCGTTTATAAATGAACTTCGTCCAGACTAATCTTACCATTTGACTTTCAGATGAGCTCCCCCCGAAGGCCGTGCATAACAATAACAAATCAAAGACGGCCACACCGCTCAGCAGCGAGTTGATGCATCAGTTTGATGCATTCAATCTGAATGCCAGTCCTGCACCTTCACAAAAATCGGCCACATCGAATCCGAAAGCACTGGATGCGTTTGCTGACTTTGACGACTTTGCGCTGGAGAAACCTGCAGAGGTTGCCCAAGCGACGAAAGGAGCCACCAAAGCAAATCTGAACAAACTCAACGATTCCTTTTTCAATGCATTTAATGACAATTTCAATGACAACAACTTTAATTCAATCAACTCGAAAAACAACGAACTTACTACGGTCAACTCGAATGTGGCCGCGTTTGATGCTTTCGCTGTTCAGAGTACGACAACGACAACAACAACCAAATCGGAAGCCAAGCTCTTTGATGCATTCAATGATAACTTCGAGGACAGCTTTGGATCTGCTAAGCCTGCCAACTCAACCACGTTGGATACTAATTTTGCAAAGTTTGACGCATTCGATGCACACAACTTTTCCAACGACTTTGGCAAATCGCTCAACGACAGCAATGCTAACAAAGGGAAGCTGAATGGCAGTGGCAGCGGCGCCACCAAGAAGAGCCAGGAATCCCTGACCAAAAAAAACAATGAAAAGTTTGCAGCGGACTATTCGAAGCCCGAGAGCTATGACGCAGATCTGGAGGAGGCCCTTAAGCGGAGCATACTCGACAACTGAATCATTTGGCTACCCAAAGCAGTGATTAACGTGATGTTGCATACGAACAATCTCGACATAAGCGATTTGCATGCTCGCATTAAACGGCTATATACTAACTAGTACAGCTATACTATACTGAGTTATAAAGCAACTTTCCAATTTGTAAAATACGCATGCTTTCAATTCTTATAGGTCATTTGGTGACTACAATATTGCAATATATACATACATATATATTCCATAGTGCTTACAATGCAGATACTTTGATTGTCTAAAACAAACCGAAAATGCTGGTATTATATTCATTATATCATATTTAATAGTTTAAATGTAATCGACATACTCGTTAACGTGCTACTAATAACGCGTTTGCGCATATGTATGTACACCAAAACTCTATGAATAAACCAAGAGCAATATATTAAACGCCTCTCGCTCACTAATACATCTCAAAGATCTGAGCTCCTAGCTCCGAGCTTTGAGCTCTGAGCTGTGGCTCTGACGAACTGTTCTGCTCCCGCTCTCTGGTTTCGTTCAGTGAGCGCGCTTCGCTCGTGTATTTTACGTTTCGGTTTTTCAGTCACGTTCTCGAGTTCGGCGCGAGCGGTCATAGAAAAATAACTTGTTGCGTCTAGCATATAAATTAATACACATTATGTAAGTATATTAGTGTAAATGGATTTGGAAGCGCAAAAACCAAAAAGCAACATGCTGTGAGGGAACTCCTATGGGAAATTGTGCACGACTTGTTTATTAGCGTTGTTCTCACGACAATCACACGCACACACACACACAGGCACACATGAACATAAACATTAAAGCGCTATAAAAACAATTTGCCGGCAATGTCGATGTGTGTGATTTTAAAACAACAAACAAGACGCGATCTGGCAGTATTTTTCCTATTAGTTTGTGAATGTGTCATATCGCCCTCTATATGCATCTATATATATACATATGTATATAAGTGTAAGCGTGCGTGTATGTGAGTCTGTCCCCCTACTAATTACATTTATATTGTTTGTGCTGCGCTGCGAATTTATATACATATATGTGTGTTTGTATATAATTGTGCTTGTATATCAGGCGAGTGCCGGTCAGATCCCACACCAATATGCCTGTACAGGTATTTGTGTATAACAAACACAAAGCCTTCACACAGAGGCCAACTATACAGTGCAACTGTGCATTAAACAGAGCTTTCACTGTGTGCACTCTTGATATTGGCTTATCATGTCGCTGTGTCTTATCAGCTGTAGGGGGGCTCGCAGAGACAAGTATTTTACATATGTATTTGTAGACATAGGGCAGGTACTACTGTTTGTGTAGATGTGTAAGTAAAGTAAACATACGATGAGCTTATCGCACAACCAGATATGATAGGTGTTTATTAATAGGCGTGTTTTAATCTAATATTATTGAAATGACTTGCAGCGCGAGCCATGTCGAAGCCAGTCCTCTATTACGCCACACTGAGCCCGCCCTCGCGCGCTGTCATGCTGACGGCCAAGGCAATCGGACTTGAACTTGAACTGCGGTAAGTGCAGCCCACACCCAATGCATTTGGCCAATTAATGAATTGCCTTTGTTTTGTAGCCCAATTAACCTATTGAAAGGTGAACATCTGACGCCAGAGTTTCTGAAATTGAATCCTCAGCACACGATTCCCACATTGATCGATGGCGATGCTACCATCATAGACTCGCATGCCATCTGCGCCTATTTGGTTGAGAAATACGGCGCGGCACATGAGTCGCTGTACCCCAAGGACTTGGTCCAACGTGCCAATGTAGATGCACGCCTGCACTTGGACTCTGGTCACCTGTTCGCCCGTTTGCGTTTCCTCTATGAACCAGTGCTCTACTTTGGTTCCACTGACTGTTCCGTTGATAAAATAGCCTATGTGCAGAAGTGCTATGAGATACTGGAGGGCTTCCTCAAGGATCAGACATATTTGTGCGGCAACGAGCTGACCATTGCCGACTTTTGCTGTGTGGCAACCGTGACATCTGTTAACGATGTTGCGCCCATTGATGAGTTCAAGTTTCCCAAGGTGCACGCCTGGCTAAAGAAACTTTCGGAGCTGCCCTACTACAAGACCACCAACGAGGAGGGTGCCGAGGAGCTGAAGGCACTCTTCAAGGCCAAGCTGGCTGAGAATCGCTCCAAGTAGATTCAGTCATTAATATCCATATATATTATATAGTCCGGCATTAGCTGGCGTTCCCTTGGTCAAGTTTGTAAGTTTTTAACTAATATTTTTATTAGACTATCTTGGGTAAATGAATTATTTTATTTACCCGAGATATAGCGGCTCGTTTGTTTTATATTTTAGAAATGTAAATTGTAACTGTTTCATTGCGATTTATTTGCAGGCAAAACCAAAAAATATATGTTACAGCATACTTTTCGGCTTGTCAAAAGCAAAAACTATGATTATTAAGAAATAATATTCTTGGGCTTGGAATTTATTGGATGCTTAGAAATAAGAAAATATAAAAATAGGACTGAAAACCTGCAAGATGCATAAACTCAAAACTACATTCTCAAATGCGAATACTTCGCATTAATACAGAGCGATTTTGGAGCAATATACCTTTGCGAACTAGAAAAGACAAAGACTCCCGATTGGCAACATCAACTAGTACTCGAAGCAATATTTGTTTATTGGGATAGATTCTAAGTAGTTGCGCGATTACATATATAACGAATTTTTCAAGATTGGACTTCGATTACCCGAGATATGGCTGCTGGAATTAAACTCAAATTCTACCAACAGGTAAGTAAACTTTCGCAAAAGCTATCATTTTCATTATTTATTTTTATTTTATCAATACACATACAATTAAATCCTATTACTTTATGTCTTTAATACATACACTGCACATACACTTTTATACTTAATATATTACGTCGAAGTATTACATAGAATTTACATACTATAATATTGTAATTATATCTTATATTACATTTAGCAACAATATTCTTAAAGCTACAATAACGGAAATGGAAATCGCCCTGGGGTGGACCGAAACGGCATTAAAGGCAGATCGGTGCATAGGTTTTATTTTCTATTTGCTTTTTCTTTTCCTTTTTTTTTTTTGAGGGGGGATGGGGAGGGGGAGCTGGATTTTAAATTCACATCGTCTTTCACTTTCAAATTTTGTCTTTTTACTTCTAACCAAATCGCGATTTGTACATATTTCTTGGTATGTACGCATTTAAAGGTGCTGGGGGAAGGGCCAGGTTCTTTAACAGTGAGTAAAATTCATGTGATGCTTTTAAACATAATCTACGTATATAAAATATAAATATAAAGAACTGGTATCACGTAACCAAAATATTATAAGCTATATCTACAGAATGAAAATACAAATTGCTTGACACATCCACCATCGACGCCGTCGACCAGATGCAGCTAGAGATGGAGATGATAATAGACAATGACAGCAACTATGTTGTCTCTCTGATCAAGAGCCGCCTTTTGAGGGGGGCGGGCAAGTAACGTCGAGAGCGCCAACGGCGCAAGTGAGGAATGAAATGTCAATGAACGACCGCTTCAACTTCAACTGTCTACAATATGCGTATAAAATATATATAAATGGGTAAACAGGCTATCACGACGCACGCTGATGTACAACAGTACAGAGCAACAGCACACGCTCTATTACATAAAGTGTGTGTTTTGCTTCCTTTTCTTTTTATGTGTGAGTGTGCGCTTTGTCTCAGTTCCTAATCTCGGCGCAATAAGAAACGCTTAATGCTCTCGGGCAGTGGCAGCCGCGCAATGGAGCCGGTTGCGATGTGCTCCAGTATAACATTGCGACAAGCACTTTGCAAGGACAGTACTAAAGAAACAGAAGAAAACTAATTTCAATTGAACGAATCTAATTATAAATGGAATCTGATTACTCACTGCCTTCCAGTTGTATGATGCGTATTTGCTTTGTCGTGCCATAAACATCAACAACAACGTACAAAGGCGACCCATCTAATGGTATTTCTTTTGATACTGGGCCCTTGTCCACGCCATTAATGATGAAGTGTAATTCGCCTTTGGATGCATCATTCTCTGTGGGCACATACATGATGCCAATGCGTGAGCCTCGGTCTGTGAGCAGTATATCCGAGTTTCCATTGTCCATCGATGGACGCAACAGTCTCTTGGGCAGTAAACCACGCGGCGTACGCACATGCGTTGCATCGCCAAGTAGATTACCTAAGGATTAAAGCGATTGAGCAATGATCCAGGTCTATTGGAGATCTCACTTTTACTCACGTTGTGGCGGCTCATTGGCTATGAAATCGACACTCTCGCCGGCTTGGTCTTGACGTTGATTCATTTCAAATTTTGAGATCGGATATATCCAGCTGTTTCCTAAATTGGCCAAGTCAGGCAACGCAAAGTGCGGCAATCCTTCGCTCCGCATGCCAATTACGTTTGGTGTCAGCTCCGTCAGGCCCAGTCGCATGTGTCCCGACCATCCCCGTTCGATTTTCTCAATCTCCACTAGAAATATTTCGCCGGGCGCCTGCACGAAATTAATCAATTAAAATTCACGGTTTGATACATCTGCACACACACGTACTACACTCGCAAACAAACATGCACACACACATGTACATCCCATATAGATACATAGAGATTAACAATGCTTACCAGCGGTCGCTCGGAGAAGGTGAGAGCATCGGCGAAGCTAGTGCGTCGAAAGGCGACTGTTGCATCGTCATCTAAGCGTATGTTGGAGCCATGGTATGGATGAAACCGAAAGAGCTGACGTTCCCACACACCAGCACCAGTTGTTGCGATTTTTGCATCATTCACAATTGCTGCGGCATCGATCTGTTCTCGGTCCGCCTCATTGTTGCCGGCGAAGTCGGCTAGATGCGGCGCCTGGTGGTTGTCATCAACGGCATCCATGATTTGTAGTATTGTTTATTTCTACCATATGTATTTTTTATTTGTGTAAATTTTAAGTTGATCAGAGCGACATGGGACTAGTGTTGAGTAATGTGAAAATAGCTACTATTTATACCGTGTGTTGGTAAACGTGCGCATTCGCTTTTGACGTAACAGCGAACAGCTGATTGCAGCGGCAGACGAAAGGCGAAAAACACGGTGGATTAAAATAAAATTGTGAATACTGAAAGAAAATGTGATCAAATATATTCATTTGCAGATGCGTATTCCAGGAGCACTTTACGCGGCACGTGGGCGTGCGCCACAAAACGAAAAGGATGTGCCATTTCAGGAGATACTGCCGCTGCGCCTGAAGAACACGGTCAGCGGCAAGGCAGACTCTGGCTCCGATGTGGCATGCCTGCAGGAGATGGGTGTGCTGTTTGCCTGCCTCAAGGACAACGAGTTCGTGGAGAAGTACTGCCACAAGGAGATTAGTCAATTTCAGAATTGCTACAAACTGTACATGGATCGCAAATTCGAGGCGAAAAAGACTGTCAATCAGGGCATTGTGCAACCCGGCAACAATCTGAACTATAAACAGTTGAACAAATACATGAGACGCTTTCCCAATCCACAATAGCTCGTCAATAGTGCCCAATGATTTGTTAAGCATTTTAATATATATGCAAATTATTTACAAAGTCTTTTCACTGCTTCTGCTATTGATAACTTAATTTAGTAGACAACATCCGCATCGCCCAGCCCCGCAGAGGATTGACTCACAGGTGAAGGCTGGCTCAGCACAAAGTTCGACATATTACGAAGGCTGTGAAACTGCGTGTGCTGCTGTTGCTGCTCGTAGATCTCCGCATCATTGGAGGCGTATGACTTGCAATTGAAGTGCTGCAGGGACTTGCGCGGCAATGCGAGATTAATGTGCAGCGGATAGCCGCCATGCTCCCAGGTCTCTGTCAACAGGGCCAAGCTGCGATTGGCTTCCAGTACGCGAGCGCGCTGATAGTTAAGTCTCTCCTGCTGCAGCTCTGACCATTGCTCCTGTGGAGAAAGCAGATCTCATTTATATATATATATACATATATATTACTGTGTATACAGTTATGCTACTTACAAATCGTGTGCCTAAACGCCCAAAATACTTGATCTGCTCCTGGACATTGAGCACCTGCTGCATATAGAAATCACGCGCCTTCTCCACGCCATCCAGGCCGAAGAGGAGCAACTCTCGCTGCTCCTCCAAATGCTTCAGTCGCTTCAGCATATTGTAGTCAATGCCATGCTGCAAGGTGTGCCTCCGTGACTCTCGTCGCTTATTATTCGATTTCTTGGGTGGCTGCGCCAGTGTCAATGCACCCATCGTATAGTCCGTTGCCGAGGTGGAGGACGAGCCGCCATCGGCAGAGCCGCGATGCTCGAATTGCTCGCGTGCAGTCTTCAAGCTCTTCTGCTCGCTGTGCATGAGACTCAGTTGCCAGTTCTGCAGCGCATTGCGTATGTCTGCCTTGGCTAACGGAGCAGCTGCTACGGATTGACGCGGTGGCTTTGGCGGCGGTGCTGGCGAACCATAATCCATTTCGTGATCCAGCTCGGGACTGATCTGTGATCGTGGACGCACCTTTGCCGTGGGCGCACTGCTGTCCAGGCCCAGACCTAGACCGAGCAGCTGCGGCGCTGATGGCGGGCGTGGCGGCTTGGTCAGCTTATCGTGGACTTGTAGCTGCTGTAAGTGCTGCGTCTGCTGCTGCTGATTGCGCAACAGGCATAGCTTCAATCCCGCACAGAATCGTTCGAAGGATAACAGGCCGCTAGGCGGCGTCACACGACGCAGCGAGTCCAGCACTCCTTGAGGCAGACCCTTGGAGCCATCGTCCTGCCAGCCCTTCTCAATGTCCGCAAAGCGCACGTAGCCGCTCTGCTTATCATCCAGAATGTCGAAGAGCTTCTTCATGGACAACACAAATTGTTTGGGCAGCGCGTCCAACGAGCTTAGGCTGCCGCTCTTGCTGGACAACATCTTCTAAATTAGAAATTAGTAACCGACTAAAATAAAAACAAAAATGGAAAGCGTGCATAAATAATAATCAACATATATTTCTTAGATTTCGCCCACACAATTTGCGCTCAATGCATATTTTTGAATAATGATAACGAAAGACTTAGGCAACGAACTAAGACAATGATGCGAACGAGCGGCACCATCGAAGCTTTGTTTATACACAAACATTTAAACAATTTGTGGCTAAATAACTCACTTGCTACGCTGCTGGTTGCGGAAACTGGATATGCGGTTCTATGGCAGCCTCTTGAGGCCGTTCGTCAAGGCTTTGCTGGGCTGGCTCAATTTGACGTTACTTGAATTGAGTTTTTCTTTTATTTTGCAGCTATGTAATGCAGCTGGAAGAGCGGGCAACACATCCAAACCCAACCAACTGGTTGGGCAGACTGCAAAGCCGCGCTAAGCAAAGCGCACGCATGCGCAACTGGTTGAGTGGCTGGCGGGACAGGTTTTCAATTTTGGTTTAGGGAGAGACATACACACACACATGCACACACTCTCAAACAACACCAATACCAAGAGCAGAACGCGTGCCATGGCCTAGCTGTAGTTGTAGCTGTATCCCCCCTGGAGCAGAAAAATCACAGTGGTACAATTATAGCAGAAATATTTATTAGTAGAAATTCAATGCGTATTCAGTCAAGGATAGCTAATTGCTTACTTAGGCACACGCGCACACACATACATGGGTGTGTGTCTATGTGTATGTATGTTAGTTATGTTCATGTTCATCTGCTTGCAAGAAATGCAAACTCTGCGCAGTCCATGTTAGTCGGATCGCTAGAATGAGCATTTCATGCCACACGCTCTAAATGCTAAATGTGTGTTAGTTTATTCTAGATTATTCTTTCCTACAAATCGGCGACAGACTTTCGGCGCACGTACTTGGCGAAGTAGTCGGGACGCCAGCACTTGCAGGAGCCGGGTATCAAGAACCAGTCGTAGTAGAGCCGCACCTGGAAGCAGCCCAGCTCGTCGTGCCCATCGCAGTGCGCATCGACCGGAGCACTCTGGGCGCCCGCACCCTGGACACCTGTGCTGCCATCGGAGGCGGTGGCCACGCCGGCACGCTTCTGCAGATACTGCTGATAGGCCTGGAAGTCCTGCACGGATGGAGCCTGTGTCGTCGTACTGCTGCTTGGCACCGTGTCCTCTGCATTCGGATAGAATATCTCGGCGACCAGCAGACTGACCCAGCGTGGCGAGGACAAACAGCCGCCATCCAGATAGTGGCAGCGTGCCTGGATGCAGCGCGTCACCTCCACAGTCTGCGTGAAGTAGCCCTCATAGGGTATCTGCACCACATAGCGCCAGGCACCCTGATAGTTCTTGGCGAACACGGGCGTGGCGTACTCCACCTTGGCCGGGCAGGGCGTGGGCGGCCCCTCATAGCGTATGGGTCCCACTTCTTCGCGTCGCTCCGCTGTCTGTGCGGCGGACACAGCGGGGCTGGTGTCGCCCTGAATGGCGCGATAAAGCGTGCAGAAGCTGAAGAAACGAAATCGAGAATCGGATATGATGAACTCCATATATATATATATAGCTTGACAATTTGAGAAAGTGAACTTACACTCCACCTCCATCGCAGAACTTGCGTGGCTTGCGCTCCTCGGCGGCGCGTCGCTGCTCGTGCAGCTTCTTCTGCTGCTGCTCCTCCTCATCTAGAGCGGGATCAAAGTAGCTATACTCATTGGGCACCACGCCATCCGGCAAGCTGCGCGTGACGCGTGTGGCATAATGCCTATCGATGTTGTTGTTGTCCAGCTGATCCACCGGCTCGTCGCGAATGATCTGTGTCACCTTGGGCAGCGTGTCGTCCGCCTTAAGCACGGGCAACGTCTTCGACAGGAACTTCAGAGTCTGATTGCGTATCAGTTCGCTGCGAGACGGAAACCAATTGATGCTACATGGAAATGTGTAAGGATATGCGTTCACTTACAAGGGATACGGCTCGCCGAGCACATTCTGGCCCAGCGGATTCTTGGGAATTTGTCCCTTATTCAAGTCGCCGCAGATGTTGTGCACGGACACCGCCGACTTCTTGCCGGAGGCCACATCCTTGCAGTCCGCATTGATGAACGTGTACGGCGGTGGACGCACTCGTGGCGGCACGGCATTCGGAGACTCCACAAATGCATAATAGCCCTCGGGCGGCTCCTCGCCGTAGTCTGTTTGCGATTGTGGGGCAGACTGCGCCGTCGACAGCTGAGCGAGCAGCAAAAAGCTGAGTATTTTCTACAGATAAAACGAGTTTGGACATCAAATGTGTAATTTATATATATATATATATATATGTATATCTTTTATGTGCATAAAGAACGCGACAGCATAAATCAAATTAATTGCTATTTGAATGGCTCGCATTGTGGCATTGGTCATGGCCCCTGGCTCCATGCTCCGCCATGCCCCAATGGGCACAAAGACGCGCTCTCAGACGACGTTTGGCGAAAGCGCGAAAGTTGTTCGCCAGCATCAAAATAAACAAACTGAAACAACAACAACAACAACGAATGGCACTGACCAAGAGTGTGACTTTTGCATCTTAGTCTCATTGTGGGGGTACTTGAGGAAAAAAACTTTCCCTGAAATTCTGTCAGCTTCTTTATTTTCCTCTGCGTTTGCGTCTCTGTTTGAATGAAATCAAAAGTTTCAGAATGTCTCAAGCTTTTCGGGTCAAGTAGGCGACTCTGTTTTTACCTCACGCTTTTTTTTTTTTTTTTTGTGTGTGCATATTTGGGCCAACGCTCTGGAGAATCTCATGAAACTCAACTGTGCCCAACAATTTCGTATGTGATGCGGGTGTTCAGGTCTTTTGTGCTTTGCATCTCGTTCGTGACATGATTCACAGCCACACAAACCAAATTCGGCATTCCGAAAGAGCGAAAATTGGGTCATCCACGGTCTGCTGTTGATTTTGAATTCTTTGCTTTTTTACTTTTTTTTATAATTTTTGTTTATTCTAATGAGCAATGCGCTGCCGTTGTCGTTTGAGTTTGAGTTTGTCTCTTTGATATCCATCTCGTTATGCGTAAAACTAGTTTGATTCGGTTTCTTTATTTCTGGGACTGAGATTGGGATCGCCTTTTGCCCTTTTGGGATGGCAGCATTTTCTCTGGCTGCCATCTAATTGCAACTCGAGTGCTGGCCGCAATCGGAGCCAGAGCTAACTGCAACTGCGGCCGTAGCTGTAACTGACAGAGACTTTGCTGGCCAGCTAATGACTATATTTAAGGCTGACTTAATACAAAAGCACCGCTGCTCAACGGGGCCAGAATTTGTCGCTACTTTGTATATGTATGTGCATGTGTGTGTGTAGTGTGTGGTGTGTGTTCTGTGCGTGCTATTAAATTGTTCTAAATACGTTTAGGTAACGGGAAAGTTGCTCTATGCCAGGCTTAAATAACAGCCACTCGATGCGTGTGTGTGTGTGTGTGTGTTTTTGTGTAGCTCGCGTCGATTGGCCCGTCACTTTAATTCATTAGCATGTCTATATAAAAACAGCCAACTGCTCCAGAATTTATGCTAACAGTAAATGCCAGAACGCAGTGCAAAACAAAAGACTTGGGCAACAAACTTGATTTCGTGCATACATTTTAACAACATTGCCGCACTTACCACCAGCAAACGATAATCCATGTTGGCCAACTTTAATAGCCTTTTATTTAGTTGCCCAGCAAAACGAGACACACAAGAATTTTCCTTCCTCTTATTTTTTCACTTTTCCAACTTTGGCGTTTTGCGCTACACAGAACTCGACGCGGCAAGTGCAGTAAATGAACTGAACCTCTGAATGCTCAACCAGCAGACATTGAACCTCTGATTTTGAACTTGGCCAACATGGTTAGCCGTGAAGAGAGAGTTTAGAGTGCCGACTCGACTAGCCACAGAAAGTTGTAAAGAAAGCTTCGGCTCAGAATTCTGCAGCAGCAACTCAAAGACAAAGACAACTTTCGAGAGAGCCGCACAAGTGGCATACGGCCAGAGCTGAGGCATGCTTTTAGGAGCAAGTGGCACGAGCATGTGGCATATACACAGGCGATCGATATAATGCAGTTACAGCCTTTAAGCCTCCTGCAAAGAAATTGTATCTTCGCTTGTTTCGTTGTTTCATATTTATAGATTCGCCAGTTTTATATCCAACAATTTCACGTTTATTCATGAATACAATGTACATTACACAATTCATCAATTAATAAACATGCTCTTAACATACAATAGTTGAATCATTCTCATTTATATATATGTATATATATATATCTATATAATGGATATATATTATTATAAAGTGTTTTACATTATGCAATAAACAATGTTTCAAAGTCTTTCAACATTTGTTATCAATATAATGTTTTGGTTTAATGCTTTCCTACACATACAATATAGATTATAAAATGTATAACTCTTATGATCTAATATATATGTATAAAGAAAAAGAAATCTGCAGCTGTGCCTGTTTTTTTTTTGTTTTTTGTTTTTGTTTTTTTGTTATTAAATCTTTGTATATAAAGTATGCTTGCAAGTATTAAAATACAAATACTAGATGTAGTAATTGAATTGAATATATATACACATATATATGCACACAATACGCTGATCGTATGCATATAAATACGCAGCTTGAAACTTGGTTTCTTCATCTTCCTCTTCTACATATGCCTTGCACGGACTGCTCTAAATCGAGTTTATATAACAAAAAATATTATTGCATTTGTTTTGCATGAAAAGAATTAAAAATCAAATCATATTGTACTTTCGCATTAAACTAAATAAATAATAATATACAATGCAATGTCAATTGTTTTAAAAATTTTCCCGATTTAGTTAACAATCGTCTCTTGCTCATAATAAATTAACTTAAAACCAAATCAAAAACAAAAGCTGATTAACTCTCGCTCCTAAACTAGCTTAAATATATGTATATATATGTATATGCTTATATAATGCTATATACGAGTATGTGTATATATGTTTGTAAATCGCAAATTGTTAAAGTAAACGTTGTGTATAACATCTTGTAGCTTACAACTATACGTATGTATATATGGATGCAACTGCATCGATCGAAATATTCAATATAAAGTAAACTTTAGGCTTATATCTATAGTGCGTTTTGTGTGTGAGTGATTCTGATTCCAAATCGAATAACAATATCGTCATTAATTCTTGGGGGAGACGGTAATTAGCTTGTGTGGCGTCACAGGTGAAATCTGAGAGAGTTCATATTATAAATATATTAATTAATCACATTTACTAAGTGGTGTGGGACAAACTTACCCATAAGGAGCGACCCATGTATGAATCATCATCGTCCTCAATCAAGCCGCTCGTATGATGGTGGTTCTGCTGGTCTATAAAAAGCAGCGTATCCTTGCTGCAGGTGTTGGCCGAGTTGCGCAGGAGCGAAGACAGCGTTTCGCTGCATTCGCGCAACTTGTAATTGGAGCTGGTGGAGAATGAGTGCCGCAGACTGAGGCTAGCGGCTGCAGCCTGGTGTTGCTGCTGCTGTTGTTGTTGCTGCTGCTGCTGTGTGGCGCTCTCGATGGCCGAGACGCTGCTGCGCGAGCCGTACCAATTGTGATTGCAGTTGTTCTGCATCGCATGCCGCGAGAGCTGCAAACTGGAAGACAACTGCGACGTTGCATTGCCATTGAGCAGCGCCGCTGCAGCAGATGCGGCATTCATATGCCCATTGAACTTGTTCTGCAGCGTCGAGGCGGCCGTCACGGAGGTGCTCAGCGAGCGTGGCGAGGAGCGTGACGAGAGCGAACTAACCGATGAAGCCGAACTGGATATTGAGGATGTCCCAGGGCTGGCAGCATGGCCATTGGTTGTGGCTTCTGCTGGAGCAGGAGCTGCGCTGGCTGCCTCAAGGGGCGCCACGCTGGGCGCTGTGGCATCGTCGGCCGTTACCTTCGGCTGCTTTTCAGCGCAGTCCTCGTCCATGGCAAATATGGGCGTGGCCTCAGCCTCTTCTATGGTAGAAGTAGTAGCTGCACTAGCTGGCTCCGCAGTGACTGGCATTGGCGTTGTGGGTAACGGCGCAGCTGGCTCAGCATTTGACTCAGCTGACAAGACAGGCTCCGCTTCAGCATCGGCATCGGCAAACGCTATTGCCTCCATATTGAGCGCATCCTTAGTTGATGATTCCGTGATGGCTTCTGCAGAAGTAACTGAAGAATTGTAAAAATTATCATATTTATTTCTCAAGTAAGCCGTGCAGCACTCACCTTCAACCTGCTCCTCGATTTCACAGGCTGCAATGGGTATGGGAATGGGCACAGCCATTGGCTTGGCGGGCGTCTTCTCGGCTACAGCTGGCACCGGCTCAGGCGCATCCGATGTCGTTGGCACAATATCCTTCTCTTTGCTGGCAGTTGCTGGTGGCGGCGCAATGCGCGACACCCAATGATCGCCCGATGTGGAACTGGAGCCGGAGCACTCGGCGGCAGCGTCAGCGTTGCGTCGCTGATAGAAGAGCATATACGCTTCGTTGTTAATAATGTCCTGTTCGATGTCATTCTCGGGCACTTTGCTAACACGCTGATCGTCAAACTTGTACCACTGACGGTCGTACGGATTCTTGCAGGCCGCCGTATAATGGCCGGTCTCTAGAGTGTCGCCCTGATGGTAGCAGACGGCATACAGATCGTAGCGCGTGTCCTTTGGCTCGGCGCGTGAGTTCAACGTGGAGGAGCGCGAGTCACCGGAGCTCTTGCTCTTCTTGCCCGTCTGCTCTATGGCGGATCCCAGGCTGTTGTATTCCCGCACTCCACGCGCCAAGTGCGGCGACATATCGAAAGCAGTCAGCGGAAACTTGACCATGGTAGTCAGTTTGGCTGCCTGCGGCCCCTTGGCTTGATGCTGACGGAAGCGTTTGAAGTGCACAACCAATATGTCGGGCAGCGACCACAGACCCAACGTCTTGACCACGGGCAAATACTGCTGGCAGTGCGGACAGCGCCAGGCATCCTCTGCACTGAGCGTTTCCGCCTTGGTGTAATGTTCCAGACATTGCTCCAGCGTTAGGGCGGCCGTATCGTTCAGTTTGCTGGCGCTGAGCCGCGCTACGCTCTCGTGCTCCACAATTTCGTCGGCATCCGATTGGAGCTGCACGAAGTGCGCTTCGGGCGCGCTCCATTCGAGCAGCAGCTTGATGTGTGTCGGCCCCGCTTCCGCAGAGAGCACCGATAGCGCCATGTCAATCATTTCGGTGAGCAGCGGATGCTCCACCTGCTCCAGATATGTATCCGGATCGGCAGAGGGATCCTGGAGTCGTATCTTGAACATATCCGTCAACGGCGTTGCATAGGAGAACACTTCCGGCTTGAGGAGCGCAGACATTTCGCGCAGCATGCGCTTCTGCAGGTCCTGGTAGCTGCAATCTCTGGGCGCCTTCATGCTAAAGGGTGCGCCAAAGCGGGTGCACACATCTTTGGCAGTATCCTTGTCATCGCCTTCGCCTACGTCTCCCTTTCTTCGATGCACATTCGCCACGAGCAGCAGCAGATCCGTGGAATGTGTGGCAGCTGATTTTGGCGCCGCGGGCTTTTCGGCTCCGTTCGTGGGCGCAGCCTCTAGTGCGGCCTTTGGCGCTGGACTCACCTCGGGCACCTCAATGCAGTAGATGTTCTCCACGCTGCTCAGCGTCTCCACCGGCTGAGTGTCGTAGAAAACGCGTGTGAATCCCTCGGAGCTGAGATCCACCAGCACCATGCGATCCGCGGCAATGCCGCTGGTCTCCTGGAGCTGCTCGCGCAGCGCTACAATGGGCGAGCCGGCGGGCACACGCAGACCCATCTTAAGCTGGCGTGGCTGCTTCTTCATGAAAACCACAGTCACAAAGACGGTCAGCTGGGTGAGCTGCGGCAGCTGCACCGAAATGCAGTGGAACGGATCGAAGGTATTGGACTGCTTCTGGCAGCGCGGGCAGGTCAACGAGGAGCGGAACTGCGCCTGGAACACGGCCTGCACAAAGCTATTGTTGCAGCGTATGTGATTCGCCAAAGTCTCGGCGGCGATTATCTCATCCGAGCGGCCATACGAGTTCTGTGTGTTTAGAAAATTCTACAATGAGTGGGTATAAAGATATGTTGGCGGCATGAGCTGGCAGCCTACCTTGATGCTCTTGTAGCGTCGCTTGCTGGCCGTGTTCAAGTCCTCGTGCACCTTGTCCAGCAGCCAGAAGAGGAACTCCTGTGCATCATGCTGCGTCGAGCTGCGAAACTGTGTGCCATAGCGATCGACAACGGCCTTGAAGCTGGTGCTGTGATCGCTCTCATTGCGGCAGGTCCACAAGGCCTTCAGCACATTGGCCAGCTGCTCGGTCAGTTCGCCTTTGGTGCCGAATTTGCGTGAATTGATCTTATTGCGACGCTTCAGATCAGCCTGGGGAGTGAGAGAAACTGTATAGAAAATCTAGGCATTCAATCTGTTGCACTTACCTTATACTGATCCAGCACAAAATATTCGGCTAATATGTCCGTGTGGCTGAGGCACTGGAGCACCGCGTTCATGAAGCAGGTGTTGCCATGATTTTTAAGGCCCATTACGCCGGGCGTCTGATCGGCGGGCCACTGATAGCCCCCAATGGGCGGCACACGCTCCGTTCCATTCGCATTTCCCATGCTCGCCTGGCCATGTTTGTTCGCCTGCAGAGGAGGAGAGAACGCTGCGATTACTCACTGGAGACTGCAAATTGATGAGTGCAAGGAAACTCGTTTCCACTGCCCGATGCCAATATGAACTGGCGAACGGGCAACGACTGTTGGCGTGCGACGCAGGGGAAGGGGCACTGGTATTCAATGGGGGGATTGGGTTTGTGGCAATTGGGTTTCAATTTCGTTGCCAATTAAAAATTGTTTAGAGCAGCGCCAATTTGCGATAAATGAAGAAATACCTCGATATGGAACAACAGCAACAATTCTATTGGAAAGATTATATCGGACAATCACGTAATAAAGCACAGATTCCGCACTGTGCTAATATTTAATATGCGAATCATGGACGATAATGCAATATATATATATACACTGAGAGTCATCTATATATGTAGGTACTATAGCTATCTACTTTGTAGCAGTGCTAATCTACAAAGCAAACAAATATACGGAGCAGAAAAGCAAATTGATTCGAGATACGGTAATGAATGGGTTATTTGAATGTTTGTTGTTAGGCCCTCATAATAGAGAAGAGTATTATATAAACATATTAAACACAAGTTAAAGTAACCAAAATTACCAAAAGAACGAGAGCAACTCAAAAAACAACATAAACAGTTAGCTTGAGCAAGATAATATCGCTGATTAATACCCTGTAAGGCAATGGACGATAAAGCAAGTGAAGTTCAATGTAAGCCACAGCTAATTATAAGCTGCAGCCATTTGAAGTGATTGAATCAAATTAGATGGCACAATAATCACACCACAAAATGAAAAGTGTAAGCAATAGCCTATAAAGATACATATATAGGTCTATGTACATATATATAGAGTAAATATTTTCAACTGGTGCATTTAGTGAGTATGTAAATTGTGCTCGCACGTGTCATTAAAAATGACGCGCAGGTCGAATGGATTTACGACATTATAAACATGCTTTACAACAAGACCAGCCAGCCCCACGGCCAGACATCGGGTGGTGCGAGTGGATTTAACGCAATTGCGAATTGCAAATGAAGAGAAACACACAAAACCAAAAACAAAAAAACATTGTTGAATTATAATTATGAAATTACAAGCAGCGAGTGAGGAGAACGAAAAGAGCAACAACTAAAGAAATAGATATATAATCACAGGCAAATGGTCAAAGGCTATGGGGTTGACTATGAGGTCAATGCTAAATGCCAAAAGTGTGTGTGTGTGTGTGTGTGTGAGTTGGCAAATTCAGGCACATTCAGTTAAACTAAACAGAGTGTGATCCATAGCGTTATAGGGGCAAGTCTTAAAGCTTATAGCGTCATGGAACAAAGCACAACTTAAAGAGGGAAAGAAAAAAGCTGGAAAAAAAACCCAAAAGAAGCGCTAGCTAAAGCCGGTTTTTCTCTTTTTCGAAACGCAAAAACCCACGCAAAACTCTGGGCCAAACGAAATCAAAGTAGATAAACAAACTAAAAAACGGCTGCCAATAAAACTAGATACAATTGGCCGGGCCAAAAGCAAATGCGTGGGCGTTGCACTTGGAATCAGTTGGGAGCTGGTGTTCGCAGTTGATCTTGGCATAAGCAGGCGTACAGGAATCAATATAAGCTCTATGAAAGGGTCGCCTAATTTTTTTTCTATTTTTTACCTCTTTTCGTCGCCAGCATCCGGTGTAGAATGGCACGATTTCAATAAAAGTTGTGCGATGCGCAGTGTTGTTCTCTGGCGACTGCGTTGATTGCATTTACAATTAGAGATATCGATAAAGCCAAAGAGAAAGAGATTAGATGGAAAAGAGAGAGGACCATAAGTTAAAGGCGTAAGTAGTTGAAGCTTAAATATATGTGTAGAGTGTGTTTATTGTAGTGATTATCACAATTAACATCATCATTTTATCAATATCATTAATAATGAAAGATTGCCAAATAATATTAATAGAATAAATATTAGTTATTATTTTAGACTTCTCTATAAGAGACAAAATATTCCATTTATAAAATACACTTAGCATTTTCTGCGCAGGGTATTTTGTAGTCTAGCATTCTCCATTAGAGCATTCCAGCTTATATTGAATTTAACCAAGATTCTCTTAGTCATCATTAGCTTTTAACTCGCTCTCTTTCTCTCGCCCCCCTTCGGATTTCTTCAACAATTTTGTCACTTACACTATCCGGCCGGGTTGAGCAACGTCATTAGCGATTTGTTGTCAAGTTTTGCGGCGAGTGCATGTGACACCAATTCCAATCTCAATACCGATACGAAACGAATCCTAAGCACACTCTGAACTATTCACATTGTGTTGCGAATGTGAATGTTGTGAATGCTGTCATTCATTCATTCATGAGTGTGTCAGCAACAAGTTATTGCAAGCATTGTTGTTGTGTTTTCTTTTTTTTATATTTATATTGTATTTGTTTCAGAGTGAACCCGGCATCCGTTGTTGTTATTTTTATTTTTTTTATCTCAATTGACATTGCACTGGCATTGGAATGGAGTGCATTCGACAAATGGACAAATGACACTGACTATGCATACCCTGCCCTCTCTCCAGCTCAGCCCATTTTATACCCCTCGACTGCTGATAGAAAAGAGGTCATAGAATATATCCTGGCTGACAACCAAGCGCAATTTGCAGTTGTAAATTCTTATATTGTTTTCAGTCGAACGAAGGTCGGGTTTCTAGACAAAGTAAAGTCTTTGTATACCCTTTAATTGTGTACAAATAGGGGTAGATCAATGCAAAGTAGTAGAGAATAGATACAGGTAATATCGATACATCTGGTTGAATTCGAGCAGAAAATCTAGATCTATCCACAGACCTATCATTCGCTCTTTATTACATCATTCTTCTTCTCGCCGCTCCAGTTTAGATTTGCTCAAGTCAATTTTCTACGCATTAAGTCAATTCAAAATTTGATTAGATTTGGGGCTCGGGGTTTGGGGTTTCAAATTAAGCCGAAAAGCGGCTTAGTCAATTAGACAAAGCTCAATTAAAACGAAATGCTCTAAGCCGAGCTAAGACACAGCTTAAAGACAGACAAGAAAACAACAGCAGCAAATTATTTTGCCCACTCTGGGGCCGGCGTGTTGTGGCTCTCTGAATCAAAGGCATTTCAAACGCACGACGAGCCTCAATAAGTAAATTGAGTGGAATTTGCTTTAAACGCGTATACACATATAAATATGCATATGTATATGTATATGTATTTGCTGATGTGCGCTGGCTAGTGACCTAATCGCCGTGGCCAGCGTCAGACAAAATGTAAAGCATTTCTCACACAGCTGGAGACGGCGACGTCGTTTCTTTCTATTGCTCGCATTCTGGCAAACGCGGCGTATGCGCAATGCCAGCCGGTCATCAAAACCGGTACGGCAATATATCTTAATACATATATCTCGATATATATATCTATACATACATACATGTAAGACTTTGTGTGTGTCTTTTCAGCTCAAATACAACAGTTTAGAACTAAATGTTTACTGTACTCTTGTAACAGCACAAAATCGTTTATTAAATATTTCATTTTTGCAATGTCAATGAACCCAGTTGGCTTTAATTAATAACAAGTTTTTCCAAATTCATTAATAACAATTTATAAAGCCACTTTATCAGACTATATTTTAAGTACAATGAAGCACAAAGCCTGGAATTTTTCGTATATGCATTGTTAATCACTTAGTACCTTATATAGAGGCATTATTCTCTAGCTCAGGTACGTAGACTCTCATTATTCATAAATCTTGCATTGTCATAATAAACAAGGAGAAAAAACACTTTTGTTTGTGTGACAATTCTATTTTTAATAATTATTATTTATATTTGCGCCTTGTACTGAAAATAACTGAAACTTTCAATATGTTTCTATTCAAAATGGGCACTAGATCTTAGAGTTGAAGCTGGAAGTAGATCGTAGATCATAGATTGGATATCGGAGACACTCGGAAATTGAAGATCATACACTGACAATTTTAGATTGTATATCATAGATCAGAGATAGTAGATCGTAAATTGAACATGGAATATCGTATACCGTACAGTTAAGAACGTTGATCGTAAATCGTTGACTGTAGATTGTGTATCATGCATCGAATCGCGTATATTGTACAAGTGCTTTATAGATTGTACCCCCATTATAAATTGTAGATCATTAACCGTAGATAAATAAGAGTGCACTTCAGTCGAAATCGAGCCAAAAGTTTTTATCGCTCATATATATTATTGGTTTAAATCTAAAATCTATTGGTGAATGGATCCAGCTTTTGCTGCCTGCTCGTCGGATTGCTTGATCAATCTAGAAAAGTGACTGGAAATATTAGACATAGAATCTCCTATAGCACGTGACGATCAAACTTCAGTTGAGTATATATTAAATGATATAAAATATAGAAAAAAAAGAAAAATAATTTGAAATGCTTTATATACATATATAGTAAAGCTAACTCCATTAGCACCCCTTTTACCAGGCTCTGTTTAACTTTGAATGGATCGCACTCATATTTCTGTTAACTAACGTATCGTATGTCAGTTAGGGTATAAAGACAACGGCATTTAGCAGTCAACAGCCCCATTTAGTTTAGTTTTTTTTTTTTTTTTTGTATTTCTTTTCGTTAATTGATCTGACCAGCCTTAGAAGCCGTCATCGTGTGTGCGTCGTCTACGTCGCCACTTGTCTCAATTTACTCTAGCAATTCTATCATCATTTTATTTATATATTTAACGCGTTTATCTTTTGTTTTGCATGCGCTTTTTACTTGTTTGTTTATATAAAATAAAGCAAGAAGAATAATACATGAGTCAGGTTTCAAGTAACAACTGATTCCTGTATACACATACTTCTGCAGATATGTATATATATATATATTTATTTATCTGACTATGTGTTTGTGAATATTATTTACTTGGTATCGAATATTGTGATTTGTTTGCTCTTTTGAAATATTTCGTTTTGTTTTGTCTATCTAGAAAAAATTCCATCGCCCGAATTGTTTATGTGTGTCTCTCGATAAGGCCCAGAGGCGTCGATTACTTATCTGTCCCAAAGCAATCGTTCCTACGAGTCGTATGAGTAATTTTGTTGCTGCCTTTACGTAACTGCAGCAAGTGACAGTGGCAGTTGCAGCAATAGGCGCTAGTGTTGTTGCTGCTATTGTAGTTGTTGTTGTTGTAGTTTGCCGTTACGCTTACGTTTTATTAAATAATTGTAAATAATTGAAGATAATTGACATCGTTGCTGTTGTTGTTGTTATTATTTTTTGATGCCAGGCATGAATGAAATAACAGAGCTTAAGCTAAAAAGAAAACAAAAAAAAACTAGGCTTGGCCCACAGAGCGCTCTATTCAGCTACAGAGTCGTCGTCGTTTGTTCTACCGGTTCGTCAACTTTGTTTTGGAATTTATAAAATAAATAATAGGTATGTATATATGCGATATATGCATATATGTACTAGCTTCTGAAGTCACTTGTTTTACGAAAAGTTCAGCTACTACAGATTTGTTGTGTTTAAGTTGTGTTTTTAAAGTCATATGCTAAGCAACTAGTAGTTAGCCTATATATATTGAGCTCATATTGCAGATTCCATATCTCATTTAATTCTTATCAACTTTGAATAGAGTTGGCATCACATTGATTTTGGCTTATAGATGAGACTTTATACCCAAGTTTCTCAGACAGCAAAAGCCAGCTTGAATGACATGCCAAAACTGTATAAGATTTTTAAACAAAGACCTGCCCGGCGGAGCCACTTTCTTTATGCATATAAACAAGTTTGCCAATGGTCAGGCGAGTCGATTTCCGATTTATAAAATGCAAACAGCTTTCACATGCAGGGTACAAATGTTAATATGCCTAACCTATTGCACTCGTCAGCGATTGTACTTACTAATTATGCCAATGCCTGAGGTGTTAAATAAAATGTTCACACGTGACAGTCGAATTCGACGTCATTAAAACTGATTGCTAATTCATTTTAGTGTTTACTTTTTGTTAATGGCTTCCGTTTAAATGTGGTTTGATTATTTTAACGATTTAGTGATTAAAAGACGTCATAAAGACGTCAGAGATACAGATAGAGAAGGAGACCTCTTGAGACGCTTGCGTAGCTTTCAAGTCTGATCGTTGTCTCTGTTCAATAAATTCGAAAACAAAGCTTCTGTGGATTTATTTGTTTTTGTTAATGCAATTAGTTGTAGAACTTGATGTATTACGATTGTGTTTCCAATTTCAATTCCAATTCCAATTGAATTCAATCGAACGGGCCATCGAGCAAATACACTTGACACTCTAAGTCATTTGATGAATGCTTTTGCCTTAGCCAACGATGTTAACACTTGACAAATGTTTTGATCAGGCGATCGTTGCTATAAATATAACTACATACCTATGTATGTATGTATGTGTGCCTATGTATAGAATGCACTGTTTTACGCTGCTTATATAAATGGTGCTCGCGCCACACGTGGCCAACACGCCCACATTTTTGTTGTTGTTCTCGAGAACAGATATTTCTACCAAGGTTTTCCTAATCAGCACCTTGACTGTGTGAATTGTCGCTCGCTTATCAGCGGCGCGATACACAAAACGAATGTTTGAATATAAATATGAGAGTATGAGTATTTGTATTCGTATTCGTTAGCCAAGCTATTCGAGCTGCTTCGGTTCTATGATATCCCAAGGACAAACGGTCCAGTTAGCTAGGCAAATTTGCACTTTTATTTGGTTATCAAGCACGCTTGACTGCATAACAAACACAACTTATAATTGCGTTACGTGGACAATTTTGATGACAGCTAGAAGTACATACATAGATATCTATGTGTGTGGTATATAATAACAGTATCTAGGCACTATAATAGGCGCTGCGAGCTGAAATTTATGTCTGCAATTAACTTGAAGTGAAGCAAACATTTTTGCTTTAAAGCAGCCCCTTTTTAATTATGTGTCTGGTATGTATGTATGTGTGTGTGTATGTATGTATGTATGATAAATATATTTTTAAACATTTGTATATGCGTACAATAACCAGCAAACATTCGAGTGCTTTCCGTGATTATTATTTTTGTAATGTTTTTTTAGAGAGAAAATGGGCGCCATTTTGAACATCTGACCTTTTGTTGTATTTTTGGATAAATATACTTATAAATACATTAACTGAGAGAGTTCAGGGTCATTGCATTAATTGTACATTGAAATATTATTGAGACATGTGAGCAATTAAAAGCACACTTCATAATCTGCTATAAATAAAACTGACAAACGAATTACAATGATTTAAAAAACTTCAATTTGATAAAGTGTAAGAGATTCGTATCTGCTGACAAAAGCTGAATGATGTGAAAGTGAAGCAAGCAGAGAGAGCGCAAACAAAGCTGAGTGCTATATAAATTCCACGCTAATCTAGAATGATATATGTATATATATCATATATGTATATATCCTTATCTCTGAATGAATATTATATTCAATTGAATAAAAAACTAAATTAAGCTGTAAGCTGAGATGATTCGTATCTCTCAAGAACAGTCTACGTCTAGGCTGCTCAACTGATAGCAGCCTTATAAATAGATTAGTTGTGTGTCTAAGTTAATTCAACTTTAGCTGTTGATTACCTAACTGAGCTTAGCAACACTGAAAACCAGACAATTACAGTAGTCACAGCCAACACTGATTGCCGCTTAAGTGAATGAACTGTGTCTGCTGATCTAAACTGATCTGATTCGCATGATAGTATACATATGTGTATGTATATATTTTTGTATATTTTTTATATTTTTTTATTTAGCTAATCAACTAGTTTAGCGCATAGTTTCAGAAATTTATATTGTTCTTGTTGTTGTTAATGCTGCAAAGCGACTATTTTTACACGCGCGCCGCACAATTGTTTATGAAAATATGCTGCTATAAAAATACACACAAATATACTATAGATACAAAAAAAACAAAAAAAATAGCAAAAACAACACCCGTTTTGAAAAACATTTTCAATTAGTTTGATCTCAATTGATTTTACCTTGAAAGCGAATTCAAAAGAGCAACAGTGAGCGAGTGAGAGAGACCCGGAGAGTGGAAGAGCGAGAGAGAGACAGAGAGTGAGTAGCAAAACGTGCGCAAAACCAACAACAGACAAAATAATTCGCACAACTACACAATCGAAAAAAAAAAAAACGTTACGTGTTAGCTTTTGCCTAGCGGAAATACGCGAAATACACACACAAACACAGGCAAACAGAGCAAACGTACACACGGTGAATATCATAGAAAATCAGCAGCGAAATAAACACACACACACACACGCACGCACACACACAGAGACAGTGAGGAGGCACACGCTGTTACGTACTAATCTCGGCCATCAACAAGTGCAACAACGGCAACAACAACAACAACAACAACAACATGCTACATAGTATTCCATGTCTAACGGTGGGCGGCCAAAAGCTTACGGAAATGGCTTGCAAATGAAACCCGCTGCCCCTCTTTCGCCTCCTCCTTCTTCCTGATTGGTCGCACCCTAATACAGCCATACAAAGCAAATCACGTGTTGTTAATAAAGCGGAGCGCGTTGCGTGTCGTGACACGACGCAGCACGAATAAACAAACTTGGAATGTTGGAATAACAAAATAAACAATATAAGTATAGTAATCAAATACTTAAAAAGACATGAGTACCGATCAAATTCGCCTGTGACTAATTTAGTTAATGCCACTAGGGTTTAGTCTAGCCTAGTTCATGCGATGTTCGGCAGATGTTTCGACACGCTGCCATCAGCAGCTGCTCTGCCAAAGCGTGTGAAATTTATGTTGCACGTTTCCCTATTGAATGCCAGTTTTTTTTTTTGTTTGCTTGACTTTAATATCGTCTAGCTAACCAAGTTCCCAGCTCAGTCCCGCCCCCTTTGCGCCTGCCGGCCTTAGGCATTTTGCGGCCGTTTGTCATACGTGCAATATTTTTCCTTCTCTCATTTTTTTGTTTTTTGGCATGCAATTTTTGCACAATGCGACGTCGGCCCACGCGCAATGCACCAATTGGCATTTTAATAAGCCAAATTGAATTGTTGTTGTAGATGTTTTTTGTTGTTATTTCAGCTTATTCGCTTTGCACTTGCTGCGGATAGGCAATTTGAATAAAATCAATGCGAGATGCTTGAAGCGTGAATCATAAATCAACTGTCGAGGCTCCCAGCTGGAATGTGAGGTAATCATAACAATAACAACGGCAATAGTCGCAACAGCAACAGCATCAGCAGCAGCAACAACAGCAGCAGCAACAGTAGCAATAGCAGCCGCAACAATGGACAATTGCCTCACCACAGCTGGTGAAAGGTGGCACAGCCGAAATCTTGGTTAATGACAGAAGGCCTTCACTTAAGATAGAAAAAAACAAACCAAATACAAAATACAGCAGAGTACAGTGAAAGCTCTGCTAACGAACAGCTGCCTAGAGCCTCTGCTCAACTGCAAGTAAACCCTTTTTAGCTGTTTGTAATTTCAGTGCACTCGGTCGAGCTTTCACTGTAACTATTTATATGCATGTTTATAATATAGTCATATATATATCATCATCATCATTGAAGTTGCCTCCAATTCAATTCGTTTCGTGCATTTGAAATTGTGTATTTCGTGCTAACGCTTAGGAATTCGAGTCGCGTAAAAGGTCAGCAGCGAACGGTCTAAGGTCTTGCCCTCTACAATTAATCTACATGCTTATTATAACACATACAAATACCCATATGTATATGTATGCATATGTATGCGTCTTGTTAGCGCAAATTGAATTTCAGTGCAGCACACACCCCACTGTACGCGTAAGTGTATACAACTGTCGGCTGTCACATTTGTGCGCCTTGCCTTTCAGGCTTTTCTTTCTTCTTTCTTCCAGATGATGAAGCGTGGCACACATTTGTCAATCTGCCGCGAGGAGTTGTCTTCAGGACTGCTGTGTGTCGCCATTGTCTGGGCCCCAGCTGCAGCTGTGGCAGCTTCGGCTACGCTCCAACAGCGCACGAACTAAAAAAAAAAAAACTTTTGTCTCGAGCCGCTTTGTTGTTGTTACTATTCTGACATGTTGTTGTTGTTATTCTTATTGCTGCTCTAGCCGAGCTTGTCGCTGCCTGTTTTTATTTATTTATTGTTATTATTATATATAGCCACGAATGTTGCCAACATTTACACAAATTGTTTGAACAATTGTTGGGGGCAAAATATTTTTAAAATAAAACAAAACAGAAATGAAACACAATGGGAGACCCTGCCGCAACGCCCACCAACACCAGCACCTGCAACAAATTTAGGGTCTTTCTCAGCGAAATAAATTATAAAAATAATAATGAGACAGCAATTGTTTAAAAATAACATTAATTTCCATGCGCTGTCAGCATGGTAATTACATTTTAAAGTCTATAAAATAAAGAATAAACAGTGACAAGTCGCACTCGAGTTACTCTCTCCCTCTCCTTCTCTCTCTCTCTCTCTCTATCACGCTCTTAATTATTTTCGGCTTACGAAACTGTTAGAAAGTTTTAACAGTTTAACTAACATTTTTGCATATGGTTTTTAGTCTTTTTGTAAACCTGACCTATATACACACATACACTTTAACATAACATTACTATGTGAATTACACTCTCTCTCTCTCTCTCTCGCCCTTTCTTGCTGCCTGTGTCTGGCTGTACATAAGTTTTAGAGAAAGAGTGATTCATCGATAGCGATACATCTGACAAAAAATCAACATTTATTTGCAAAAATAAGAAATCAGTATTTGGAAATAAAACGAAACGCGAGCTATTTTTAGCCACTGCTGAGCGGTGGCGGCTGCATATTACGGTAACTTACAGTAAAGAGAGAGACTTTAGCGGTGTTTCGCTTGCCCCTCGCCCTGCGCTCCGCGCTAGCGAGAGGTCGACACCCTTTTACCTTGCGCTTGCATATTTTTTGAACTGCGGAAGCTACCTACAATTGCCTATTTAACTATTTAAATAGTAGCAATTGTAAGAATGGATGAAGACTTGTCGTCTTGCTCGCTTCTTAGTGAGAGAAGTTCGAAGACAGAGATGATGAGGAAGATATCGTACGCTGACCCTGCTACCATGCGTTCACAATTACGCTCACAGCTTACAAGTAATGGGATGCCAACAAACAGTAATTTAGATAATTTGGCAAACAGAACAAACATTTCGTTCTCATCGCTAACAACGAGTTGCCATACAAGTTACACATGTACTGTAACTATGACGCAAGCAAGCTGTGCTCCAACTTCCACCTACACTGTGGCGGCCACTGAAGGGCCCAACATGACCTCAACAATGTTGGCGGGCAACAAGTCACTGAACGACACCTTGGCACGTATAGCTACGCATAATGTCAAATGCCAATTCCAACTAGGCGTAAGCAAGAAGCGAAAAGGTGGAGCGCAAACCAATACAATTCGTAAGGCAAAGGTGCAAGCTACTGGCCAACAAAAAGTGCCCTCCAAAACAGTGTCTGCAAGCAGTACACTAAGCAGCAATCGCTACGCAGCGCTTGCTGAGGAAGCAGATTCTATTATGGATCTGGAAGAAGAAAGCCAGGACGAACAAGCTTGTGAGACTGCCAAAGACCAGCAAATAAGCAGAGCACCCAAACCTCCAGCTATATGCGTGCCTCAAGTGAACAAAATGGATAAGCTGGAAGAAGAAATCAATGCTGTAGTCCAAGCCGACGAGTATGACATTCGTACATCCAGA
>NW_022045899.1:405984-490199 GCF_001654015.2 Drosophila navojoa
ACAGATACAGATACAGATACAGATACAGATACAGATACAGATACAGATACAGGCTGCTTCAGATGCAGATAGATTTTACAGTTTGGGGGATTAGCGGAAAGCGCTTAGCGTTTTATTGACAGCATTTGCCGTCATAAAATGCTTAATCCGGCCAGAAATTCTGGATAAGACGTCTCGATTTTTAGCATGCTCAAAAAAGGACGACAGGACGACGAACAGGCAGCAACAACAATGACAGCAGCAGGAGCAGCGGCATGAAATGGCATGTGAAAAAATATCTAAAGAAGAGAACCAGAAACAACAACAACAACAACAAAAGGTCGAAGGTCACGGCTGCTGTTGCAGCTACACGTAACACACACATTCACACACACACACTCGCTTACTAAGGGCGGCTGGCTAATGGGCGTGACCGCTGCCACAATTAATCTGCGTAATTTGCATGTGGATGCAACATCGACACAAATCTATCCGCAACTGTGGCCAGCGACTGGGCGGCTCAGTTCAAACAAGCTGCATCTAATCGAAGACTTGGAAATTGGGAACGAACGTTCGATAGAATTCGCGTCGGCTTGCGGCATTTGATGTTTTAGGCACTGCGCAATTCGCATCCTGCGGCTTTCCAAGGATCATTTAATTAGTTTTTCATAGTGGAAAAAGAGGTTTCATGCAGTCAGAAAATGGTATAATATTTAACCTACAGCTCGGTTATCAGAGTAAAGTTTAATATATTTAGTAAATATTTAGCTGGATATACCCAACTAATATGAGTAAGTTATGTAGACAATGTTTGTTAAATTAAAAGTTGTGAAACAAAAGAGAGCTAAAGTACTATAAATTGTTTAAGTAGAGTATTTGGAAATTATTTGTTTATTTGATTTTTATCAAATGAATAAAATATATAATCGAAAATCTATCTACTTTGTATCTTGGCTCGCATTGATTATGCCCTATTAAGCTATTCATATTTATACTTTTTTAACCAATACTAAATTTAAATTTCAACTCAGCTCAAGTTTATACATATATACACATACCGTCCCGCTTCTTAACTCTACCATAAACTGCCGATTTTCACTCTCTTTCGTCTTCAGTGTTGACCCGTCCAGAAGTTAATTCCCACTGGCCCGTTAGCCACATTGATTTCGCTAGCCTTGTAAATAATGTGTAAATCACACTTTACTCTTCTTTAGCGTTCGCCTTCTAGACCTGGCTGACTTTTTGGGCCGTTCGCATTGTTCGACTTCTTAGTTTTTTAGGTCAATAATAAAAAAATCATTTCTAGAGACGTTCGGTTTGATCTTTTTTTTATGATGAGCTGCGATCACAATTGACATTTACGAAAAGTCAGTTCTTAAAAAATATTTCGCGCACCGCAGCAGCGCGACAAGGTCGTTCCGCTTCCGAAATTCGGCGAATTCTAAAAAAAAAAAAAAAAAAAAATCCAAATACAAAAAATATAAACACAAATATAGAAAACTAGAAAAGGAAATGTGCAAAAACCTAAAAATCTAAAAATCTGAAACTAGAACTAGAATTCCAATGCAGTTTTTTTATGCCGCCTAATTTTTATGGCCTAAAAAACAGAGCCAGAAACCGAAACCGAATATAATCGCTGCCATTTGTTTGGCCATAAAAGACTGGGCTAGGTAAAAATCCAGCGAAGAGGCGAACGGACAAAAAATAGATATGTATGCGAAAAAGGACAACGCGCAGGATCAGGCGCACATTGAACAATGCGGCCCGAGTCCGAGTCAGAGTCAGAGGCCAGAGAATTCATAAAAACTGTTTTCATTTTTTAGAATCAGTGCGCGAACTGCAACTGCAATTGGCAGTTGGCAGTTGGAATGGTGTTGGCAGTCGAGCTGGAAGCAGGCCCACTGCGGCTTTACGATGGCCATTAACGCCCTAAAAAAATAACGCGAAAAAAACGAGCGCAATAAATCACAAAGTCAAGCCAGAAAGAAACAGAGAAGGCGAAGAAGAAGAGGAAGAAGTTGAGGCAAAGCAACCAGGGCTTTTCCTTGACTTGGCTGACTTTCTTTACGGCTTCCTGGCTTCCCTCTCGTTTTTTTCTATACCAGTTTGTTTTTTTTTTTTTTTGGGCAAAGTCAAACCGCAATAAAATTGACACGTTTCAAATGCGCAGGATCCGTTCAGGCGAACCTGAGCCAGAGCAGACGAATCGTGTACATAATGTATGCCAAATGGCACTCGACATGCGCATTGACTGAAGCGCAGCCACACACACACACACACATACACATTCCACACTCTCTAATGCTCAGCTTCCAGCTTGCCACACCAGTGATTGCTGCAATCATTCTAGTTTCATTATCTCAGCTGCAGATTTATTGTCGGCGACCCCAAGCGCTGGACAGCCGCAGCATCTATCAACAGCAATTGATTTTATTTTCGCTTTATTGTGAACCTCCCTTACCCTCTCCCTCTTTGACTGGTCAAATTTTATGGCAATTTTCGTGTTTTTGCCATGGCAATTGCTTTGCAGCTTATCAGGCTGCTCTAATGCCTGGAACCTTCAACTCCCGCTCCAACTGCCCAGCTCAATCCTAGCCAATTGCAGCGCAGCGAATTGCATATGGAAATGTGAAAATAAAACACAAATTTTTGCTGACATCATATACAACCCCGCCCAGCACTCCCCTCTCTACCTCTCTCTCTCTCTATCGCTTTGTATTAAGTTTCGGCTTTGGCCTCATTTCTCGCCATTCGTTTTGATTGTTGCGATTATCAGTTGTTAATATCCATGAAAATGATGAGACCAACAGAAAAATGCTCACAGATAAGCGTGGACGCATGCCTCGTTAATGGACAGCATGAAAATTGGCCAAATGCCAGAGAGATCGTCGCACTCCTCACACCCCACTCACCACTCCCCATAGCCGAAGCTACCCCAGACATATACAAATTATAATAAGTTGTGCGCATATTAATGTTTCATGTTTTTGTTGGGCATGTTTTATGCGTGTTATGACAAACGACTGACTAATTGACTAGCTGTTTGGCTGATTGACTAACTGACTAGCTGACTGACTGATTGACCGCTTGATTGGGCCGCTGTGTATGCGTTAAATGTGTGAAATTATTTGTGCGTAGCGGCATTATCATTTTACAAAGATGTTTATTCATACGATGACAGCAACTAGACATGCTCTATGTGTGTGTGTGTGTAGGTGTGTGTGTGTGTGTGGCAACCGCAAGTGGTTGCAAAAGTTGCCCAAAACTCAATACAAAGCAACAGCAAACAATACAAAGCTCAATTGGCATCTGCATAAAAAATCCCATATCTACTTTAACTACACTCTGCAACAAAATCAAGTGACTGATATGGGATTTCATAATACTATGGCTTATATAAACATAAGTATATACTATTCTTTTACAACTTTATATCTGCGATTGCTTAGAAGGGCGCCAAGAGCTAAAGAGATGTCTCAATTGAAATGTGAAATGTGTAAATACATGTATGTCTCAAATAAAAGGCGAATATCTATATACATATATCTATGATAACTAAATAACTGTGATATATATCTCTAGTGTTGGTTTAGGTCTTCAGTAGTAAAGCTGGCGTTTTCAAATTCTTCATCGTCTGCCAAAAAACCTGATGTTTTTTATCATATATCAACACTTCTTGGGTCTCAAGACATTGTTTATAAATAAAATATAATATATTTATAAATTTATTCTATTAAAGTATTTTTTATCTAAGTCTAAGCTATATTTGTTTTGAAAATGGCTCACGATTTATTTTCGCTATTTTTTTTTTTTTTTTTTTTTTTTTTTTTTTTTTTTGTCTATTATAGTTTTATTGCAGCTTTTGTTGTTGACTCTATAGCGCATTTATAGCTATTATTTTAATATAATAAAATAATATCTTTTGATTATATTTTTCGCTTAAAAAATCATAGAATATATTAATTTAAATTAAATTAAACAAAAAAAAAACTTTAAAAAATATGTGATATTAAATATAAAGTTGCGCGCTGTCTTGAAACATGAAAAATAAATTAATATTTTCATTAGCAAAACACGCGCTAGATTTGAATTCTAGCCAAAGTTTGTATCCATTTAATATGGCTAGATAAAATTTCAAGGGGTTGATTTAAAGCTATATTCAAGCCCTCTAAAAAAAGATTATGACTTATGCTAAGTTAAAATTAAATTTAATATACATATATAAATGATATATGTGTATATAAACACTATATACAACAGCTTTCATTTTTAACCTCATATATTAACATATTATTTAAACAATCTACTTGTAGACTTTGCAAGCCTCATTTATGTTGTCTAGTGTTGAGCTCTCCAGCTTAGTTCCTGTACGCAATGAATGGGACCGCTTAGCTGGCTAAACGCTGGGAATAAAGCCAAGTTGTATAACACTCCAAGGGCCGAGCTCTGATCTCGCCGAAACTCTAAGCTACAATTGTGACTCTAGCTGTGACTGCGACTGCGACTTGCGACTGTGAGTTGTGACTTATGACTGTGACTGTGCCATGATCACTTTATATTCATTGACACTTAGTGTGAAATTCGTACATCATAAAGAGCGTTGCTAAGAAGTGGATGTCTAAATTGCGGTTGCCCCGCGCTCACACACACACACACACGCAAAGAGATTCATCTACTCCTGGTTACAAAAGCTGGCTTTTGTGCAAATGCCGACGGTTTTGGGAAAGTGGGCCCGACACCCAAAACACAGCCAGATGATGGCCATAAAGCCGAAGCCAAAGCCAAACAGAGTGAGCCGACGGCGGCGGCAGGCGAGGTGCTAATTCACTATTAAAAGAAATCAGAAAAAAAGAAGAAGCACAACACAATCGAGGCTTAGCTCAGTTGGCTGTATTCTCGACTGTCGAAGGGTTTCGGGTTTGTCTCTCAGCTGCGCTCAATTTCCCACTCATCATCTCTCATCTCAGCTCACTGCGCGCACCAATAAAACTTAATTTTGTTTGAACATGGCAGGAGGCGGCGGGGCGGGAGGGGCGACCAGATTGCCCCCTCATAAATGCGTTTGGGCTGGGCCTTGAGCTATTGAATTATGCATTGTTTTTCTATTTATTTGTGTGTGTATTTGGTTTTTTTTCTCATCTCATCTCTGTTCATCTCGTGTTCGAGTTGTGGGAGAAGTTCTCATGAAGTGTCGGCCATTCATTCGAGTGCCAAATGCCATTGATTGTGCGCAATAAAATGTTGAATTGCGTCTGGAATTAGATATACCCGCCTAATTGATAATAATACCGCATTTATATTTTGTTTGGAAATCTGAAAATCTGTTAACTTGTTTTTATTTCGGCTACGAATCACGCAGCTGCTGCTGCTGCCGACTGACTGACAAATGTTGCTCGCTAATCCACAGCAATTCGCTTGTAATTCTCCTCACTCCCTCTCTCAGTCTCCTTTTTTTATGGTGCATAATTTTTCAATAAACCTGCCTGCTAATATTTTCAGCACTTGGCAAAAACAACTTAATCCCCACATGATTAATTATCAACAACCTGCTGGCCGGGCAGTCACACCCCTAAACAGAAATTAATCGACTTGTTTACCCCGCCCATCAAAGTAATACACACTCGCACTCACACACACACATTCGCACACCCCTCGCACTAGCTCAGCCCACAGTTGAGGCCAAAGCCGTTCCGTTTGCGCTTTTTAATTTAGTTGCCTCTGGACCCAAGTTCCCTGACCCAGGTCCCCAGGGTAGACTCACTGCTCTCTCTTCCCAGATACCCTGTGAGTATAGAAAAAGGGGTATAATATAGATATTGTATTTATGAGAATGTAAGATATAACTACTAGCTATCTCGTTCTATTTATTTAGCTATCAATCTATCGAACTACATATGATATTCGGAATTAATGGATAAGATAATATAAGATACATACTTGTAAAGCAGTGAAAACTTGGAAATCGCTTTCGTACCTTAAGAAGTAGAGGCAACTCCATTTACAGGGCATCATCTAGTCTTTGCCCTCACCGAGCTCCCTTGTTTTTTATGTGGGCTATCTGGCATTATCAAATCATAAAATGTTGCCACTTGGCTGCCGCGTGCAGAGATTCCCAACTGCATCCCCCTATAAAAGAGGCAGCGAAAGGGGTGCGACGAACATTTTTTATGCGCTGTCAAAACATGTTTTGATAGAGCGCACACACACACACATAGACAGGGAAGAGATACATGAATATATTGTAACTGTGAATATACATACATACATACATTTCTGTATATTTAAGGGTTCAGTTAGGTGGGCTTAGCTCACGTTGATAAGGCGAGGCAATTGACACCCTTTGAGCCAGGCAATTGAACAATTTGAAACACATGTTTCTGGTCCTGGCAATTAAATACAAATTTGATTAGAGACGAGGCCCCTTTTCATGCACGTATGTGTGCGTGTGTGTGCCTGTATGTGTGTTTGTGTTTGTCCTTGTGCCAATGATTTCTCAATTATGACAATCGACAATGACAAAACAAACAAAACACGGCACAGAGTGAAGCAATTAATTAGCAGGACGAGGACACTGATACGCATTGACAGGATAAGCAAGGCGAGTCGAGGCGAGTCAACCTGACGCGTGGCAGGGTGGCCAACTGCCTGCTGCTTGTGGACAAGGACATTGCTGCAAAAGTGCCAATGCAATTGCAATAGAGAAAAGGATATTTGGCACACAGTTGGATAGGCGCTGCGTGTGACAATCTGGCGGAGATCGTCTCGCTTGCTCCTCGTCCTGCTTCAATTGCATTAATATGCCATTAAGGACTTGTGCCACATGCGTTCGCCCCGCCTGTGGGTGGGCCCCGCTGCAGCCTGAAGGTCAAGCGTGCCACACGACAGGCTCACTCGCCACCTCTCTCTCTCTCTCTCTCTCTCTCTCTCTTTCGCTCTCTCGAGGTCAAGATCAGCAGCTGCTGCAAAAGGTTAACTCCACATGCAGCCAGGTAAGCAGCCAGCAGTTGCCCAGGTAAATAGAAATGAGAAAATTTGCTAAATTTTGTTTGTTTTTGCATTTCATAATTTTATTTTTGATTTTTGATTTTGGTTTTCGTTTAACTAAAGTTAACTAAAATTACAAGCTAGTTTACAATTTATGTACAACTGATAAATAGTTTTCTTTTGTTCCGATTCTGCACACTGAGCAGAGGCGAGGGGGCGAAGGGAGTGGATGGGGGAGTCCACAACAACAACTAAATACTAATTTGTACAATTGACAAGGGGAGGAAGAGAGAAACAAGAGGTGGAGCAGGGCAGGGCTGGGCAGGTGCCTACGCCTCAGTCTTGTAGGGCTTGAACAGCTTGGGCTTGGGCTCCGCAATGACTGTGTTGCAAGCCGGAGGCGGGGACATGTCCGACGCTGGCCGCTTGGCACTGGGCATCAGCAGACCGGGCGCTGGCAGCGGGCTGCTGGTGGTGGCAACGACGACGGCGGCGGAGCTGCGCAGCGGACTGAGACTGCGATCGAAGACCTTGGTGTGATCGGAGCCGACGGGACTCAGCGACAGCGTGGATGAGTGGGGCGACGAGGAGGACTGCAGATCCAGCGGTGGCGTCTGCGTCTTGGGCAGCTGCAGCTGGCCGGCGGCATAGCTGGGCGGCATGCTGGCAACGGCGGCGGCGCCCAGCATGGCGGCGGGATAGCCCATGGGCATGGCGGCCTGCATGGCGTGCGAGTGGCTGTGCGGATGCATGTGCGGTGCTGGCGGCGCTGGGCGAGCGGGAATGTGATAGGGCGCATAGCGGTACTGGCCGTACGGCGAGTGTCCCGGCACTGGCATGGTGGGCATGCCGGTGGCCAACATCGGGTTGGCCGCGGCAGCGGCGGCGGCAGCAGCGGCGGGTGCATAGGGCGGATAGGGCATGCCCACGCTATTGGCAGCCGCTTGCAGGATGGAAGCGGCGAAAGCGGGGTCGGAGTAGACGGCAGCGTAGGGCCAGGCGACGGCGATGCGCTGACGCTTGTCCTTCATACGGCGGTTCTGGAACCAGACCTTGATTGTCGACTCGGGCAGGTTCAGCTGGGCGGCCAGCTCGCAGCGGCGTGGCCGCGACACATAGTTCTCCTTGTAGAACTCCTTTTCGAGACGCGCCAGCTGATCACGTGTGAAGGCAGTTCGATAGCGACGAACTGACGGATCAGCGGGAATCTCGGAGTTGCGGCTGCCGTTCAACGAGTTGTCTGGACTGGACAGGCACTCTATGGAGAGGAGAAGAGGAGAGAGATTCGGTTAGCCAATTGTCGATTGGAGCTACGTTTGCATTAGCCGGACACTTACCATTTGGCGAAGGCGGCGGCGTTTGTGGTTTGCCGTATTGTGTTGAGATCAGATCGACAACCAGCGGCTTCTGGTCAACGGCGGTGCTGCTATCATGATGATGGCTCTCCATGTTGTAGGTGCGGTATCCGTGCATTTTGTTCAATATATATATAGATGTATTTATATGTGTTTGTGTGTGTGTGTGTGTGTATGGGCGTTGTCACTATCTCTCCGAATAATCAAGTCACAGTGCTCGGACTGGGCAGTGCGAATGCGAAATGCGAAACGACTAAACGACTTAACGGTTAAAGCGACGATGCTGACTCTGCGATGGTTACAGCTCAAGTGTATCGCTCTCAGCTACCCCGGCTCTCTTTTATACCAAGGCAGCAGAGCAATGGCTGCCGCAGGCAGGCCAACAGCCAATGAGCGCGGCTTGTGCTGTGCGCGAGCGAGACGGCACTAGGGCTGTGCATTGAGTGCTGCTATTGCCGTTGCCTCGCACTGCCTGCTGCGGTGCAATGAACGATGGTGCTAATGTTGTGGTGCTGCCGCTGCCGCTGCTGCCGTTGCTGCTGCTGCCTTTGCTGCTGCTGGCTGACAATTATGCGACGATGAAGGCAATTACGATGCCGGAACAATGGTACATAAAAAAGGAGCCGGGGCAAAAGCGCAAGCAAAGCGTGATAATGCGCAGCCTGGCGGTGGTCCAAGCCAGCGGCAGTCGCTGCTGCCCATAATCAAGTTATCATGGAGCAGCAGCAGCGGCAGCACCAGCAATGCTCTCTCTCTGTTCTCGCTCTCTCTCCCTCGCTCACGCTGTCGTTCGTTCATGCTGCGAGAGGCGAATGCGATTTCATATATTCATAGCGTATGAGCGAATCTTTTGTTTCGCTTGTCCGCAAGCGGGCAGCGCCACGGGTGCGAACGAGACGTGAGTGGCCCCCTTAATAATGGGATTTTATCGGCTTCATCAGGCAGAAGAATGATATGGCATAATGCACAGAACGAGAGGAAGAGCGACCAGAGCGCCAGCAACCCCCTTTCACAGCTCCCGCTCACTCGCTGGCAGTTTGGCATATCGATCGAAGGCAGCCAAATAATTTGCTCTTTTATGAAGTCTTAATATTATGCCGCACGTTTAACGGGCTCACACTTGGGAGAGGGAGAGGGAGAGGGACAGACGCAGAGGCAGAGAGCGAAGGCAATGGCTTAAGTGTGAGGGAGAGTGCTTGGCGTCGCTGCTTTAACAGTAAATGAAGTTTATCTGAGCAAATAAAGCAAAACTTTTGGACAACGCCCACAGAGGCCATCCCACAGACTCACACACACACGCATAGCCGCACATGCATAAACAATGAAATACTTTTGGGGGCGCAGTTGTTGAAACTTAATTTGAAAAGTTTCAGTTTAGTTGCGGCAAACATTTATTATGATGATATAATCATGTTGCCTAAAGGCGCAACTGTACCCAGAGCGCAGTTACAAGGGGGCGCCAATTGCGAGGGGCGCGTCTGGAGGCAGAGCGAGCTAAAGTGCTGTCAGTTTTTTGTTTTCGCTTGTATTTGATTTTTATTTTGCCTTGCGTAAGCGTGCTTGATACCTGCGCGGGTTTTTGGGCTAGGGTTTTGGCTTAGGCTTAAGCCGCTCAGGGAGAAAAGGCAAAAAATAACCAAATTTCAGCAAACGCTAATTATGTCATATAGAAGCGTATGTGTGTGTGTGTGTGTGTTTGTGTGTATAGCTAATCCTTGTCATCATTATGCATGTTTATGACTTATGGATCAAGCGCGTCTAAAGCCGTTCGCCAAAAGTTCAACCAAGTCAAGCCCCGCTCTGCTCAGCCCTCTGCCTCACCCTCTTCCTCACACTCTCCCTCGCACTGCTGCTGTCTAATCCACTAAATAAACAAACAAACAAAGATGTTGCGGCCTGTGCGAAAAGGCCCGTCAAATGCCAGCAGCTAAAGTCGAAAAGGGAGTTAAAGTCGCCGCTTAAACTGAAAGTTAAAGTCGCCTTGCCTGAGGGTAACCCGGTCAAACACGGAGTCAAACACAATGACATGACATCAATTCCAACTAAATCACCTTAGTCGAGAGAAACTAGAGCACGGCGACGGCGAGCTGGCTGAGAGTCGAGTAGAGAGACAGACACAGCGTGTGTCCAAAATCCACATCCAATTTCCTAGTTTGTCTCTGACGCAGCGATTGTTCAAGATGCTGCAATAAAATCTAACTCGAAAGTGAAAACTGTTTGCTCAAAATCTTTGTAAAATCGACTAATAATGTCGCTGATGGCAAACGGATTAACGCACAAGCAGCTCAATGCCAAACCCATGGATGGATGGCTGGCTGGATGGATGGATGAAGGAAACCTTCAGCCTACAGATCTCGCTCAAATTCAATTTCAATTTCAGTTTCACTGTCTCTCGCTCTCATTGTTATGCATTACTAAGTAACTCAACCAGTTGTTGTTGTTGTTGGTGTTGTTGTTGCCGTTGTGAGTTAGTTAAAATTATTGGGTTATATTGCGCGGCAATTTGCATTAACTCGCCGAACATCGGCTCTACCTAAGCTCCTGCATAGCGTTCTGTGACCTGATCGAGTCGCTGTGTAAGCCCAAGCCTTGCCCACTGCCGAACCCTAGCCACAACCTTGCCTATTGTGCATTCATCTGCGCTTTTGTTCATTGTCCGTCCGCGGTCCGGTGTTCGCTGTCCGGTGGTTTTGTTCTACGGCAGAATGAGCAAACCTTTTTTCAACGAGCAAATCAACGCGACACTGCGGCAGCGACAGTAAATACCCTTTATGACGTCTCAGGCAGCGGCAACGACAACGAGAACGGTATTCTCTAACCTTTCACTTCGCGCCAGGCGAAAGTGAGCTGAGTTGAGTTGAGTGTACCTGACCCCTACCCTCTGACCCCTAACCGATCACCGGCGAACACTTTCGAAGCGGCTTGGTTTGGCTTGGCTTGGCTTGGCCCAAAACCTCAGTTCATGGAAGTCGCCTTTTGTTGCCCTTTTGCCATTTTATTGGCATTTTGCTAGCACAAAGCGCCGATCTCGCTGATTATGCTGATTATGGGAAGTACACACACACACACACACACAGGGCTCATACATATGCATATTATGGCTTATAGAAATTAAGCCCTGTTTATCTAATTATTACTGAGCCATTTGTCAATCAAATTTGCGAATTTTCTTTTTAGTTTTCTTTTGAGAATTAGGGAATTTAGATGAGTTCTGATGATAATTTTAATGAAAATTTATTTATAAGTTTTTTTTTATGAAATTTATGATATATTTCAAGTACAACTTGACCTTTTTATCTAAAATTAAAATTATTAAAATGATATCTTCTATAATAATAGTCTATGACGCAGGCAGGCGAATTTTTAAGGATATGGGCACTGCCTATAAATTCAATTGTAGATCATAATATAGTAATTTCAGATTCCCATTCATTCATTCATTTCCTTTGAAGCTGCTTTAAGAGTATTTTTTTGTGAATTTCTATATACATACATCTCTAGTCTTTTCAATGTGTGGCTCTAGTTGGAATAACTAAACCATTGAACCGTCTATCTCATCAAGAGAAATCAGTTATTTATTTAAAATTTAGTTATTTATTAATCAGTTATTTAGATAATATTGTGTGTCAGTTATTATTGTATTATATCATAAATATATATATTATATGTTACTAATTATATTGTCATATATATTGCTAGGGCATATGAGAAAGTAATTAATATACCGTAACTTCGTTAAAGCTGCCTGTAAACAATGTGTAAGCTGTGTCTAGTATACTTTAGAGCTATGTGGGTCACTGTGTTTAGTTAGGGCGATCTATCTGTTTAAGATATATATTTATCTTAATTTTCTTTAATATGATAGCTTAAGCAGTTTTTATGATCGTGCTTTAAGATCTCGAGATATGAATGGAAAATAAATGTCAAATAGTTCAAATAGAAAATAATTTGCCATTATATGAGACCTCATATATATAATTTATATAATTTAGAAGTAAATGATTATTATTAATTGATATATATTTATTCATTGAATCCCATTTTTGAGCAATTAAAAAATTAAATAATTTGTCAATTTTAGGTTCTGGTTCTAGTTACCAATAGCTGTCTACAGTTCGCTAGATTTATGATCGTAATATGCGCTTAGGGCACGCCCTAATAAAAATATGCCCGGGCAGTTGGTAAAAACGTGGCTGCGCACTGAATTATGGCCACAATTAACAGGTAAGTAGGCAAAGCCGGGAGACTACTCTATATATATGTATATCTAGGCATATAAATGGTGCTAAGTAACCTTGTGAGAAAACGTTCGCTCTCTGTGCGTTTTCATGTTTTCCAAAACGTTTTTCCGGCCCGGCCATAAAAACCCGTGAAGAATTAAAAAATTAGAGCAGTCGGCAGTCGGCAGTCGGCATTTTTCTGGCTTCGGGGAAAAAAACTAGCGCAGCGAAAAAATGCAACAATGAAAACAAAAAAGTTTTTGATCTACATTCCTAATATACGGTCCTCGGAATGCGCGACAGGACATGAACAGCAAATGAAAATTCCGCGAACGAACCATACGACGCTACGAGCCCATAAAAATCTGCATAAACATCTATATATTGTTTGCATGTATATGTTGAGGAAATAAGTTCTTGAACCATTTCTTTGCCGCAAACATAACAAAAAGGCAAAACGGGACCAAAAACTCAAAAATCTCTACCAAAAATTTATGACAAACAATCTTTCTTTATGCCACACAGAACAACAATGGAAAAAATCGAGAACTGAAATACATATACATCTATTTATTTTTTTTATTTTCGTTAATTTTTATATTGAGGCAAACGCGAAAATGAGAGCAGCGCATTGTAGGATATTTAGAGCAAGGATATATGGCTTTATGTTGGGTGAGATGCGTTGGAAGCAGTGAATGTTTAGAAAACATCAAACAATAGAATTAGAACGGAAATATGAGCAGAGAAGATTTGAGATTAGAGACTGAAATTTTGTTTATTTTGATTTTTTAAATTTATTTAAATTAATTTCTTTATAGGTGTTTGAGAAGCATAATCTTTTAAGAAACTAAATATTAATATATACCCTAAAAATTAAAATGCAGAAATAAATACAAATTTATAATTATATTCATCAAAATAAATTCTTAAAAAGTTTAACTTTAATTTTAAATACAATTTTTAGTATATATTTACTCAAATACATTTTTAAATATTTTTAATTACTTTTTTATTTATCAAAAAATATAATTTTTATATTTTAATTATTTTTTAATTTCATTTTTTTTTTACATTTATTTATCTATAAAAAATTCTATGTAGTATTATTTAAGGTCTGTAAATAATTATTCTTATATAAATAGTTTTTATTTGCATCAATATTTTTTATTGTATCAACTATCTTTATATGACATGTATATAAGTATGTCTTAGGGAGCGGCCTGAGCATAAGTTTCGTTTGCCACTTGGGCAGGTCCTTGGTGAAGGACTCGCTGTTGGGCTGCGGTTGTCGCACAATTTTCGCCTGAAGTTGCACCAATAAAAAGGCGCGTTCGTCTACCTAAAACATGTCAATTTATGGCCAAAACAATGAAATGTGAGAGAAAAAATGGCACAATTTTTAGTGGAAATGCGTTCGCGCAATAAAAAGGGACGCGCACGAGGCTGCCTGCAGCTAGGGCACCCACGGACAAGGAGTCGGAACTGCCGCAATTAGGAGGTTTGTAGAGCAGCCGAACAGCTAAACAGCTAAAAATGCGCACAATGGAAAAAACTCATAAAAAGAGAAACAAATCGTTTAAAAATTGGCTCGCTTTTTGTCGGCCCAAACAAAAGCGAACAAAAAATCGTGAGACATAAACGAGAAGAAAAAGAGAACACGAGCCAAATAATTAGGTGAACCATTGTTGGATATTGTGCGGGCGCATAATCATGCGGTTTCTTTTTTAGGGCGAAGCTGGCGCAGAGAGATTGGGAAGCTGGCAGTGGACGGCAGTGGCTGAATGGCCCGATAAGTAGTCGAAATGGGAACGAGAGAGATGTACCTGGACAGCGGCAGAAGTGCGCGAATAAAAAGCTATTCTGTATCTTAGAGATACTATTGTATCTATGGCTGGAAATTTGCATGATGTAGATACATAAGCATATCGAAGTATATCATTAAAGTAACTCAAAGATACTTTTAAGTCTATGAGTTGAAAGTAGTATGAAGGACAGTATATATAGTAGATCATGTATACTACTATTTATAATAGGAATTAAAGTAAATCAAAGGATGGGCTTGTATATTGTATGTTAAGTGTATATTCCTTGCATCATAGTAAAATATTTATGTATATATACAATATATAGAAGAAATTCACTGGAATTGATAAATTGTACGTTAAAGATACTTTTGAATTCTATGGAGAGTTAACTATATTTCTATATACTATATATCTGCATCTTTTATAGTTCAATTTTGAGTATTTTTATAGTGTATTGAAAACATCTAGGAAGATTCCATAGATAGTTATGGTTCGAGAGGTCTATACATTGCAGTTCCTCTAGTATCTAAAGAGCGCCTGATATCTTTGTTAAGATTTGATTTATGTACATTTAATATTATATACGTATTTTAGTAATTTTTAAATATTATCTATTCATTTTTTTTTTTCAACATAGTTTAAATAATTACATTTATGTTTTTTATTATGTATATTTGCGCATGGTGACGAAAATATTTCTCTAAATATTTTCTTATACAAATTGCGCTAGAATTGATTTACAGCCCACAAGTTATTGTCTAATAAATATACTTAGATATATGCTTGGCTTGGCTTAAAAATCAACTTATTAAGGACTATTATTATTATAAATAAATAAATGCCTATTGTATTTTAATAGAAGCTGAAACGATTATTACTATAATAAATAACGATTATTACTATATAAATAATAAATAAATGAAATATATGAAATATTCATATATTTAATGATAATATAAAATGTTTCGCTGCTAAGGTCGCATTTGCAGTTTAAATAACTAAAATAATCATATATGCATATATAATATATTAGCTTCATTTCTTTTATAGCTACATTAACAGCCAAAAAAAAAACTTCAATAAGTCATTTATGTAAGTCAATTATGTAGAATTTAAGCAGAGATATATTATAGCATATTCATTACACTGGCTCTCTTTGTCTCTCCCTGTCTCTCTCTCTCTCTCTCTCTCTCTCTCTCTCTCTCCCTCTGGTCATTTCGTTGCCGCTTCTTGGACATCCATTTGTGATATGGGCAAGCAGAACCGCAATCGATCGGCTACGTTTACTATAAATACAGCGCATTGCGGTATGCGAACCACCAGGAGGTGGAATGGAATTCAAACCAACTCAAAACCCACCGACCATGGTGGGCATGCGGAGCTGAACGAATGCCAGTGCAGCATCAAACAAGCAGACGGCGGCACAAACAAACGGACAGGCAGCCAAACAAACAACACTGAGATACGCCAACAAACGCTGTTGGGCAGTCGGCAGGAGACGCAGACTCCTGCAGGGTCAGAGCGCAGACTGGGAATCCTTAGGGCAGGCCGAGTCGAAGGCGAAGTTGAAGTTGAGAGGTCTGCAATCTGCAGTCTGGAGTCTGCTGTGTCGGTAGCCGGTAGTCCACCGCATTGACGAATCACATCAAAGTGGAACACAAACTCAGGGTCAAGCCAAACAGACATGTCAAATGTCGCAGAGCGACGACAAGGAGCAGAAAAGGACACTCAACGTGAAGACGAGCAAGACGATGCAGAGCCGGCCGAAGATGAGGAACAAGCAGCAACATCTCTTACCGCAGCAAATTCGCTTTGACTGTGCGCTAACAGCAGGGAACACCATAATATTTTGGTTGCTCCGCAGGACTCGCAGCGCTAGAGCGAGAGAGATGGAGTAGGCATACGTGAGTCAGACAGAGAGAGAGAGAGAGAGAGAGAGAGCGAGGCAGTCTATGCATTTTCGATGGAATTCGAAAACCGAAACAATTTATTCATGAGCAATTAGCCACGGTAAGTGGAGAGGAGACCCGATCGAGTCGTCCTGCATCCTGGCGTAAATTTGTGAAAATTAAGTCGTTCCGGTTAGAGCGTTCTAGGTGGGACTTCTGTAGCAATTTTATTTGTATCGTAGGTGTTGTATTTGTCAACATTTAGGCACCAGCAGCCTCGCACAGCTCGCAGCTCGCAGCTCGCACTGCTCTCGGCCCAGTGGCACCGGATTAGACGATTTGTGGGCACGCATTTGCAATGCCTACTGCAGCACTAATTGGGCCCGGGATGGGACTCAATGCGAAGAAAGGTAATTGAGAAATTATAGAGACAGAGAAAGAGAGAGAAATTGAGAGAGAAAGGGAGCGCGAGTGTGCTGTAAACAGTATGTGTTAAGGATGTGCTAATTTTTTACTAAGCAGAGCTTGATGAGACTTTTTGAGAGGAATATTATGTAGAGGCATGGATGAAAAGAGATTAGCATCTATATAAAAACACTAAGATTGGGTTAAAAGACTTAAATATTTAATATACAATTCCCATACAATGAATGCCTAAATATATGTACGCTTTCTTTATTATTTTACATTATTTATTTAAATTCAAAATTTATCAAATATATAAATGTATATATATATAGATACATTTTTACTGTTTTTTTTTAATTTATTTTTTTAATTATTATTTTTTTATTTATTTAAATAATATATTAATATAATATAAAAATTTTTATGTTAGTTCTAAAAAATAAATACTAATAATTCAAATAATTTTTGAATACCACATCTACCTTTTGGTTTTTAATATTGTATAAAATATTTAACTCTTAATTATAGCTAAACATAATCTCAAGATTTACTCTAACACTGTATCGATTTTTTTTAAGTTTCTCAATGGGTTTGCCGAGCCACCCCAAAAAGAGTATCCATAGCAAACGTCACGGACAGCCTTACGTCTTATACAAACGCAACAGTCCTTACGTTTTAGTACATGCATAAGGTGCTGAAGCAAGTAGACTTTGCATGCCAGCAAACTACATCTAAAAAGGTGGCAACTCCATCAATAATTTATTCATAATAAAAGTTGTTGCTTCTGGCAACGTAAATCCAACTAGCGCTAAAATTCATTTAAATCACACGGAATTCACCTCAGACTACTTTTTATTTAAAAGGAATGAATGCAAATTGTAATAAAAATACATTGCTTTAACTTAAAAACATTAATTTATTATTATTATATAATTAATATACATTATTTTATTAATATATCAAAATGGTACTTAGTACGGTGTAATCTTGTGTTTTTTAGCTACTGCAGATGCACTCTTTAAATTATTGAAGCTTTTAACGTTGCCCGCATCGCTTGTCCAAACGGAAATAATGCCGCTTTCGCCGCCTGTGACAAGCAGATCTCGCTTAGCATCGTAAAGGCTCTCGCGTACAATTTGTTTATTACCAACAAAGTTTGTAAAAGGCGTCAGCAAGCCTTTGGCCGGAGCAATCACAGAACGCAAAATTTCGCTAAAATAAAATAATTATTAGATTCTGAAATTTTCATTAAAGTTTTAGATATTTACCCTTTATTGAAGTTTGTGCCCGCTAGCAAAAATAGTCTCCTATCTTGCATGGTATGAGCATTGATTAGATTGAAATTGGCTGGACTTTTACGTCTTATGCCAGCAACAATTTCAGAACGTTCAAAGGATAACCAATTATCACCTTCTAAGCATTCATAGCTCTTGAAATCATTTGTGTGTGTAATACATGTGATAACCTCCTTATTATTAGCATTCTGATACCAATTGAGACGCTGTACACTGCTCTCCGTATTAATTGTGTTTTGTAGCGCTTCATCTTCATCACTTTCTTTGATATCAAAGACATTTATTAGACCATCGACGCTGCCAGTACAAAGCAAATCGGGATATGTGTCATGAAACCGAACCGAAGTGATATCATCCGAGTGGCTTTCGCAGTAAAGTCCAAGCTCTTTACGCTCTCTTATATCAAAGAAGAGTAAATAAGTATTGGTTCTTCGCTTTGTTCCGCAGCAAAGGATTCGACTATTTGCATTGCGATCAAAGCATCTGATGGATTCTGGCAAAGAAGGCGTGAGTCTAACTGTAGCTTTAAATCTAGCTTGGTCATCAGCTGTGCGCAAATCGAAGAGTCTCACATCTCCATTTGAGTAGCCCACTAGTAATGTATTCCCACTATCGTCCAAAAAGCGAACACCGCGGTTAACGACTTCTCGCCCTTTCTCCCTCCATATCGGTGAACGTGTATTAAGCTCTTGTATTTGCGTTAGTCCGCCTCCTTCGCTCAAATCGTAGATCTTCACAGCTGGAACATTTTGGCCTACAGCCAGTCGCGTGAAATCAGCAGAAGCAGCTAAACTTATCACATAAAAGTGATTAAAGTCTAACGATGCTTCATCCTTTATGTAGTGCACACGAAATTCCTTTGCCAACTGCTGATCGCTACAGACGTCCGCGTCCTCTGGATGCTCAATATCAGTCTCATCATCTGAGCTAGGCAATTCAATAGCTGCTGCCTCTAAAATAAATAGATACACATATAATATAGAATAACCTTCCAATAACAACTATTTGTGCTTAAGTACCGGCAATATATTCATTGACACTCATATTTACGTTTTGTATAAACCGAATATAAGTTACACGTGCCTGGGACAGGGCTGCAAAATCGTCTGCAGGGCTGCAGCTGCTATATTCAAACGAGAGATAGCTATGACGTCACAAGCGTAAGGCTAATATTGTTATTAAAAATTATAAGCATCGAATTCAAAATAAAACCCCAAAGTTAAATAAATAAGTAGACAATATTTGAGCTTGTTTTACAATTTAATATCGCTTTATAGTATTATACAAAAGTGAATTTACAAGAAGCCATTCATGTACCTAATTAATCCTGCGTGTGTGTGTGTGTGAAAAATTTTCGTTGAGGTTTCCTGATTGCTTGCTTGACTTGACTTTAGTTATTCTATTAAATATATATGTACTTTTTAGTATATATATAAGTATTTATATATATAATTTTTACATGCTTTTATGTATATTGGTTTGTCTATGTGTGTATGTCTGACTGTGTTGTCATAAAAATATATATATATGCAAACACTTTTTAATGTATATACATATATTTATATTAATATGGCGCTTTTTAAACAGTATTCTCAAAATCAACAAAAAAGGATATTTAATTCCTGCGCAATTTTCTTTAACATCTCTCAACTCTCTCGCCCTCTTTTCTTCTTTGACATCAACAAGCAACTATATATGTATATTCAATTAGTTATATGTGTGTAACTATCGATCCTATTATTCACATAAAATCATCATAATCATCGGTAAAATCATTGCCATACTTCTGATAGCCATCGATATCCTAGAAGAATCAGAAGGTATATTGGTAGTTAATAAATATTATGTTAGTCGATATTCAATTTGACCTACATCATTCTCCGTTCGCAACGAAACTTTTCCCTTGCTCTTCATGGCCGATTTCTTGGCAGTTGCTTTTTCCATTTTAAGCTTTTCCGAGTGCAAGCTCTCCACACTCATTTTGACCTTCTTAATATCAGCAGCGCTCACTATAAGAGGGAGTTTACAATTATTACCAGCACATATTGTATATATATTTGCGATCACTTACAGTTACAGCATAAGCTGCGAACTAGATCTTCTATGAATTGTGGAAAGTGTATGGATTCTCGGTATTGAGCAACCTTCCAGCTAAGCGTGGCACCGAATTCCTTGAATTCTTCTTTACTCTCCGGATTGAAGGCATCGAGTCCACCGCCTATACTTGTCACACCGAATGTATCGAGAGCACTCTTTAGATCCGATTCTTCCTGAATCTTTTGTAAGCGCAGCTTTTCCGCTAATTTTTCTTCGGGTGTCATCTCAGCGAAACGCTTCTGTTCTTCCTCTTCTTTAAGGCGCTATTAATATGAATGCACAATTATTTATTTAAATTTATTTTATATGTTTAAAGGCTTACCTCCTGCTCCTCCAATTTCGCTTTTAGCGCCTTATTGGGCTTAGTTTTGACTGGCGCTTCTGTTTTCGTTGGCTTCTCCTCATCTTTCTTTTCCTCTTCATCCTCCCAGCTTTCCTGAATGTTGAAAACAGGTTAGTTTATTTATCAACATGAAAAGTGCATTTTTATAGTGCACACGTGTACAACAATTTGAAAGTGAAATCGTTTTAACAAAAGAGCTAAAAATAACTAGTTTAGATTAGAGATGAATGCGTGTTGCCTTGTTTACGATACGACACGAATACTAAATCGTATCAACGCGTTACCAATATACAAGATTTAATATTAAATATTCTGTTTTTTTTTTTTTTAAGTTTATGTTTACTAAAATATAAAATATAAATTTGTATAGTTCATTCATTGCTTTTTACTAGATAGTACAATATACATATGTACATATATGTTAACGAAGTCTAGTTGGTGACGTCGTGATCTTTCGTGTCACGTTTGAATCTCTACCCACCACTGTCAGCAACAAAGGTTGCTGAGCAACACAGCAGCAACAATTGGGTTGATTTGTTAACAATATGGTATATGCGTTTTTAAAAAACACTATATTTACCTTAACATCTTCGTCGTCGTCTTCGCCTTCCCACTTGTTTATGTTGTTAGCTGCATTCGGTCGTATGACAATTTCACTGTCGGCGGCGGATTCTGCCAATTAATAAAATATAACATTTTGTTATTACATACATATGAATAAAAGCATATGTATATACTATAAATATATATAAATATAAAGGTTGGATGCATGTCTCCTTTCTTGTCGCAAATGCGTTCGTAGAGTGAAGGAAGTGGGCGGAGAGGGAGCGATTGGGTTAGGGGGCGCCACATGCGCAGCGCCCACGTTTTACGTTTGATGACGCATCCACGTGCACTTACCCCAGTCGTCGGCCATTTCAATAGAACTATTTGTATTTGTCGCTGCGATAATATATTGTGCTAAGACGTAGCAATTTGTATTTAATTTTAAGTAAAATTTAAGCAACAATTCCGTGTGGTTGTCTATGTAAAAAATGTATCGAAACTAGTGATGTATAAAACATCCGTGTATCGATTTTTGTCCCAACGATTTATATGTATGTTACATCGATAATTCATTAATATTTATTCGATGTATCGATGTGATAGTTCTTATATAATTAAAATTTAATTTATTGCATATCTTTGCTTATTTATTATGCTTAACTTTAGAAGTTTTTCGATCTACATTTCAAAATCTTTAAACATATACATTCTCAAACATGTTATTTTTAAATGTTCCCACTCCCCTGCATCTATATTTTATTTGATTGATGAAATGCAATCGATATATTTTGATTTAATATACCAGCTATTTTAAAACCTTTTTATTGACAAAAATATACATATACAATAAAATACTCTTATTTAAAGGTTTTTTTTTTCTACACATATATACAAATAAACTTACTGTTTCTGGCTGTAGGATCGGTCCGCTCTACGTTGATGGTAGAGCAATCCAATATGATGGCAGTACCTCGGGATCGTCCTCCAGCTTAATCTTTGTTTTATCCATTTGTGCATTTGATTTCAGTTCTGTAATAAATTGCTCATTTGTCACAGCTTCCACGATGGGATTGGGTTTATGTTTCTCCATATGCCTTCGCATATTCCGCTTCCATTTTGTTATAAAGGAGCATTCATTACATTGATAAGCAATGCCTTGAATGGGTTTAATCTTCTTGTGGACTTGCGAATGCCTTCGTAAGTCGTAAGCGCGCTTTGATTCATATTCGCATTGATTGCACTTAAATCGTTTCTCCGGCACTTCTACCTGCGACTGTGTCTCGGAGCATTCCGACGGAGCTGGATATATTGTGGCCATATCCAAATCTGAATTCAGTAGCTCTGCATTTATAAGCTCAACGATATACTCCTCGGATGAAGGTTCTTCTTTGACTTGTAGTGCCTCATATACCGGCTCACAGAATGTTTCAATTGTTTCCTCGTATGTTTCTTCGCACACATCCTCTTTGACTTCCTTGATTTGGACATCTTCGGCGGGTTCCTCGTGTTTCCGCATATGCCGCCTCATATTCCGTTTCCATTTGGTCAGGAAATTGCATTCGGAGCATTTATAGGCCATCCCATCCACGACTTTCACTCTAAAATGCGTTTGTATATGCCGACGCAAGTCGAAGGCTCTCTTTGATGTGTAGCGGCAGAGCTCGCATTTGAAACGCTTCTGGAATTTACTTGGCGGTGCCCGATTAGTCTCCTCCTGAGGCAGCTCTAAGATTATATTTGTGTTTAGTTGCTCTACAGCTCCCTTTAGCTCCTCTTCGTATTCGTCTTCCTCTGCTTCAATTACTTCCACTATATACTCCTCTAGAGCCTGTTCCTCGTCCCGCTGTTGACTCTGCTCTTCCTCCCCACCCTCTTTTGTTTGTATTGCTGCGTTTCTCTTATGCTTCTCCATGTGGCGTCCCATGTTGCGTTTCCATTTGGTCATAAATTGACATTCATTGCATTTAAATGCAACTCCTTCTATGGGTTTCACTCGTTCATGGCGTTGCTGATGGCGTCGCAGGTCGAAGGATCGATTGGTTGTATAGTTGCACTGTTCACATTTGTACGCCTTGCCACAAGCATTATCCAACATTTTGTCTAATTCGATTTTGAAGGTTTATTTACATTCGTTTCTAGAAGAGAATAACATTACCATATTAATATTTACATTTGCATAATATATATTGCAGCATTTATACTTAAGACCAATCGTATATCACATTGAAATTATGTGTTTCATTTTTAATTATTCCTTAATAATCAGTTTTGTAAGATTTCTAACATTTAAAGCTCAATTATTCTTAATACGTCAATAAAGATAAAAGAAAATGCAGCATCGATATCGTATTCGATAAAGATGCTGTCATGTTGCCAACCATTCCTAATATTCTGGATTTTTCCGATGTTTCTTAGTCCTATCGTTTTGAGCTACCATCTCTAAGCTCTACATCCACTCTTTTTGGAATTTGTTGCGAACACCGCGTGGTGTTTATGCTGACGATTCCTCATTTATTTTCCTTTTTATTGCCGTGGAAAATAAATAAATAGCCACAAAAATGAGTTTGTACAACTTTAAAAAGATCATGGTGGTGCCGCCAGCAAAGGTAAGCTTTCTAATTTGTTTACGCCTGTCGGAGCACCCCGTGCAGGCAGTGTACGCAACCTAACCTCACATCTAATGTTTACAAAATGCGCAATATGCAATTTATTGATATGTATTTGTATTTGTATGTACTTTGCAGGACTTCATCGACATTATGCTGTCGAAGACACAGCGCAAGACACCCACAGTCGTGCACAAGGGCTATAAAATCTCGCGTATTCGTGCATTTTACACACGCAAGGTTAAATACACGCAACAGAATTTCCACGATCGTCTCTCGCAGATAATACAGGATTTCCCCAAGCTTGACGATGTGCATCCATTCTATGCCGATTTAATGAATGTGCTGTACGACAAGGATCATTACAAACTGGCGCTGGGTCAGCTGAATACCGCCAGGCATTTGATCGACAAGTAAATGAATGAGAACACCCTGTGAAAGCAATGCGAATATATATATTAATTATAATTCTAGTGTGGCCAAGGATTATGTGCGTCTGCTTAAGTACGGTGACTCTCTGTACCGATGCAAACAGCTGAAGAAGGCAGCCCTCGGTCGCATGGCCACCATTATGAAGCGTCAGGCTTCTAACTTGACATATCTCGAGCAGGTGCGTCAGCATTTGTCACGTTTGCCCACCATTGATCCGTATTCGCGTACAATCATCATTTGCGGCTTCCCTAACGTGGGCAAATCTTCGTTCATAAACAAAATCACTCGGGCCGACGTAGAGGTGCAGCCGTATGCCTTCACCACAAAATCTTTGTATGTGGGTCACACAGATTACAAATATCTGCGCTGGCAGGTGATTGACACTCCCGGTATTCTGGATCATCCGCTGGAGGAGCGCAATGTCATTGAAATGCAGGCCATTACTGCATTGGCTCATTTGCGTGCCTGTGTCCTGTACTTCATGGATATATCTGAGCAATGTGGTCACTCCTTAGAGGAGCAAGTGGCGCTCTTCGAGAGCATCAAACCGTTGTTCACAAACAAACCGCTTATCTTGGCCATCAACAAGATCGACATACTGCAGCTCGAGGATCTGTCTGAAGAGCGGCAAGCGATAATCAAAAAACTGCAAGAGGATAAACAGGTTCCAGTTATGTTTATGTCCACTGTTCAGGAGACAGGTGTGGTGGAGGTGAAGAACGAAGCATGTGAACGTCTGCTCTCCTATCGTGTGGATCAGAAGATGCGCACCAAGAAGGTGGACAACATACTGAACCGTTTGCATGTGGCTATGCCTGCTCCTCGTGATGACAAGGTTCGAGCTCCTTGCATACCAGAGCAGGCGCTGGCTCGTCTCGAGAAGAACGCTATGAAGGCTGAGCGCAAACGCAAACTGGAGAAGGAGATTGAAGAGGAAATGGGCGACGATTACACTCTGGATCTGAAGAAGAACTACCAGGAAATCGCAGAGGAGGAGCGTTACGATGTGATACCCGAATTCTGGGAGGGTCGCAATATTGCGGACTACATCGATGCCGATATCTTCGAGAAGCTGGAAGAACTGGAGCGCGAGGAGGGTCTCCGAGAGGCTGGTGGCGTTTACGCAGTGCCCGATATGTCCATGGACGAAACACTCAAAGAGATTCGCGAAATGGCCAAACAAATCCGTGGCAAACGTTTCGAATTGCGCGACGAGAAGCGTCTGTCGTCCAGAAAGAACAAGCCCGTCATTCCGCGTCACAAACAGCCCAAGGTGCGTGATCGTTCCGTCAAGAAACTCGTGGAGACCATGGAAGGACTGGGTGTGGATATGTCCGGCAATGAGCAGGCCAATTACACGAAGTCCGTTATGGATCTACGACGCAGCGTTGTCGCTGTTGGCAGCAAGACGACACCCAAGCAGCCGCTGCTGGACAAGGAGTCCTCTGCGGTGGTCAAGAAGACAGGCCAGCCATTGAAGCGTAAGCCGACACGTGATACGCTTGGCATCAAGGATGTGGCCATCAGGAAGAAGGCGCAGATCATGGCCAAGCGCGACATTGCGAAGAAGGTGACGCGGATGGGTCTTAAGGGCGAGGCAGATCGTTTCATTGGCACCAAGATGCCAAAGCATTTGTATTCCGGCAAACGTGGCACAGGCAAAACCGATCGTCGTTAAGTGTCTTAGCTTTATCCATAGTTTATATCTTTATGAATCGCTGTACAAATGTGGCTGCATCCTAATCAACATCTACACAAAAGAAATGAAAGTTGTGTTTAATAAATATTCAAATGCCTTGGAATATTTACCGAAAACAAAACTGTTTTGTAAATGTAGGGTATTTAGTAGCTGGTATGCTTAAAGTATTCGATAATTTTTGCTCACTGTTAATGAAAATTAATTTTTAACATTGAGTTTTCTGCGCTGCGGCAAAGCTGCTGCAGCTGCAGTGTAACTGACCTATTGGCCAACTTTGGCTCGCTGTTAACGAACATTCAAGGCTCTCTTCTCTGTTAATTTTGCTGCTGCTGCTGGATGTCGCTGCTTCTGCTAAGTTTGTCGCATTGAGCGTGGGAACCAAACAGTTGATGCCGTACTTTGAACACGCGCGCAGGTTTTCGGGTGCGCTCAGCTGTTGCTCGAGCAATAAATAGTTAATTCACTGTTCGTATTTCGGACAAAATCAGTTTGGATATAAGCGATAAGCATGAAATAAACGTGGAATATACAATTGATTTGTTCGCATGTCTACTGGAATGTAAATTGAAATGCTAAACAAAACGCATCAAGTGTAAGGCTAATCAAAGTGGCGCGTGTTTGGCAGCAACAGCTCATCCTTAATTTGTGTGTGTGCGTGTATATATATGTATGCATATATATATATATAATCTATATGTGTGTAGGTGTATGAACATGTGTATTCCCTTTGTGGCTGTGGCAACAACATCAACGTAAGCACACAGCTCCATTAGCAAAGTGTGTGGGTTACAGTTATTCTTGCTCTTGATGCTGTTGTTGTAGTTGTGTGGTTGCTGTAGCTGTGTTTGTGTGTGTTTTACGCACGCCGCGGCGCGTTACAATTACGACGACAACAACAACAGCAAGAACACCAACATGAATAACTGTAACTGCTACTGCTGTGCTGCTCACGTCTGGGTCGTCCTGGTGAAAGTATTTCCTTTTTTGAGCAGCTGCGTCTTCTGCTGACGCGGCTGTTCGGTTTTTTTTTTGCTTTTTGAATCTTTGCTTTTGGTAAAGTTAATTGACTTTGTTGGGGCGACAGCCTGAGTAGCTTCCTCTCGTTCCCTCACACACACAATCTATGTATACTCCGTTATGCATATAGTGCAGATGCTACTTTGTGCAACATTTGCATACACATCTATGTATATACATACGTATATATGTATATGTACAGTAAAGCCTGTGCTTAACTTGAATCATATTTTATATAACTTTACTTTCGTTTTTAGCATATTTAATAAGCAATCACGCCCACGCCGTTTTCTTGTCGTGTTTGGTGCAACAGCTTCTCCGAATATAAAACCTAAAATAGAATTCATAAAAATGTTCTCATTATTTGGCTAATCTTAGCGACGGCTACTTAATATACCGTCCACTAAAGCGAGCTTTTACTGTCTTCGTGCTTGAAGCTTGCGCTGACAATTTACATACAGTTATTTTAAATAATACGCACAAAAAAATGAGAGAAAAGAAATAGCCGCATTACCGTTAGTCCATGCACGAGTGCCGACTATCATCGCACATGGCACAAGCAACAACAAGTAAAAGAAGAAGGTAAGCAGAACAAACAGACACACTACACACACACACACACACACACACACATAAAGGGGCCATTTTGCATATTGCTCTCGTTGTGTTGCTTCGTAGTAAACATTTTTCCGCTTGGCTAACGGAAGCAGTGCCATAAAACGCTTCCAATCCGACGTACTCATATGGCTATACACCTACAGGGACACAAGCTCAAACGCACACGCACACACACTAGTAAATGTTCACAACAAAGTTTTTGATAGAAAACAGATGCTTGGACTAAAACATGCAACAGTATCGCATAAATAACAGACTAAGGCTAGCCAGATTGAATAAGAAAAAAAGCAAAAACAAAAAGAAAATCTGTAACAAGCAGACCGACAACAGCGGTAAGAAAGTTAACAGGTTGCGAGCGAGCGTCCCCACAACAGCAGCAGTAACAGTGCCAGGACAGCGGCAGCAACAGCAGTAGCGCTCGCTCTCCCACCCACTGCTAACACTGACCTATTGCCCGTATTGAGTGCGGTGAGTGGCCCTATCATGTAATGTTACATTAACAGAGCTCTGTAAACTGACGACAGAAAGGCTGCTGCTCTATTCTAGCTGGCAGCAGCACCTTCGCTGTCAGTAGTGGCCGAGACGTCGATCTGTTCACATCGTTGGGGGACGCGTACACCTTGGTGAATTTATATGATACAACAAACAAACAAACGCACAGACACACTTATACGCATACCTACGCAAGCAGAGAACGGTCGAAAACTGCGCGGGTCGCCCCTCCTTCGGCTCCTCGTCCTTTCCTCATCCTAGTAAGTGAGCGGAGCGAATTCCAGTGTGTGTGTGTCTACTTGTACGTGTGTGTACGTTGCGACTTCATAAAAAATTCAACAGCCTACAAAAGAAAAACAACAAAATTGCTAGTGGTATAACATAAATATACAAAAAAGTATAAATAAATATATATGTACATATAAACAAAAAAGTGCAAGTGAAACACAATATTTCAGAGTTAAATAAAACAGCGTACTAAAAAAAAAAGCATTTGTTTACGCTGTTTGAATTTAATTTAAAATAATAATAAAACAAGGCAACGAGTTGCATATGTATATGCATTACTATAAACAAATTAAAAGAAAACATTATTTTAACTTGAAGTTAAACAACAATCTTTGCTAGGAAAAGTCAACATAAACAATTCTTGAAATTTAATTTTAAAATAAGATGGAGTCGTAGCTACACACACACACACACAAACATACATAACTAAAGTTTTTACGCACATTTTGCTGCTATTGTTGCTGCGGCTGGCTGCTCTGCCTAACTGTGAACTGTCTCTGTGTTCGCTTTTGCTTTATCTTTTTCGTTTTCGTTTTTGTTGTTTTTTGTTTGTTTCGAGCCATTTATTTGCTCTTTAACGCTGGATTCGGAGCTACATTTTGGAGCCTGTCGTTCCGGCTGCTGTTACATTCGCTCTCTCTTTCTTACACACGCCCACAAGCACACGTAAAAAACTTGCCGCAAACCGTTTGCCCAGCACTTGACGTGCACATCTGTGTATGTGTGTGTGTGTGTGTGTGTGTGTGTGTGTGTGTGTATGTGTGTGTGTGCATTTCGTTTCGTTTTTACATAAAGCGAAAAAAGTCCAACACATACTTTTACTTTTTTTCTGTGTGTTTTCTTGTAATATACATATAGCAATGCTTTGGTGAGTGTGTGTGTGTGTGTGTGTTAGCGACTATATGTACATTCAACAAATTGTTGAATCCACCAGCAGCGCCTTCAGATTTTTTTTTCATCTCCTACTGGCGCCTCTGTTGCTGCTTTTGCTACGGCTTCTGCTACTGCCTCTGCCTCTGCCATTGCTTCTGCCTCTGCTTCTGCCTCTGCTGCTGCTGTATTCGCGTCCTTCCCAGCATTTGACGCCCACTACTTGCGGCTGCTTCCGACGTCGTCAACAAGTTGAAGCTGTTGCCGCTGCCAGAATTTCAATTTGTGTGGCAACACGCCTCGCTCGCTCGTCGTGCTTATGTGTGCGTACGTGTGTGCGTGCCTGTCTGTGTGTGCGTGTGCGACGCCTTGAAGTATGTCAAAATTTTTGTGAAACCTCTCACAGCTCTGCACAGATAAATTATGAGTGTAAATTGCCGTTGTTGCTCAGTGTCTGAGTATTGGCAACTCTCCCATACACATAAATCTATAGATATATATAAATTTATATACACATACATACATATATATGTCTGTGGGTCTGCATGTACTCGAATCTTTGCTAGCTTCTTTTTGAGCCAAACGTTCTTCTTCTCAGTTTTTTTTTTTTTTTTTATCATTTTTGCTGGCTTTATCGAACCGAGTTAAGTAAACGTTTCTTTTTTTCGTTCTGCATAAAATTTGCTATAGAAAAGTTTTTTATTTGTACAAAGCTAAACCAACATTGACTTTACAGTAAAGCTTCTATAGCAGAGCTTATACAGTAAACATTTCATAATAGGAATTCTATAGAGTTGATTTAAATAGGATTCTAGAGAATCTCTTTTACAGTATAGGATGTGAAGAAAATATGCTGCAGTAAATATACAGTATATATTCTTTAGAGTACATTATCTTGCTCGGATTCTATAGTTCGAATTCAGTTTTAGGTACCTAACATTCAATATTAAATAGAGATTCTCCAGATTTCTCCAGATTTTAACATCATTTCGATTCAACGCGTTCACTTCAGTGAGCATTCACTGTACACATACATACACTCCTATATATACGCATAAAAATCTATAAACTTTCACTCCGTCTAGCTGGCAATTGCTTTCGCAGGCCTCCAACTCAATTTCTGTTGTATTGGTCGCCCAAATGTTCAATACCCACGCAGCAGACCCCGCCACACCTTAAGCCCAGGGCGCTAAGCCTTGTCTATGAGCTGTTCTATGATTTATATACTGCGAATGTACATATGTATGTATGTAGTAAAACCAAAAGAAATTGCCTGATTGCTAATTGAAATGTCTGCTGGTCCGGCGAGTTGTTTTTGCTGCTGTGTTCAGCAGAAAAATCAGACAAAAAAATCCCCTTTTCTACGCCTTGGTCTATGACGCAGCTCGCAAAGAGGATGAAATATTTACCTAATTAAAATTAATGCACAATTAATTGTCAGCAAAATGCTGGCAACATTTTCTATGTAACCGAAAAAAAAGGAAAAACTGAAGTGAAACATTGCCGTGCAAATAAACAAATGACTCGTATCGTATATACAAGCCCTATATGCTACATATTTAGGCAGACGTGCGTATATATGTATATCTGTATATATTGGGTACATGTTGTATATATTGTGCACACATGAGTGCGCAAACGAAATAAAAACAATTTGTTGTGCTTTGAAGTGAATACGCATTGAGGAGGTGTTTATGGAAACGTTATAAGAAATATATATAAATACACATACATACATATGTACATATATATATATACCCACAAGCCACCATACAAAGTTCTGTAGAGAATTCCCAAGGGACCCAAAAAAATTCCAGAGAAATGCGTTTACTCTTTTGTATATTTTGAATTGTCAGTCTTAATTAGCTTCACCAAATAGACTGCTGTCTAAAAAATAAAGCTGTTGAACAAGTGTTGAACAACGTTTAATTATGTGTTTCGGAAGTGTGTGAAAAGAAGCAGCTGCAAAATAAATATGGAGAATGGAAAGAAAATGTTGTAAATAAATTGAAATAAAGGAATGAATACTAAAATGAAAATATAAAGAAAATTGAATATGCAATATTGAGAAAGCATATAAATAAAAAGTATAATAAATTCTTTTAATGATAAACCTATTAAAATAAAGTGAATATAAATAATAGATTTTATAAAATTAAAAAAGGGGTGCTTAATAATGATATTATAAAAATATTATTTTTAAAATACAGTTAAAAACAATTATTAATTTATAATAATCGAAATTTAATATATTAATATAATATCAATATAATATAATTTTTTATTAACAAATGTTATAAATATTAAACAACAATAAACAATCTAACAATACTGCTCTTTAATCGTTTCAATAAATATAGTAAAATTCATTACATATAATAAAAAATTAAACATTTCTTATATTAACACGCCTAATAATTCAATATGTGAATAATAACAGTTATTATAAAATAGTTTGACTACAATCGAAACTCCAATGTATAACGATTACAGCTGGAAATAAATATAAAATTACACGGAAATACAAACATAAATGAGGAGACCTATTTCATCTACAGCAAAAGGCCTTAAAACAAAAGCGATATTTTATTACGCCAACAACAACAGTCGATAAAAATTCTATAAAACAACAAATGTAAGTATTTATGCGAATAAAATATTTATTTACTCTATACAGTTAACCATGTCAATCAGGACACACACTCTATATATGTATTTGTATATGAAATATATGAAGCGTATGTAACACGCAACAATTGTCTAATAAATCCATCACAGATTTAAGTCCCCCCCAAGCAGCTATTGCCAACGAACTCGGCCAAGTTTTTATCTACGGTCTAAACTGATTTTTGCATTCAATGGCTATCAGATGTGTGCTTGGCCTTTAATCTGTGCCACAAGTTGCAAGCCTGTGCTTGCCAGAGCTTAGAGCATGCTTGCGCATAAGCGACGTCTGGTCATGCAGGCCAAAACAGGTCGTATGTGTAATACGAAAAATACAAGAGGCCAACGGGGCGTATGTGTAACACAGAATCAAATATAAAAAGTTGAAATCAAAGTTGAAAAACTTCAGACTCACTGAGCACAGCGTTGCCTAGAAGCTGTTGAAAAACTTTTGTGGCAATACATTGTTGTACATGTATGTGTGTATGTGTGTGTGCATACATATATGTATGTTATGTACATATATGCACATATATATGAGTTTCTACTCTGTTGAGATAATTGTATGCGACTTGGCTGACGTCTCATTTTCTGCCTTATAAACATCCGTTTGAATTTGTCGGCCATCCCTTTTTTGGGGCTTACCTTCTTGCGTTCCTCCTTTCGCCTGGCCTGTCAATGGAAATGTATTTTAAAGTTTCGCATAAATCTGTGCACAGGACCTCCTCAATATCCTTAGCGCAACACCGAGAATGTTTATTGTGTGCGGGTCGAATGTGTATTTTTGGTTTTTTCTGCTGGGAACGCGGCATCTGCACTGCTGGCCACATATCGCATGTATGTGTCTATATATATATACTATATATAGTATACACATATTATACACATATACATATATATACGCACATATGGCAGCATATTGTGTTGGCAGCATAAATAATACAAATCTGCGTGGCATTGGCATGCGAATTTTGTTAGCTGGCTGGCAGGCGGCACGACTGGGCCAGAAAGATTTTCCTTTCCTGGGAAAGTTGTGCTTAAATCACAGGCATTTTGGCACGACTACACCTGAACGCAACTGTCTAAATTGTTAATCAAGCGGCAAATGCCAAGTAAATTAAACGCTTTTAATGGGAATTGCCTTAGGGGAATATACATAGCTAAGCTATCACATGTCAAAGGCATTTTGCCTCCAAAGGGAATACAAAATTTACTTGGGGTGGCTCCACATAGACATGTAGGCAAATCTTATTGATTTTAACTAAATATTTTATTCACTTCGATTTGTCATATTAAACAGATTATTGGGGAAGTAACGCGCTTGATTTATTTTGCTGTTAATTTAGTAAGAAATTGAATTTCTTATTGATTTTTCTGTGCACAGATGTAAGAGAGCATGGAGGGTAGCCCCCTTTGATCCCTTTTTGAATGTTTACTTATAATTATAATTGGGTATTTGAAACTCTTATCAGATAAGCGAATTTGTAGCCTGTGGGCTTGCGTTGATAAACAAATATACATACATATATATGAAGTTGTATACCTAAAATAAATAAATGCAACAAAAATAATGTGAAATTATGTCGATTTTCAGGTTATGTATCTCCCTCTCTCTTTCTTTCTCTCTCTCCCTGTCTCTCTCTCTCTCTCTCTCTCTCTCTCTCTCTCTCTCTCTCTAGCCATGTATATGTATCTAATTGGTTCTACTTTTGTGTGTTTCATTCATTCTATATAATCAAGTCTTTGAATCCTAGATATTCCCAAGTGGAACGAATCTTTTATGGATACCCTAGCCTAGAATCTCCAATAATAATATTTCTTTCTATATATATTAATTTATATATATATTATATTATATATTTCTCAGGTTTATCTCTACTTAATATCTAATCTATATACATATTTTTATATCTATCTTGAGTTACACACGATGCATTTCATCTCTATCTATCTTGCTATCCATCTCCTTGTATATATGGCCTCTTCGATTATCTATCTATGTCACAATCCATCTTGCCGTTTCCCACAACTTCTTGTGATGCCAGTGAAAGTTTGTATTCTTTTCTCTCAGTGCATTGACTGCCACTGTGATACAGCTTCGACGCAGCACAAGGACATCTCACATGGGCACAAATACAGCGACAGATACAAAGGGCTTCTATTGTTGTCGCTCGTTCGCTTTGTTGCCATTGTTGTGGTTAGCATATGACAACTCCTTAATCATCGATATACATACGCATACACACGTATATATGTATATGCTCTATATATATCGCATCATATTTATGGCATAGAGCACAGCCAGTCAGGACATACATCATCAGCATTTGTTGCTTGACTTTGACTTTAGTTTTTCAAATTATCAGACAAACGCCCACACACACACACACACACACGCCATGCTCAATACACCCATACTAAGAGATCTGCCTTAGGGTCTGAGTATTAAAGTGCAATTTCCCCTTTTTCGGTCGGATGCCGCATGGCCAACATTTAACCAAGAGTCTGTGCTTGTGCTTGTGCCCCTGCCTCCTGCTCTCCCTTCTTGGACTCGAATTCACTGTCTGACTTGCCATTTTTTAAGCAATAATAAATAGCATTTTCATTCGGCATTGAATTCATTTGTTGTACGCCGTTATATTGTGCCTAATTGATGAGCTTTTTAATAAATTATTGCAATTGCAAATGCAAGTCACAGCCGACAATCATAAATCGTAAATAGCGAACGATTGTCGATGGGCCCCTGTTTAATGGCGTAAATCGAAGTGCTACAACATCAATTATGTTATGCACAAATGTATATGTACTTAAATTGGCTTGGACTCATTGATACCCTGTAAATGTATATTATATTATATAAGGTTGTCATTGTGAATCTTTGTGATTTGAAATCTTTAGGGATTCTATGTGTATTAATATTACTTTCTATGTATAATTGTTTTTTCTATATCATATACGATATAGTAGACTATACTGTAGTACATATATTATATATACTATGATCATACAAAATAATTGGGTCAAAAAGTCTGTGAAGGAAAATGTATAATTTAGTTAGTTCATGAATATAAATAGGAAAGCAAAACTTTTTAAAATTTGTCTAACTTAAACGATTTATTAAGAAAAGCAAAGTCTATATACATATTTGAATGTATAGAGCTTATATATATACATATAATATATATACATAATATAATATGATTGACTAATAGTTACTCTGTAAATGAATGTGTTCACATTATGGTAAAAACTGTGTGCTTAATGATAAACAATACTAATTTTCTTAGAGCCATAAGTACTACGAACTGTTCTATTTATATAATTCCAAATGACGAGATAATCGCCTGCACACTGTTCATAGCAAATAACAATAGAAGCTAACTTGGCTTAAAGTTAAGTTGCTGCCAGTGCTAAGTCAGTGGCCTTTAAGTACTTAATAACGCCTTTTGAGCTGATAATTTAGTAAAGCGTAGTGCTCTCTATACAATACAAATATAGTTATATAGTATGTATATACAAAATTTGTAGTTCAAAGCGTGTGAACTCAAGTGAAGCGAGCTAAGAGAGCTTATCAAATTTTTAGCTCTGCAAGATATACAACAAAGAGATGCTCAAGTTGCTCTTTATTCTGGCTAATAAGACCATTATAATAGATATATATATTTATATATTGTAGAATAATATACATGCTGTATATACATATAAAGTAGATAACTCTCTAGCTTCCCAAGCAGCTCTTCTTCACTTTTATTGATTCGAGCATAGAAGCAGAGAGAGAGAGAGAGAGAGAGAGTGAGAGAGTGAGTTAGCGAAACTTTAATACAGTTAGATTAAGCTTATTGGCGTCTTTAATGCTAAACTCTTAACAAGAATTTTGCTGCTGTTAATTGCATAATACGAACAGTTGAGTGTCGAGCAGCTGCTGGCGCTGTCTGGGCTAATCAGAAACCGGGTAAATGTCTAAAGGACATCCGCATTCACATCCGCATCCGCATCCGCATCCGCAACCGCATCCTCAATTGTGTGTCCTTCACTGGATTGCTTGGCACTTGGAAAGTTTTCTTGGCATTTTGTGAAATTTAATATAAAATGCCTTTGGGGGGCGCCAGCCGAACAGAATGCAATTAGCATTGACAATTTTGTGGGCGTGGCAGTCGTTTCTATTTGACTAACTGCATATAAATCGGTAAATTAAGAGTGCAACCGCATGGGCAAATAATATTTGCATAAACTAAATAGCCATTTGGCATTGCGGTTAGCATAAGCTAAACAATCTATATGTACATATATGTATATGTGTATGTATGTATATAAGAGTGTATATTAAAGTGTATATTGATTGTATTTAAATAGCTAAATATATGCAGATTAAATCATATTATATATATACATATATATGAATATATATTGCAATTAGAGTGAGGCCACATTGTGGGGCATTGATGAAGTGATAAACTGCTCAACTGACAAACTGAGTCAAGCCCAAAGTCAAGCCGAAAAGACATTAAACAAGCAAAGTGGCGTAGAGAGAAGTGAGAAGCGGCAAGTGAATAGTAAATGCTCTAAATGGATAATTTCGGACATAATATATAGAAATTTATAATGAATCTGGGAAAGTAGAAGTTGAGAGTTGACTCCAAAAATTGTTTTTGTTCTTTTTTTCTACTTTTACAATGACTTTTAAATTTTCCTTATTTGCATTTATGAAAGGCTTATGTGCTTGATGCAGAGCTAAGGAAGTCCTGTTACTATAGGTGATATATTTGCTCTATGTTATTCTTTCTTTATCATGATTCGTTTATTGTACTCTTCCTATTCTATTTGTATACAACTCTAAAGTAAAACTCCGTATCTTTTATTTCTATGCTCTTTAGTATTCTCTATTCTTCATTCTCTATTCCTTATTCTCTATAATATATATTTTTTATTCTCTATTATCTATTATTTAATTTCTATTCTCCATTATTTATTCTCTATTCCTTATTTTATATTCTTTATGCTCTTTTATTCTATATTCTTTATTTTCTAATCTCTATTTCCATTGCCTATTCTCTATTCCTTATTCGCAATTCTCTGCTCCCTTTTCTCTACTTAGTATTTTATATTATTTTTGTTTCTCATTTCTCTCTATTTACTCATTTTATTTATTTTATCCTATGCGTCTTATGTTCTTAAACAAGCCTTCCCAAACTTAACATCTAAATTCTTAAAGAAACTCTCCCCAATATATTTGTGATGCTCAGAAAAACGAGTAAATGGCACAAATATTATTGTCTGTGCGGGACAAGCTTCCTCAGCAAGTTAAAAGAACCCCAATTGCAAGAAGCAAGCGAAATGAGCAGGAAAGATCAACTAGCAAATACCCTGTAAATAATACAAGCGAATGGAGTTGAGTTTTGTGTTTAAGAATGTTGCTTTGTAATAAATAGTTCGCTCAAAGTGAAAAGCGTTAAAGAAAATCAGAAGTTGAGTTAGTTAAAAAATAGTTTAGTCATTCACTAATCTAATATGTTTATCATATTAAGTGCTGCCTGTTAATCATGTCCACTTTCTAAGCACTAACAACTACAGGGTATTTCGCAAAATTGTGACAAAAAAAAGCAAATGCCAGCAGCGCAACGGACAAATACTTCATATCTGCCACATGCATGCCGCACACATACACAGAAAATGCCACAAAATGTTAAATGTGTGTGTGTGTGTGTAGTGTGTGCCTGTGTTGGTGTTGGCAGGCAACATGACATTGACTAACGTGCGACGTGGACGTGCCAGAGGATATAAAGCGAGACGCACAAACGCAAACGCAGGGGCAAATAAACACATGCAATGCACACACACACACAAACACACACACACACACATCTACACATAGTAGAGGCAGCAGCAGCAACAGCAGCCAGCCAGGCATTATGCAGCAGTGTAATTTAACACGAACAATTTAATTTCAATAAAAAAAAGGGCCCATAAAATTTTAGCCTCGTTCTGCTTCTTCTTTTCTCATTTTTTTTCTGCTGTTTACACAAACTGCAATTGAATTTAATTGCTGAACTTGTAATTCGTGGTCCGCTAATCTGTGCAGCACACAAACAAACAAACAAACAGAAAAAAAAGTGGGAGAAATGGAAGAGAAAAAAAATCAGCAGGTGAAAAGTGAAATGCAAATAGATGTGCCACTGCCACTGCCTCCGTATGGGCGTGGCGGCAGCTGAATAGGAAGCAGTGCGCCGCGCAGTATGCAACACTTTTTGCAAGTCAATTGCATTGAATGCGAGTGGAGGAAGGGAGGGAGGAAGGGAGGGAGCTGGGCACGGCACAAGGGCAAAGCCTGCCAGCTGTGTTTACTTTTGTCTGCGTGAGTGTGTGTGTGTGTGTGTGTGTGTGATATGCATACGCCTGCCTGAGTTGCTTAAATGTCAGTTTATATCTCAAGGATAAGCCGTTTTCCCATTGCTGCTGCTGCGGCGTCTTTGGTTTTTTCTTTTGGCACACACACACACACACATACACGCACACACATGCATACACACAGCTGCTTTGTATACTATATATATTCATAATCATTGCTGTCGGCTTCACACATCATGATAAATGCATGAGCCACAAACACTCACACACACACACACGCACACACACTCAAACACATTTATATAGCCCAGTCGCATGCAATCAACAATGTGTGTCTCTTCTTCTTCTAGCTGCTGCAATTGCAACAATTTTTGTGTGTGTGTGTGTTTCGCACTCGCGTGTAATTAAGATTAACGCGTCTTCAATTTACAACACATCGATTTGTCGCCTCTATTGTCGCCACGCCCACAGCACGAGCGCAATTAGCATGTGTCTGTCTGCGTGCGTGTGTGTTTATGGGCACATTAACTTTTAATGCCACGTCTTAAATATGCGCGACTCGACACAGACATTTGGGCTATGGCCAAAGCGATTTGGATTGCTCATACGCCATGTGGTACGCACAAAAAAAAATCGCGCAGTCAGCGAACAGCAGCAGCAGCTGCCTCTAGCTTGCCCAAAGTGATTACAACAACAACAACAACAAAGTGAACAATCAGTAGCAGCAACAACAAACGGCAACGTAATGAGCGCCAGTTAGTAGCAACACGAGATAAACTTGTTGCAGCGATAAACAGCTATAAATTTGCCATTCACTTGCGAGTGTGTGTGGGTGTATGTTATGTTGTCTATGTGTGTGTGTGTGTGTGGCATCGTCTGAGCTGCTCTAATTAATAGCTTAAACGCTTGCTTCTACCGACACACACACACACACGTACACACACACTTGGACGTCCTCGTCCTACGCCCTTTGGGCCAAACACATTCAACTAAATGCTTTGCAATTAAATTGCACTAAAATTACATCTGTATGCGTGCGACAGCATCATTAATGGCTGTTAAGTGCTTCTGATTTGAGATGCATCTAAACAATTTTCGAATGCATTTCACTCTCAGTTTCAGTTTCAATTTCAGTTTCAGTTTCACAATTTCAACTTTTCATTTAGCCAGAGCTAAAACAAGTTTTAAATTTAGCTGGCGACACTTTTTAATTGGTTGTTCAAAGTTAGAGCTCTCAGCTAGAGGCTAAATAAATATTTGTAATTGCTAGTTAGCAAATTCAAACAGATTAGTTAGAATAAAATTCTACAAATTTATGTGCCTAAGTATTATATTAAGTTATATTTTCTATAGACATTTCATTTGGGCTTTAGCTCAACTCTTTGATTTCAGCTCTTGCCCAGAGCTTAGTTTGTGAAACTCCAATTATGAATGCAGCTTGAGTTTTCAATTAGATTTTCCAAATTTCTTATAGATCAATTCATTTAAAATTCTATTACAGCGCATTGCTCTGATTCTATTGAAGTTTGTCAATATTTTCATATGCATAATACGCGCTAGATTTTCTCTGTAGATATAATTTGTATAAGGTTTTTTTGTTTTGAATTTTTATTTAATGCCAAAGTAAAATAAACCGTACCTCTTGCTGTGCCTATCATGAGCAGATGATTGTTGGGTGTATAAAAAATATATTATTTTGTTTTACGGCTAGATTTAAATCAGGAACTGTGTCTTTAAAACACTTCTAGAGTCTAATCCATTTATTGCCACGTAATATCCGATATTCTAGTTATACCTTGAACCTATTGAAAATGAGAAATCGAGATATAATGCTTTTCATTTAATTATATTACAGGCAGATGGATATGATTGCTGATTCTTAATAACTGCCTAGTGGATTTTATATTGTTTGCCGTCTGTTCTTCCATCTATCAGTCTGATCTGTCCACTGCTCATCAGGCTATTCTGTCTTCCTATATATATCTCTCTCCCCAGCAGTCTTTTCTATCTGTCTGTCCATCCATCTGCTTGTCTTTCTGTTCTGCGGTCTGTCTGTATGTCCGCCTGCTCATCAGCTTATTTTGGGTGTCCATCTGTCCTTTCGTCTATTGCTCTGCTTGTCTTTCAGTCTGTCCTCGCTGTCTGTCCATCGATCTGTCCAATGCGTCCTTCCTTTCGTCTTCCGTCCGTCCGTCTATCCGTGCCTATGTTTGTCTGTCGGATTGTCCATCTATTTTTCTTTTGGATCTATTTTGGCTGTCTGTTTATTCCTCTGCTTGTGTGTCTGTCCATTGGTTTGTCTGCCCATCAGTCAGTCTATTCGTCTGTCTGTCCGTCCATGTGTAAGTTGCTCTAGGCGCCTTTTATCATTAAAATTCGAGATTGTTTTATAGGAAATGCTCAGCCATTCACATGAACTCAATGAAAATCGATATACAAGTTAATTAATTTGTTTCGAATTACAACGTATATAGATAAATATTGATATATAGTTGCGCCTAAAGTTTACCCAAATAGCAAATACTCTACTTTTTGAGATAAAATAGGAAAATACGCCTCAAGTAACTCATAAAGCATTCTAGCTTATTTGATGATTACTAAAATTTCACTATGTTTTCACTAGAATTGAAGCTTAAAGCTCAAATTTCCATGGAAAACAAATTGTAAATTCAAATGAAACATAATTCATGCATGTGCTTGGCATATGTAGAGAGTATGTGTGTGTATTTTCAATGGCCCAGCATCTTTTGCATGCCAATGGAAATTGAATTCAATTAAATTCAATTCAATGCGATAAACGTTGTAATTTATCAAAATATTCATACATTTATTATAATCGAATGGAATTTTAATTTCAAAGTTTTGCATTTGTCATTTGGCAATAAATTTTTTGTTTGCTCAGGCATAATAAACAAGTTACGTTATGAGTCTATAAAATGCTGAGAGTCTGCAAATACCCTGTAAAAAAATAAATATATAGAAAATGGGCTTATAAAAGTATAAAATTATGTTAAATAAATTAATCAAGTTTAATTTTATATTGGACTCTCATTTGTACAGGGTATTTTTGTTTAGGTATGGCAATTTTTTGCTGCTGCCAGCTCCTAACTGAGTAGGCGTGGCAAAATTACACAGCCTGGCATCTTTTGCACCATTTGCTACAAGTTTTCAGATACAGCTGTGTAATGACTATGTATATGTGAGTGCGGGAGTGTGTGTGCGTGTGTGTGTGTTCCTGTGTGTGCTCTTCTGTGTATGTGTGTGTATATGTTTGAGTTAGGCAACTTTAACGAGGCAACAGCTGCGCCCTTTGCCCTGCTAGTGATCTGGAAGCGAACGCGTCATTAAATTACAAGTGCGGCCTGCAAATGCACAGCAGCAAAAGAAAGAGAAAGAGAGCGTGTAAAAGAGAGAGGGAGAGGGAGGTAGAAGAGTGTGAACAACAACAGAAGTTTTCGAGCAATAAGTGAAGAGTGTATATGTAGGGGTAGTGGGGAGGGCGCGGGGGCAGGTCCGAGGGCAGCGGGGCGGTCAAGGCCTGCAGCGTTTGGCCAACAGGCCAATTGTAATGCATATTTGATTTGTATTTACGTACTGGCGAACACAAATCGATTGTCATGCGGACGGACGGACAGAGGGCGCATGTTGAGAGCCAGAACAAATGTTTTACCATTAACAACAACAGCAAGAGCAACAACAACAATAATAGCTATAACAGGAAAAGCAATTGCAGCACCATAACTTTAAAGCAGCAAATAAATAAAGCCTGCATTCATAATTTGTTTCACATGAAAATAAAATTAATGTAACGAAATGGATAAGAGGCAAGGACAATGCTGCGTATACACAATATTTCCTGCCTGACCGACTGGCTGGCTGCTCGTCTCTGGCAATTGTAGGTAAAAACATGAAATTAAGCGGAAAAAATTAAATTTAATTTTATTGCCTGCTGTTGCTGCTGTTGCCGCCAACAATGGCAAACGGAAAAGGCAGTCCATTCATAAAAATGCCAAACACAGCAACAACAACAATCGGCAGTCAAATATCAGAAAAAGTATATATGTATGTATGTATATATAAAAAGAATCAAAACAAATTAACTGTAAACATTTTTCGACTTTGACTCACATATGTGTTTATAGCGAACTAGATATAGTTAGTTGATTTTCGATTTTTATCTGTGGGGCCTATTGGCCGATTGGTCGATTGACTGATGTGACTGCGGCAGCTAAGAAAGTCTATAAATATCAGCTCGACTATTCCAAATAAACAGAAAGCGTCGCAGCGAACTTCAATGGCCTTCAGCATGTGGGTGTTATTTTTTTTTTTTTTTTTTTTTTTGTTAAAAGGGAATCAATTTCTATAAATAAAAGAAACTAGCTGAAAATAGCTAGAAAACAGCTGAATGCCCTCGAAATAAAGCTTATATGTAGCAAATGTGATTACGATTCAAATGATTTACGGTATATAATAAACTAGTATAAATTTAGCTGGAATTTCAAAGTTTTTCTTAATTATGTGAAACTCAAGAGAAAGTTCACGGGAAATTCTCTAAAATGATTTTCATTAACTTGTATAAGAGTTAGAATTATATTTATGTTACTCAATTTATCCTCAAGGAACTCAGTTACTAGCAGAGTTGGGTAAAATATATTTGGCTTGCGTTGTTTGTTTTTACCTAAGGTATATAATTAACAAGCTCTAAGAACTCAAGAACCATTGTGAGTTTGGTATTGTAAATGCAACATAAATACACAAAACATACCTCATGTAACTCTGGATTAATTTGTGGTAGAGGTTTGCAGTGTAGCCAAATAATCCGAGCTAAAATTCCTAAACTAACTAAAATAAAAAAACATTTAAGATAAAAGGAAAAATGTAATAGAAGCTGTGATCAGTCTCCTTTTCGTTAAAAAAGCCTCAAGTATTTAGGAACCATATAATGAAACTTCTAGAATACTGAGTAAAGTAATGGAGCAGCTGCAAAAATACTAAATATATAATATACCAGCTGCGAAATTGATTAATTAGAGATTTCTTTTGTCTCTTTGGATATTCATGATATCTTTATCATGCCGAGATGTGCCCCACATAGTATGTGTCTCTTGACATTTTTGCTGAGTTATATACTACATACCATATAATTTTAATTGCCTCAATGATAACGTACATATGTCATCGATATGTGCTGAGTTTTTGCATTTGCATAAAGTCAAAAGATGTTCTCAAATGAATTGTAAGAATGCAGACGAGCAGCAACTACAACAACAACTGGTGTCTACGAATGTCAGCTGAAATGTAACAGTTACAGCACACACACAAACACACACACACACACACTCAATATTTACACACTGACGCACACTTATTCACATTCGTTTTACATGTTTGTGTGTCAGCAAAGTGTCAGGCTGCATTTCATATGGCTCATCTGGACGAAGGCTGTCAAAACCAAGAGAGAGCGAAGGTGAGGTGAGGTGAGGTTAGGTGAGCTGAGCTGAGGTGAGGTGGGGAGCAGGTGCAGCAGGCATATAGGGGCACATTGGTCGGCTGCATGGCCTGACATTGCCGTCGACGTGAACCAGTGGAGCCTCCGAGTCGGACCACGACGACAGACTCTTCTTCACAGACAGTTTTCACTAATTATCTGACACGCTGCTAGAGGCCGAGACCGAAACTGAAAACTGAAACAGAAACAGTAACTGGGGACAGGGGACTGCTGCTGCTGCAGCTCGTTGCGGCCAAGGACTCATTTTGAATGTGCACACATACTTCTACACACACACACACACACACACACACACATATGTATATATATACATACAATATACACACTCTCTGCACACACAAACTTTACGTGCACATCTCAGAACTCTAATTTCAAAGGTCGTGCCAGTGCAAAAAGCGTTTTCTATTTGTTCTGTTTTTATTTACATACCCTGCATTGAAAGTCGTTCCCAAACAGGGTATATTCAATGGGCAGCAGTGTGTGTGTGCAAGTAAAATAACTTTATTGTAACGCAGTAGCTCTATAAATTGATGTTAGAGGAGCTTATGTTAATTTCTCGCTGATCAGCTTACGCATGCTGTTAATAGACTGCTATTATAATTGCTGCTGTTATAACAATTTCCATTGTGATTCTTATTTTATAGATTCTGTTAATCCGCTGTTATTATATTCTATTATACCGACATATATAAATAGCTTAACTGCAATTCGCAAAACATTTACAGAGTATAAGGGCTTGCAGTTGCCTGAAAGCCTCTAACGGTTGCAGTAACTGTTAATGTTAGCCAGTTAAAGTTAATGCTAATAGCTGAAATTCGCGAAACTTCTGCTGCCTCAGAACTACTTTTTAAGTGTTTGCTATAGAGTTTAAACCATTTACAGAGTATCTGTTAAATAAATAGTTGAATTAAGTTCACTCTTCGTTTTTCATCATTGTTTTTTTTTGGCCGCTGAGCTTCTCTTGTTTCGGTGTCATGTGTTTTAAGCCATGTGCATGTTTTATTTGGCATTCGCCTTTAGTGTGTGTATTGCGCTGCACTACGCCACTTTGCCACGCCCACCAAATCGTGTGAAGGCCGCCGCGGCGAAAAGAGGCGTCAATAATTGAATACCCAGCAGTGAATGAGCATCGACCAAATACAACATACACAGTATAGAGTTGATTAAATTTAAACAGGCGCCGTGGGCGAATTCGCCTTGGGCCCAGCTAATGGCATTTACAATTCCGTACCCGATTTCAACGGCTAATTGCACCTCATTAATATTAACAATTGCATATATGTATATTGTAGCATAGGCCATGGTTGAGTGCATTAATGCCAATTGCAAATGATGTAAGCTGTATGCTGTTTGCTGTATGGGAGACAGGGCATTATTTGGCACATTACATATACGATATCTTGTACAGCATGTACTATGCATGCGTCCCACTGTGCTGGCTCTGGGCGAAACACTAATTAAGCATTATTAATGCTTGTCATTGACATCTGAAAGTGAAAGTAACTCGCTCGCAAATACAATCAAATAAAATTTAATGGAAAAAAACGACCAAGCATTTGGGTCCAAAAACTTCTGTTGACAAAAACACAAACACACACACACAGACACAGTTGTACGTTCACCATTTTACCGTTTAAGTCCGCCCACACAAAACCACGAGCACACACACATACAGCCACACACCCTCTTTCACATGGACAGCAACAAGCAGGTTGTTAACAGCGCTTTAACAGCTAGTGAGCGAGAGCATGAAAATGAGAGCGAGCTAACTGAGCAACAGGACGAGCTCTCTCTCTGGCTCAACTGTTGAGCAGCGCTGCTGCTGCTGCTGCGGCGGCTGCTGCGTCTGTTATTTACATTTGTGGCCGCCGCAGCAACAGTTATAATTTTTGCTTGCCTTCTCTTTATGTCCTCGAATGATTTATTTTTGGACTGGCTGCGACGCTAGCAGCAGCGGCCCTGCCAAGTTAAGGCATGTGGTTTTGTTTAGATTTATGCGTACGCTCTTGCTGTAGCTCTCGCTCACACCCGCACACTCTCACTCTCATTTGCACCTCGCTGCCCACTCTCTCTCTCTCTCTCTGCCTCTCTTTCTCCTGTCTCTCTTTGGTTTTGTTTGCACGCTTGGCTTGTTTGATATTGTATTCTGCTGCTGAGAGGCGGGCAGATAAGATGCTTAGGCAGCATGGCTGGTCGTCGGCGATTACTTAGTAACGGTTAACTTTTCCTATGCGAAAGTGCAAATTTATGCATTCAACTTTTTCCATTATCCGGCCGTATCGTTTAATTAGCGCCTGCCGCATGGCATATTTAAATGCATGCGACTAAGCCAAGCCACAGCCCCCAAATGCGCAACTTTCTTCAGGGCTGCTGCCTTTGGCATGTTTTTGCATTTAATCACTTTTTGTTCGTGTTCCTTTTGTTGTTGTTGTTGTTGTTTCTATTACGGTTGTTGGCGCCATTGTTGTGACCTTTTTTCTGCCTCATTTGCATCTCACTGCCAGTGGCAGGCCTACGAACATGCACTAATACATATGTTCCACTATTTATCTCTGTGAGTGTGTGTGTGTGTGTGTGTGTGTGTGTGTGTGTATTGGTCTGTGTGCTTTGCATATTTCAAATGTCGCCGTCAACATGCACAGTAGAGCACAGCGATTGTGACTGCGGAAATGAAAACAATATCCATTTCCATTGTATATTTTTATTTGCTGGCAACGACAGCAACCGTAGAAGAATAAAGCGTAGCAGGAGAAAGCGCAACGGCCGTGGGGATAGCTGTCGCTGGCACACGCCCAATGGCCCAGAGCACAGTGTCCCTGTGCCACAGTGCCACAGTGCCACAGTGCAGTAAGCGAGGAGTTCCCAAATGGCGAGGAGTTGCCAACATCAAATATAACTTTTGCAGTAAGTCATTGGGGAAGTTCTCAGGAAGCAGTTCGTTGATCATTTAATTTTGATTTATGGCCGCTAAGCTCAGCTAGTCCTGTGCAAGCGCCATTGCAGAGCATGATTAGGGACTTTCTCTCTCTCCAAGGTAGTTCGAATTAGTTATTTATTGATTATTTGTAATCGATTGATTTTCTGTTAAGCTCAGCTGGTGGTGTTAAAAGTCCATTTAACTGCGATCAAGCAGTGCAAACGACATTTGAATTTCTGCAAACAATTTGAATAATTTGCTATTTTGCTCAGCTGGAGCTGTTAAAAGGTAAACATCGCAAACGCTTTTGGTTATTTTAAATATGATTTGTTTGCTGCTAAACTCAGCTGGTGCTGTTAGTAGTCAAATAGTGCTGCAAAATGAAAGTCTATTATTATAAACAATAAACAAATAATATCAATTGAGTCTAAACACAACCTAGTTAACTCAATGTCCATTTCCAGCCAGTTTTCTGTTCTGAATTTTTGTAAATATTTCGCTTACCTAATGCATAAAGAATGCACATGACGAGAACGATCATTTGTGACCAGTGCTGCAAGAGCTGTTAGCTCTAACATAATGCTAATTTTACCGTTGCAATAAGAAAAAACTATATATGGCGGAATTTTACGATTTTGCAAAGAAAAAATGAACTTTCTAACCAAGGTTAGGCGCACCTGTGCGCATGAAAGTATTAATGTGTGTGTGTGTGTGTGTATGTGTGTGCGTGCAACAAGTAGGAAGCAGCACTACTCATGAATAAAAAAGGCAGCGAATCAGAATTTGAATCACAAAAATGTGCAAAACTATTGGCAAACTGTGGAAGCGTGTCCTCGCCAGCTGCCTGAAGTGGGACAGAGTGAGGGACGGAATGAGGGAGAGAGCGGGTGGCAGGTGTGCGGCCTTGTCTCATCGACTATGGGCTATTGAACCGTCTTGCCATCGTGGTTGCGTAGTCTAATATTTTTTTATTGTCTCCCATTGCAGGTGTGCACCATTTGGATATAAGCGGCATTTGGAGCACCACTTGAAGTCGTTGCGAGCGCTCAAACGAGAGATTGCCGGAGAGATTCATTGAGTGGCAATTGAGGAGCACAACAAAATATGCGACGTATCAGTGCCAACAACCACAGCAACAACACAGCGCGCGCTGTGGCAAGCACATGACAAGCAGGACGAGGACGTGGACCAGGATCAACGGCAGCCAGGCCGACAATAATGCAAATAGTCGTAAACAACAATCACAAACAAAACAACAACAACAACAAGAACTACAGCAGTAGCAGCAGCAGCGGCAACAGGGAGCAACACCTTAAGCAGAGATCTCCAAGTGGACAACATGGCCGATGCGGACGATAGCAACAGTGGCGGGGGCAGCGGCAGCGGCAGAGCTGGCGATTCGCTGCAGCTGCTCAACAACAAGCTGGACAAAGCGGTGTCCACGAATGATATATTGCTGGATCTGCAGCGTGCGCTCACCTACGAGGCGGTATTCAGCACGCTCGTGGAGCACAAGATGCAGGCGCTCAAGCGTGACTATGAGGAGCACAAGCGGGCGAAGCGCAAGAAGCGAAAGTCCATTGGGCGCATTCTACTGCCGCGCAAGCTCTTTGGACCACGACGCGCCAGCAAGGAGGGATCCGAGGAGGAGGAGGTGGAGGTGGAGAAAGAGAAGGAAGAGAAGGAGAAGCAGATGAAGATGGAGAAAGAAAACGAACTGCCTGAGAAAAGCCTGAGTCAAGGCAAGACTGCACCTAGCCATAGGCCGGCTGACACTGATTTGGCGACCGGTTCACTGCCATTGCAATTGGAGCTGGAGGATAGCGTGGCCAGCACGCTGAGCAACTCATCGGGCGGCCGGCAGGCGGCGCGTCACAGCCATAGCCTGCTGGTGCAGGCGCAAACGCATACGCCCGCCAAGCCGCTGGCGGGAGAGCATGAAAGCAGCAGCAACAGCGGCCACAGCAGCAGCAGCAGCTCCCATGAGCAAGCCTTGGCAGTGCCTGATCCAAGACATTCCATGAGCACAACGACCAATGGCGAAGCCGAATATGTAACTCCAGTTGCCTCCTGCTACGACAATACCTCAGCGACAGCCACAGCAACCGCCACAGCGACGGCCACAGCCACTGCGACTGTGATTGGCCAGCACAGCTCGACGATGGCGGATGATAGCTTCACTGGCTCACTGCATGGCAGCTTGGAGAGTCTGTCCTACTCCAGTTCACGGTGCACGGTCAGTTTTGGCGGCGCTGAAATCATTGCCTTGGCCCATGGTGATGCGGATACGCGGGAGCGAGCGCGTTTGGCTAAGAGATTGCGCATCCTGGAGGCCAAGTCCATAAGCGCCCAATGCAGTCCCGTCTTTCCGCGCAGCATGGTGCGCACCATGCCGCTGCCTGTGCCACAGCAAGCGGTGAGTGGAATCTTACTATAGTAAATCCTTATTAATGTCCGTCTTCTTCCAGCGCATTCATGTTCATGTTCCCTCCAGCCTGGCCAGGCAGCCGCCACCGCCGCCACCGCATGTGGCTGTGCAAATCGAGGCGCTGCGCGTGCCACAGCCTCCAGCCCAGCCCCAAGTCCAGCTGCAACGCAAACGTCCCCTGCCCAAGCAGCTGTCCTGCACTGAAAGTGGCAGCGATTTCGATGGAGCTGCCGCTGCCTATGCGCGATATTTCTCGCGACAAAATACATCCGAAGATAGCGCCAATGTAACGGTGAGCACGGTGCTGGCCCAGAGCGATTCGCAGTCGTTGCACGCGCTGCCCAGCTATGCCAACACGCCGACAGCCTCGGCTGGACGGGAGTCGCTGCCGGAGCGCCTCAAATCACGTAGCACCGGCTTGCTGCCCATACGACGTACGCCCGAAGCGGTTATAATTCCTATGGAGGGGGAGGTGGGCTACGAGCAGCCGTTGCCGGCGCAGTTGGCCGAGAAACTGCAACGCATGACCTCAACGTCAACCGGTTCCAGTGTGGCACCCACTGGCTGCTGCAGTGCCACCAAATCAATGGCATCCAAAAAACCCTTTCAAAGCTTTAAGCCAACGCTGACGATGGCCGCAGCGACAGCTGCCCAAAGTACGGGCAGCGATGATGAATATCGACGTCGCAAACAGAAGTACAGTAAGAAATGATATGGCATTACGTTATAAACATCATTTACTAATACAATTGCATTATGCTTGCAGAGCGTCATCATCGCTGCTCGGATCCAGCGCTCGTTTATCCCACGCCCGATGGCCTGCAGCAGTGCGTGCATGTGGTTGGGCAGGCGTCTGATGCCCCGGTCATGTAAGTCGTCTAGCTGCCATTATAAATTATATATATACAATGTGTATATAAATATGTGTATAAAATGTCCACCAAAAGCGTCGCCTGTCACTTTCATCATGCTCATTTATTACCCGCAGACAATGCCCCTATAATGCCGAGGACTCGCCTTGTGACCTGCAACTGGACATGGACACTGACGCTGATAAAATCGACGACCTTGAGCACATGATGCCCGGTGGCGGTCATCAGCGACATCGCAGAAAGCATCGGTAAGTCCCCATATGCTATCGCAACGTGTCCATCAAGCTGCCAGTAAACAATGCTACAGTGGGACTAAAGTAATATAAGTATTGCTGGTATTCTACCTTGACACGGTTTATATATTTATATGGCTGCTTTTTCAGCTAATTACAGCTAATTGTAAGCATGTTCATAGCATTAAGAATATTTTAGGAGAAATGTGTAGAAAAAGGTAACAATGTACGCTAAATATAGCTATAAACCCTCTAAAATATATTAATAGTAGCTATAGCAGCAGCTCAAACGAAACATTAACAGACACTGTAATAGAATTATGAAAGCGTTAACAGAGTTGCTGATTTTTAACATGCAAATGTGTGCTGCTAAAGTGCTGTTAATATTTCTTCATTTCACTATTAAAGCCATGAAAGCAATTAAAAGCAAACATGGCATTGTTAATTTTAAGTAAATTAAAAAATTTATATATTCTCAATTGCGTAAAAAGTATTTTAGACAAATTTGTAAAGACTTTGTGCCTTTACTCTACGTTTTTAACCACTGTACGTTTCGGCCATTTGGCCAAGCTAAGAAATGATTAGAGAACTTATAAATGAATGCGCATTAGACGACATTGATGAACATTTGGGGCAGCTGCCCAGTTGGCCATTTGTTCACTGGTCAGCTGGCCAGTGCGGCAGCAACAAAAGGCAACATAATATGTATGTAGAGCGACATCCGTTGGTGTCCTTGAGCTGCACTAATAAATGTGTCCAGCTGCAAAGCGATTGTCAAACATTGGCTAATGCATTCCCATTGGGTGTTCGCTCACTCCGAAAACCCAGACAAAAATTGATTGACAAGCTTTGTGCGGCACAGCTTTCACTTAGCGCGGCAGGTAGAGAGTGTGAGAGAGAGGGATACGGTACGGATGGCGACGGTATTCGCCGACAGCACCTGGCCAACGCGTAAACCTAAACCCCACTAACCAACCGACCGAATGCCAGAGACTGATGTTGCCTGGGTTTTTTGTTTCCACTTTTCCCATTTTTGTTGTTTTTTTTTTTTTGTGAAGCATCAGCAGGCACTTCCGCTGTAAAACGTGTAACGGTAGACGACGCCATGTTGTTTTTGTAGCGAAGGCGGTTAGCTGGGTTTGAGAGGGGAGCTGAGCGGAGCGGAGCTGAGTGCCATGCAGTAAGCGGGGAAATTGTGTCAGCTTTGTAATGCGGAAGTTTTTGCAAAACCCAAACGGAAATAGAGCAAATATGTTTAAGCGGCTCCTGTTGCTGTTGTTGTTGCTGCTGAGATGATATGCCAGCTGGGTGGGAGGGGGTGCAGAGAGGAAGGCAAGTGTGTTTAGTGAGCGTGGAAGGATGTGATGGGGGTGTGTGTGTGGGTGTTGAGTAATTGATTTAGCTCGATGCTGTTATAGACGATACTCTCCTATAATGTCATTAACCAGAATTCATTATCTGGTGTAAATACCTTATACCTTATATGTTTACTTATGCTTAAAACAGGAGTAGGGCTTGTGCAAGGATATATGTATATTGTACATTATATTTTAAAGAAATTATTCATTACATGAGACATTTTATTATTTTTGTTTATTATGTATTGTTTAAGAGCTTTTATCCTACTTAAGCTTTACTTCTAATTTCTTTCTCATTTGCTTTTCCTTACGTGCTTATCTTCTCCTATTGCCTTATTCTCTCTTTTTTCTGTTCTCCCCGCTGCTTTTGTATCTCCCTCTCTCTCTCTCTCTTTCTCTCTTCCTTATTCTCTTTGTATGTCTTGCGAGTTCTCTAACGCCTTTCTATCAATTTTCCATTTCAGACATCGTCACAAAAAACGTCATCGTCATAAAAAACCCAAAATTCTCGTGCAGGATTTGGATAATGAAGTTGTTAAGGTAAGTAACACACATATATAGCCAGATTTATAACTGTAGTACATTGCATTCCCCTTACAGGTGATCGATCCACATGATCTCTCACAGCGCGCACGCTGGACAATCATTGCGACTGCCTGCCTTTTGTTGCTGATGTGCCTAATGCTAATCGGCGTTACCTTGCGAATGGCACCCATTATAGATGATATGGGTGAGTGCTAGCTCTACAAATATCTGTATAGTTTCTCAATATTATAATGGAATACCAAATGCTTTTCACCGAGTCTCTAATCCCTTTGAATATGATCCATGCCTGCCAAGCAGTCCTCTAGTCTTAAGCAATGCAAATCTAATGGAACAAGTTTTAGGCATATTATACAAATTTTATATATATATATATATATATAAATTTAGATACATATTATATATTATACATTTCGATAAACGCGAGATATCCCCACTGTTGTGCTACGTCATGTCAAGCATTGTACATATGCATAAATATTTCACTTGGGCTTCAATGGAGCTCGCTTACTCTTAACATATATCATCAAACTCTGCAATAAACCTGTTAAACCTAACCGAAAGTCGGTCTTATACTAACTCTATGACATATCTAATGCCGTGTGTATTGTATTTTGTTTCGTTATATTTCAATTTTAGAATCCCTAACGAAATGTAAGTACAGCACATCAAGACAGACTCATTTCTATATATACATGTATTTGATAAATCAAGTTTTGCTGTTCCAGTAAGAGATTTGTCTGGCAGTTGTTTGCATATTAATTTTAAACTTTTGCTGGAACTGTCAAAATACGAATGTTAGTTATGTTTTACAGTTAATAACTGTTATATCAAAATATGAATGTTAGTAACTGTTATATGAATGGATTATATATAGTGTGTTTTCAATGCAAAAGCTTGTCACATTATCGAAAACTAGAACCAGGTGTTATAGAACTGTTATATTGTTAAGGATAAAAAGCTGTTATACTGTTATATGAACAACTGTTAAAATGTTTACATTTATGTTATGCTGCTTACTGAGCTTTTCCCTTTTGGCCTTAGCCTGAGCTTTCAGCGCGAGCTTTCACTCAATTGTTGTTGCTATTGTTGTTGTTGAGCTTTCACTCCAACTCAATGGCCGCTGCTTACGCTTACATGCGTTGATGTGTGCCATTGTGTTGCATAACAGCACAGTAATAGCAACGGAACTAGGACATCGTATCACATGTTGCATTTCAAACACACTCACTCACACACACACACGCACATGGGAGCTGTCAGTGTGTCTGTGTGTGTGTGTGTGTGTCTGTGTTTGGCATAGATTTGCGTGTTGTTCGATATTTTGGTTGCTTTTTGAATTCGCATTGTTGCTGTCAGTTGTTGTTTGGGGCATGTTTGGAGTCTCCCCTGACGCCCAGAGCTCCCTCTCCCCCGCTCCTTCACCGCCTGACTCTTAGAGCTGTCAGTGAGCTATCCAGCATCAATCATAAATTATAATTCACTGACTCACACAATTTAAGCTCTGAATGGTTTCTCTGTACACAGTTTTGTTTGACATTTTAATCCACTTTTGGTTTATTTTTTTTCTGGTTTAAATATTTTATTTTATTATATGTTTTAAAAAAGAAATATAGGTAAAATGAAATTTGGCTGAAATTTAATTCCATTTTTTAGATATTTTGTCTCGAGTGTTATTGCTTCTATATGGCTGAAATAATATTCTATAATATATATTCCTTTGTGACATTGTCTTTAATAAATGGCATTGAATGGTTTTAATGGAAAGTATTGAATATTTTATAGTTGGTATTTATTCAGGGAAGCAGGCAAAGAGATAAAAATATATATCTTATAATTCTTTACTTTGAAGAGTTCTAGGTTATTCGAAATGCTGTTTTAGTTTTTGCTTACTTTCGCTTAATATTCATAGATAGTATTAAAATGCATGAAAGAAATTGTCTAAAAATTGACTTGGTTGGATTTATTTAGATGCTTTATTACTGTGTGCTTATCGTAATTTTTATACAATTTATTTACTAAATATTTTTCTATTTACGGAAAAAAGTTCTTAAAATAATATCTAATATAATGGAACGAATATCACAGCTCAAACTGCTTTGCGTATAAAACTTTAAATATAAATAAAAAACTGTGGAATAGCCAAACATAGCTCACCAGTGTTGATGAAGCTAGACAGAGACACCCCATAGAAATAGAAAGCTTTATGAAAATAGCTTTAAATGGCCAAAAATATAGCCAAGCATTTATAGATTTTAAGTACCCAAATAAAATTTGCTTTAGACAAACAGAAATGGAATGGAAAATCGCAAAACGATTTCAGCTACTCAAGTGTCACTTTTAGTGTTGATAAACGCCAGAAATGGTGTCACATTTCACAAGATAAACCCCATGCCATTTGACACTAAATCAACAGTAAAAGTAGAGCAGTTTTTCATACCAATTTAGCTTATCGGTAAAAAGCGCTCTCGGCCAGTGTTGATCAATTTCGCTAGCGCCTCGACGAAACGTAATGAGAAAAAAGTTGATTAGAAAATGGAGTCAAAAATGCAAGTGCAGCGGCTGCTGCTGCTGCTGCTGCTGCTGGTGATAAGTGAAAGAAACGCGTTATAGGTGTGGCGCAATGTCAACAGGGCGTGGCAGTGCATAGAGCGAATGGGCGGACTGCGGCATAGAAGTCTGCAAGCCGCACTTAATCGGCAACCACGGTAGCCACAATGGGGTGCACCACAGCGTGACAATGCCTGGTTAAAACTAATTTGTGTGTTTGCCCCCCAGGGTTTGGCCCAGTCTTCAAGCACACACACACACACACACACACACAGATACACATACAGCTGCACGCACGAGCGCTCTTTAGGCAAAATGGCGCACGTTGGTGGTGCTGGTGGCGCTGGTGGTGCGGGCGGTGCTGCTGGTGGTGCATTGTGCTGCTTGCTAAATGTAAAATGCAGTTATGCATTTCTTAAGTTGAATCAGCGGCAGCGGACAAAGCGACTGCCGGCACAAAGCAACGCGGCTGCTAAATGGGTATAGGTGTGTGTGTGTGTGTGTGTGTTCGAGTGTGTGCTGGTGTGTGTGTGTGTGTGCGTGTGGGGTACTCAAAAATGCAAAGAACCCAGCTGCGAAATGCTGAGAAGCTGATGACAACGCCAGCGCTTGACTTGAGCAAAGCCCGTGGCTGCTCCTGCTCCAGCTCCTGCTGCTGCTGGTGTGGGCGTGGCAAAGTTTTCACAGTGCACACACAATTTCCGTCCACCATATTTTCGTTGGGGCTGCTTGGCCCGCGGCTTGCGCGAGTTGTCAGTTTTTTTTTATTTTCATTTTTCGCTCATCTTCTTCTTCTTCCTTTGCTTTTTACTGATGGTTGGGCAACGCGTCTGGCTGTTTCGCATTTTGTTGTTGTTTCATTTACTTGAGCGCATAAAACAAATGCACATAGTTCCGCTCGGCTATTATCCACTTGCAGCGGCACTTTGTGTGGCTGAACAATGTGCCCCGTGCTGCTTCAAATTCTGTGCTGTCTTTCGTCCTGTGCCTGGCTTAATCAACACGCTCTCTCGTCAAGCGGTGTCCTTTACTTCTATTTTGGTTTTGTTGCTGTTGTTGTTGTTGCTTGGACCACAAAAGGCATTCCGATTGCCCGGCCAAAGCCGCAAGTATTTCAGGACCAAATTATTTTCATAGCTTTAGCTTAAAAGCTGAAATGCCGGCGCCATCCTGCCACTCTTTCATATTGTTATTGTTGTTGTTGTTGTTGTAGTAGCAAACGCATTGCCATTGCCATTGGCCCTTGGCGCTGGCAAAGAATTAAAAATATTTACTGTATTTGCAAGTGAGCGGGCTCAGCTGCAGGGTGTGGGCTGCCCTCGTGGTGGTGGTGATGGGGGGGCGTGGCAGCAAACAATACTAGCAAAACGAGTCAGCTTGCCTTCGCCTCGCAATCTGCATGACTTGAACGAAGTCGTGGCCAGAGCTGAAAGCCAAAGCCAAACATTGCAGGAGACACAACGCCACAAAGAGAATGTCCTAGCCTATGTGGGTGTACGCGCAGCTCTGTGTGTGTGTGTGTGTCACAGTGCCCAGCCGAAAATGCCCTGGGCTGCGGTTAGCAGCACCAACAGCCAAAGCATTCCAAACAAATATGAGCAGCATAATTTTTGTGCACAAACAACAGCAAAAAGAAGAAGACAAATAGCATGTAGATATGTACTAGGTATATATATATGTATGTATATATGTGGAAGTAAATAAAAAGTCATGCTGTGTATAATTTTTGCAAGTTTATATCCTGTAGGCCAAGCCAAGAGACGCAGCTTTTCGTCAGTTTTACTCTTAATTTGTTGCCAAAGCCAAACGAAAAACAAATATCGACAGCTCAACTATGTGCGTGTGTGTGTGTGTGCTACCCAGCTGTTGGGATTACTTAGTTCTGTTTTTGGCTCTGGCATGGATTAAGTCCTTATGAACTTTTCATGATTAATGAGGCTTTGAAAACTTGTCATTATTTGCCAGCCAGAACAAAACTCTTCCATCTCTATCTAGGTATGTGTGTGTGTGTGTGAGTGTTGTGTTTGTATGTATTCGTCTACGTTTAGGCTCATATTCGTCATTAAAACTCGTCAGTTAGGCCACAGCTTAACCCCTTTTTTCGATTGTTCGTAGCTGTCATTTTAGTTATTTACATTTTATAATGAGACAAACATTAATTCATTGAAAATGCCTTTGAAATTGCTTCTCCTGCCCCTCTATGCGGTTCTCACGAGCTCCATTTATAATATCTGTCAGAGCGAATATCTAATTTAGAGCGCTGCTTGATTAGCTCTCTTAATTAGGCACTGTAGTGTGCTCACGTTTCAGTTTCTCAATTAGTCTTATGTCTGCAATGACCTTTCTATGCGATTTTCATCAGGCTATGGAAGATTTTCTAACGAAAAGCTCGAGTGTTATATGACTTATACTTTAAGCTTGGATTTTAATGTACTGGAGCTCATTTAACTAGTTCATTCTTTCTCTCTCTCTCTCTCTTTTCTCTCTTTTCTCTTCCCTTCAGTTATCACCTTTCTATGCAATTTTCATAAATTAAATTTTGTATTTAAATGTTTAACATCATTTTTTTTCTCTACATCTCCTTTTGCTCTAGCTTTAATTAAAATTCGCTTCACAGTTCGTTCATTATTTGAACTAGTTGCTTTTTAAAGTGTCTGAGTGGCTTTGGGATGTCCGTTCCTTTAAGTTCATCCCAGTTTGTGGCTTGCGTGCAGCATCCGCTCTTTATACACATACATATATATGTATATAAATGTAATCTTCATTGCCATTTGGTCCTTGAGGTTCGTGACTTTCGAGCTCATAGCGTTTGAATGCTCTGCAATTGGTTTTGGTTGCCTTTGCGGCTGACTTTTAATTGCGGCTGCTCTTTTGGCAAAGTGCCTGAGCGCAAAGCGCCCGGAAAAACGGGAAATGCCAAATCAAATTAGGCATATTTAAGCAGTGAATTTAGTGAGAAATGTTTGTCTCTACTCTCGAATGTCTATAATCAGTGCAGACAGTCGCAATGGACGGCCATGGCTAATGAGTGTTTAGCCAGCGCCAGAGGCGGTGCCGACAGGCTGTCAAACCATAATGAGATGGATGCGCTTCAGAAAAAAAAAAAAAAAACTGGAACAAAGCACATTAGTTGGAATCGGGTTGAACTGAATACTTAATACTCGCTCAGGCTTTCATTTATAAGTAAAAAGAGATTTTCTTTTGATTAGTCAAGGTCCAGAAGGCAGAATCGAGTCGTCTTGAGATATTAGAAGCAAGTTTTTCTTAGATCTTATAATTGTTAGTCTGTTTCCGAAAGGAGTTCACAGTTTCCTGTTCTAGCTTAAAAGTTGAAGAATATGTTGAATTTAATATATGAATCTAATATATTTATGGATCAATATTTTTGCCATTTATCTAGATATAGTCTTCGATTCTTAAAGAACTAAGCATGACTGTGATTATATCTCCTATTCTGTTCATTTCACATAAACATATATAGGACACACAAGCATAGACAGTTTCCCTGTAGCAACCAGAAATTTCTCCATAAAACCAATATACTCTCTTTGTGCACTATGCGAGCGAGCATAATAAACGTGCACAAATATTTGGTAATTATTTAGTTGCCTGGTTTTTCGATAGCGTGGCCAGAGCTCCAGCATTATATTAAGTGTGGTAAAATGAGTGTAAAACATAAAAACTTTGAGCTCTGGTGTGAATGTGAATAACCAAAAAAAAAAAGGAAAAGTTGGACTGGCTGCACGTTTCTGCGGGCATTCGCTGGCTCTCCCATTCCTCGAGTGATTGTGTGAAGGGAGTGGAGAGGGGGTGGCCGAGGGAGGCAGAGGGACATTTGGGGCGTGTCAAAAGACAAACGCCAGAGCAGCTGCGGGTCAGCTGTTGCTAGTCGCTGTTGTCTTTTTTAAATGCTCATTACCAAAATGGAATCGAGCGAGAAACAAAACAAAAATGAAAAGCGTAAAACGAATAAAGCAAGAAGCAGAAAAGTTTTGATAAAAATCCTATTATAAACATAAATAAATAGAGCAGGCAGCAGAGCAGGCAAATGCCAGGCCCGCACACACACACACACACATACATACACACAGTGCACACAGCTGACTGTGCAAACATTATGAGCTCTCTGACTTGTAGGTTGATAAAGGGAAGATCTGGCAGGTGGTGGGGCGAGCGGCGGGGGCGTGGCGTGGCTAAGTCAAACAATGAGGCTGGCAAGCCGGAGTCCTTAAAAGGACAAACCGACCGAAACTTCATTAGTGCCTCTCATCTAGCATCTGAACGCAGCTCAGACTCAGGCCCAGACTCCGACTCTGCTCTCATCGCATCTCATTCAGTATGTACAGTGGCCTTACATGAGGGCTGCAGGCCACACAACAACTATTCACACACAAATACACTGAGCGAAGGCAGACAAATTCTAAGCAGTTTATGAAATTATATATTGCAATAGTTAATATTTGTGTAGTACAAGCTGAGGCGATTACAGACAGAAGCTGGCTTACATTAAAAGGAAATAATAAATAAGGATTGAAATAATAAATAAATTGAATGTAAGATTTTAATGTAAAATATTATAAATCATTATTTTATATTAATTTAAATTAAAATAAAATATAAAATTAATAATAAATAATGATACATTTCAAAAGTTAAAAATAATAATTTATTGCATTTATAATATAATTATAAATAGTAATTATATATATAATTATAATAATAAAATAATAATAAATAATGGTAAATTTTAAAAATTAAAAATTGAATTTGAAATATAACAATAATAATAAAAAAAGATAAATTTTAAAAATTCATATTTCATTTATAATATAAATAAAGTATGATAATAATAATAATGAAATCAAATCATTATAAATTGTAAATATTAAAAATTAATTTAATTTTTGATATATTTTTTATATTTTTAAATTAACAAAATAGCCTATATTTTTTTTACTAAATAAAACAAAATACATAAGTATTATAAATTAATTAAATGATAAAAATATATATTAAAAATTAATTTTGGCTTATTTCTTATATATTATTTATTCAATAACTGTCAAGTTTCTGCCACCAAATATTAACTAGACTTGAATCTATTTTATTATATATCAGGTATTTTGTTGGCTGATTCTCTACAAGAACTGCCCAATTAGTTTCTCTCAGTGCAGCAAACACGTGCTCCTGCGGTTTCTCTCACCTAGGAATTTCAAATGAGGTAGTTGTTTTTTAGTAGTTTTACGCTCAGCGGCTTTCAGTCGCCCCGTTGTTACCATTTCATTGGCTGGCATTGCCCTGCGGTTTATTATGCGAACGGTCGACTCTAGGCATATATTCAATATTCATATTTCTAAGCGAAAAAGGAAAATTTATTACCTTAAAAGAAAAAGCCCAACACACACACACACACACACACATGTTTGCCACGTGGAGTGGAAGGGATGGCTGTCTCAGTGTGCGTGCGTGTGTGTGTGTGTCTGCCTAGTTGTGGTCCATGTGGGCGTGGCACATGTCGCTGTCGCGCTACCTTTTGTTGCCAATCGCAAACTAGAAAATTGTTTGTTTTGCCAGCAAATAGAAAAAAAAGCGAAGAAAATTTAATCTCAAATTGAAGGTATTTTGTGGCACTGTGGCGCCTAAGCGAAATTGCCACGAAACAGCCGCAGGTGACATTTGTGGCAAATGTCAGGTGGCAGCATAGGCAGCAGCCCCGCCCCGCCCCCGCCAATTCAATGCAAGTGGACCGTAAATGTCAGAGCGCGCCTTTAAGAAAGATGTCGTATATATCGTATATATATATCGTATAGTTGCAGCACAATTTTAGAACTAATATTTGTATTCCCACAATTTATGACTCATAAATTGTGTATTTTGTGTGCGTGTGCGTGTGTGTGCGTTCATGTGTGTGAGTGTGTCTGGCTTGTTTTTTCCTTCCCTTATGGGTTGTTAGCACAAATTTATGAGCTTGTCGCTCTAAAAATTATGCAAAAAAAAAAAATTATTTACTGTTGGAAAAATATAACAAGTTTTGCATTTTCACTTTGTTTTCCTTTTTCTAAACAAACATTCTTGACAAATAACAGAAGAAGGCAAAAGTGGAGCTAAATAAAAATGAGATGACAGAAGTTTGATGTGAAAAAAAAAAAAATAATATTTGATTGTTAACAAATAAAATGCTTGAATTATAAATAGAAAAGTTATAAAAAGTGAAAATAATAAAAAATAAACAATAAAAAAATAATAATAAAACCTTAGTTTGTTAAAAACAAATGCGCATATTATTTTATTTTATTAAAAAAATTTTTTGTTTGGCTAAATCATAAAAACAACCAAAAAATGTGAGCATAAATATAAGAAATCTTATAAATTGGTTTAAAGAAAAATTAAAATAAATAATAAATTAATAATAAAAAAATGCTAATATTTTTGTAAATATCTTAGACTACCCTCGAAAAATTCTAAAACAATTCTCAAAGTAGATTTTCAGATTTGTACAAATAATTTGTTTATTTGCAAAGGGCAATTATTTCTATAAACTATATCTCGTTGATTTGTCACAGAGTAAATAAAGTAAATTATTTTTCGCTTTTGAATGGCTTACTCTATAATTGTTTCCATAGTTCTTTCATATGCAATTTTCATCTCCTATTCAGACTTTGACTTTGAAAGATTATTATTAAATGTTGCACTCGGAAATAATTATTGCGATTTCACGTTTGTCTATAAATTAATTGCTTTGTGGCCCGGGCCACACAGATTATGCGCTTTGTGCAGCTGACGTGCTATTTGGTAATTAAAAGCGAAATTTCAAATCAATTAGTATGAACAAAATGTGCTCACGCTGATTGTTCTCCGGAGATAAATCAGGTGTGCGAAACAGGTGTATAAAAAGGCAATGCGAATGCTGTGAGAAATCAGTAACAAAATCAAATCAAAACCAAAATGAAGCAGTTCGCATTATTCGCTGTTTTCTTTCTGATGCTGGCCGTTGCTTTGGTGAGTGGGCGGCTAGAAAATTGAAATTGTGTGTTCCATAAAATTAGTTTTGCTTCCGTTTTATAGGCTACGATGCCGCAAATGCCGCAGATGCCACAAATGCCGTCCAAGCATTTTGGCCAGATTATGAACTCTGGCTTTCTTAAACAAAATGCCGGACAGCACGGTCAACAGGGCCAGGGACAGGGACAGGGCCATGGACAGGGACAGGGACACGGACATGGTCCACCACCCCAAGATGGCCAGAATGGCGGTGACCAAGATAAGAACTGAGTGTTAATTGGTTGTTAAGCGGCTGTAAAAGGATTACTGAAATGACATTTCGATTGAATAGTTTTAGTTGTTTGGGAGCTCAAGTGTTTAAATAAAATTTACTGCATATTTATAAAAGATTCTAAGGGTTTTTAGGTGTCTTTAAATCTAAGCTATGAAGTTAACAGAGTTAACATATGCCAACATTCGTAATGCCGCTGAGTAGAGTTTTAAATGCGTAACCTAACCTTGGCAACTCTTCCAATTATATTATGGCCTAACAGTTCTATGTTATGATAAGCCATCATTCGTTAATGCTTTATTCTGTTAAGCTACTCATATTATGGCCTAACAGTGTTATGTTATGTTAAGCCTTTCATTATTGCTTACTTCTGTTAAGCTGATTTGCATTGATGTACGAGTATATAAATATGCATTGCTTAACAGTTCATATCTATGTTAAGTTTTCTACCTTTCTCTGTAACGTTACAGCACTGAACTTAACATTCAATTGAACTTCAATAAATATTACAATTTCGCATAAAGTTTTTAGCCAAGATTCTGTTAACTGTTGGGCAAAGTTTTTAAACAGAAAGTTAAGAAAACTGATATAAAATTTGAGTGGTAAAAGACATAAAATAATCAATGAAGCAAAATGTTTCAATAAGCAACAATTTAAAAGATGGTCCAAACTTTAAATATTAGCAAAGGTGTGGGACGGCGAGAGAGAGAGAGACGAGGGCGAACGTGAGAAAGAAAATAAAAAAGTTTTAACCTAAGAACAAGTTTTTTTATGTGCTCGAACCGCAGCTTAAAAGTAACCAAAAAACTTTGAGTTAAATACCAATCTGCATATGCAGCATGTACATACTTATACAGCTAATATACTCTACACACATACACATACATATACTTATATAAATCTGTATTTATATCTTGTTCTTCGTGCGGCAGACAAGCGAACTCGGACTTTTTCCAGTTGGCAAACTTTATTAATAAAATGCACAAAGTGAACGAATTATGAGCATCAAATACATAAATATAGTCAAACTCTCTCTCTTACACTGCCGTAGGCTCATTCCTTTACCAAACTAGACTTTATAACCGTTTCAGTTGGCAAGGGGGCGTGGCGTGTGGGCTAGAATTCTAGCTGCAGTTCTGTGACTTATTTCATTTAACAAATTGCCGAGTGCTTATTACCAAAAAACAGGAAAAAAGAAAAACCGTACAAAGTATTTTTCCTTTTGCCTGTGAGCGCTTTATAATTGCATTTACCGTGTCTCAAGTCTGGCTGACACGCCTCCCGCCCTCGCTGTGTGTGTGTGCATTACTCTAATTTCCGAGCTTATGCAGCTAGGGCAGGCGCTCATGTGTGAATGCACCTGAGAGCAGCTACATATGTATATCCAAAAAGTTTCAACTAACACCGGGATACCATACACACATACACACACACACACATAGCGTTTCTCTCTTCGATAACCAAATGCTTGATGAAAAACTTACGGCAGCAAAGGTAAAAAAAAAAAAATAAAAGAGGCAAAATATCGAAGAAATTTTCTGAATAATGATTCCTTCAGCCATATCCAATAACCATATCGAAGCAGCTCGACGTATCATCAACATACACATGTATGCATAATTTCCGTTATGCGTGGCTGCGGCCGGGTGTGCAGGGCGGCGGGCGTGGCCAGTCGTCACATTAGCAGCGAGCGTATAAACAAATGCAAGCTGGCAGCGCATTGAGTGAAAGCTCTGCCCATAAAATTTCACTCCAAGCGTGCAACACGTGACGCCACGCATTGAGCGTATCGCTGTGGCTTGTGTCGAGGCAACACCCAAGGATGCTGCGCCAGAGTCCAACATGTTGCTTGCCACAGCGAGGCGAACGAGTGAAAAGCCGAGCACGAGCGAAAAAGCCAAACAAAAATGAACGATGAACAAAAAAAGGAAAAAAGGAAATGAAGCCGAAACCCGAGCTAAACGAGCTTATACGAGGTGGCGCCTCCGCACGAGCACGACGAACTGATAAAGCCAACGTTTGCTGCCACGGCCTCTGCTGCTCGCTGCTGCTGCTGCTGCTTCTGCTGCTGCTGCTGCTGCTGCTGCCACAGCGTTTGGCTAAGCGTGGCAGCAGGCTCGCGCTTCGGTCAGTTGAACATTTTCCATGCTGTGATCAAGTTGTCTTTTCCTCTGAGCGCCGAGCGCTGTGAAACGCCTTGGACGAGGAGCAAAATAATAAATACGCATTCGAAGGAAACTCAAGCCAACAAAATCTCACGTTGCCCCAAAAGCAAATAAGCAAACAACAACAACAAAAATTAATGGCCGAGCATCAAGTGCAGTGCGTTTGAATGTATGTGTGAAGATGTGTGTGAGTCGAATTGTATGTGTGTGCAGCGTGCTTAATGGCTTGAGCAATTTGGTAGGCGTGGCAAATGCAGCTGCAACAGAGCCAAAGACCAAAAGACGCCAACAGCTAGGCAGGAAGCGAGCAATATGCCATGCCAAATGCAAGCTGTGTGTTAGTGTGGGTGTGTGTGTGTGTGTGAGAGCATGTGTGTGTGTGTGTGTGTGTGTGTGTGTGGCAATTGTTAAGGCAACTTTGGCTAACTGCAACAATTGAGTTGCTAAATTGTTGCTAATTGCTGAGGGGTTTGTTCTGAGTGCCTGTCCAACAGTTTCATATACACATATACATATATATGGCATATCTATTATATATATGAATGTGTGTGTATGTATATAAATTACATTCACAGCTCAACGGCAAACAATTTGTGAAACGACGGACTGACTTACATGCATTTTATTAGTACATAATATAAAATAAAAACAAACAAAATCAATTCAATTGAACTTAAAATAAAAATGAAGTAACAAAAAACACCAAAAATCAAACATTTTTGTAACTTAATTACAACATAAAAAAAAATCAAAGGAACAAAAACACACGCAAAATAAAGAGAAGCAGTAAATCAAATAAATTCAACGGTTTCGTCTGAACTGGGAAAAAAAATACCAAAAGCAACAACAAATTCAGAAATAAACAAATAACGCTAAAAATATATTGAATTGTGAAATGAAGTGCCGAAAAAACAGCCGTTAAATTCGTAATCAAATATCAACAGCGGCTCGAGAAAAGAAAAACAACAGCAACTTGAATGGGCAGCATATCAAAAGGCGTCATCGACATCGCATTGTTATCGAAATCGATAACACAGTAATTAATAAAACAAAATAAAAACACAAACGAAACGTGAATTGAGTTTGCCAGGCGCAGCCAATGAAATCAACGAAGACGCACAAATCCAGCATGGAACCTAAAATTGTAATGTACAACAGTAAATATACATATACATATACATACATATATATGCTATATATACACGCACACGCACAGTCATACACACACACACACACAACACTCTTAACACACTCAAGAAAATTTGCACCAAGTCATGCGTCACGTCACTTTTTTACAAACATTTTCTTTTTTGTTTTTCTTCTTTTACATTTCTTGACTTAAATATTGAACAATATAAATAGCATTTCATGCTCATTCTTACACACACACACAGCAGATACACATACACAATTTCTATGCAAAATCATTTTTCACATATATATGTACGTTTTTTATTTGATTTTTTTTTTGTTTTTCTGCAAGTTAAAGGCTTTACGGTCCATTGCCATTTTTAGACGCAATTTCTACTTTCATTTAACAATGAATTTTCTCCTTCGCACACACATAGCAATGCAATTTGTACATTTTGTATTCTATTTGAATTCGAATTTAACCAATATTCTTCACTCTCTACAACAATAAGTAAGTAATAAAAAAAAACTGAGATTTTATATTCTTTTATACTATCTATCATCTAGCCATTAGCATTATTTGTGTTCCGCCAAACTGTTGCAAATTGACTCGAATTTTATTTGCCTTCAATTATGCGCGTTTCATATCTCTGACTTTGATTCCTGTGGCAAATTATGCGAATATCTATTGTATCAATATATGCAAAATATATATGTATATACATACATATATACGCTGTAAGCTGGATGCTTACAACACTGTTGATCTTATCTATGCAAATAAACAGTTATATGTATATACAAACATATTTATATGCAATTATAACTGTGTGCAAATATGTGGGGAATGCATCATGGGAACAATAATTAATAAACTGTTGTAAAAATTGAATATTAAGATATATATAGATATCCATTATGCATTAATATATCTTAGCAGAATGTTATCTTTAACAGACATCACGATTGAGCGAAAGGTTCTGTTTTTGTTAACAGTGAACAGACATAACAGAATGTTCCTAACAGCCGTCTATTTATAGAACTTCTCAGCCTTCTGTGTTGTGTGAGTGAAGACTGATTTATCGTAGCCTTGAATGGGATTTTGGGTATACGATTTATATATATATATAAATTATATATTAATTATGGTATTCTTCCTCATTATTATAGGCTGCATATTTCTACTATATTAGGCTGATAAGCCTGGAAATTATGTAAGAATAGAGTTAGACATAAATATTTCAACAGTTGGCAATTCTCTCAATTTGAGGTGATTCTATCTCTCTGTCTCTCTCTCACACACTTCTTCTCACTCTTTTTCTCTCTCTCGGTATCTATCTATCTCTAACTGCTGCGTACATACGCTGCTATGTAGTAGCATACAATCCTGTTAACTGTACTCTAACAGTTGTTGATATAACATTCATTCTATTAACATAGTGCACTAAGGTACGTGCATTCCTTTCTCATTTGGGCTATTCAAATGAAAGAACTTCGCCACTTAATGTCAATTTCGAATAAATTTGCTAATTATCTCAGTATCACATTTTGTCACAAATTGTTGGCATTTCGCCCATTGTATGCCTATTGTAAGCTAAGCGCTAAATATATATTTACTGTCTGTTTGCAGACTTGAAAAGCAAATAACGCGCATTTCACACATTTCGAATTGTTTGGCATTCGTTCAATAATGGACTGTATGCTCTGCATTTTGGTTATGGTTAGGCCCAGAGGGGGGGCGTGGCTGTGGGGCAGCGGATAAAGCGTCCAATTGAAATACTTGACAATTAATTATGCATAGCTTACGAGCCAAATACAGCGAATATTTGCAAATAGGCAAATAGGTAAAAAAAATAATAATCGGAGATAAAAGGGAAATAACAGAAATGTAAACTGAATCCATAAACATATTTAAAAATTCATTATGTCTGCATAACCAAAATGATTCATGCCCATTATATAAATGTTCAATGACAAATATTTGTGATATTTCAGCTGTGCAAATTGGTTAATGATGTGCGATTCAATTAACAATTGTTTATTCACAGTAAATTGCAAATGTTGTTCAAAGTGAATGCAAATTCATTGAAATACAAGCCGTGCAAAGTGTGCCGACTTATTTGAATGTATATAAAATATATAATATAATAAATAGTCTTGAGCTGCCTTTATGCAAATGCATTCAAAATGCAAGCAGAAAGATTTTCTTGCTAGATTTAATTGATAGAGATGTCAAAGTATCTTTTGAATAAGAAAATTCATAAAGCAGACTTACTGAGGCAGTGTTGGAAGCAGGGAGGTACAGGGCATCTGCTCAGAAAATTCAATAAATCATATTTTGCTGGATAAGTTTTTATTTTAGTTCTCAGAAATTCATGTAAATTTAGGTCAAAGCGTCAATGAAAAAAATTGTCATTCAAACTTGTTCAAGCTTGAAAAGACTAAAATTGATAATTGAAGGAGTACATATAGTCTATTTAATATAAATAATGTGTGTGTGCTCTATGCTGAATTGAGAAGATTCAGGTACAAATCTTTATGTTAAACTGCTATTTTTAACTGATTATCACTGTTATTGACTTTGACATAGCTCTACTTGTGAATGTTAAGTTAAGTAACAGTTTGGCAACCTATGTTAAATTCACTTAACATTTCCATACATCAAGTAAGCTGGCATTTGCTCGCAGCTTGCGAAAATTCGTTTGCCTATATCTTCTTTAAAATGTGAATTGTTGAGTGATATAGATATTTAAATTCCATACAACAAAAATTTCCACTTTATATAAAATCACTTGTGATTTTTCGCTGTAGGAAAAGTGTCATAATGCTGAATGAATTTCCATTTCTATCAAATATTCAATAGTCAAATATGAATAGACTTTGCATTGTCCATGGGCGAAGCATTCATAAATATGACAACAGAGATTTCAATGCTTTAAGCTTATTTCCAGTAAGATGGGAATATTTAACACAGAAATAGTTTTTAAAGCAGCACGTTGGGTTCCCTTTTTTTGCCATGCATTTAACATTCGCATAGATAAGTAGATGTGTGTGCGGCATTATAATTTATATGTGCTTATATGCATATATCATGGCAGACAATAGAAAATAGCTTTCCCCTGAAAGTCGTATAACCGAAAAGGGTCTGGACTTTCTAGTTGGCAGCTCTCTGAGCACAGCTCAGCTGTTGCCAGTTCGTTGAGCAAATTTACATTTAAAATAGATTGAACCAGATATATACATATATACATATGACTGCTCACATATATAAATATATATATATATATATATATATATATATATATATATATATATATATATATATAAGTATGTCTTCAGCATAAATCAGTAGCTGTTGCCAATTAAGGAAACGATTTGCTGGAAAACGGGAGAAAACAACGCAATTTGGATGTTTGCCAAGTGGCTGCAATTATGCTAAGATTGCTCAGACATTCGAGCTGAAGCTCCCTTAACTGATTCAACAGTCAATCACAGTTGCTGCGGGAATGAAAATAACGTATAGTCAGCCCACAAAAGATTTATTTATTATGTTTATGTTGACGTTGAAGTGTGTTTCAACTGTTTATGTTAGGAATTTTCTTGTGAAACTCTGTAAGTTTAGTTTTTCCAGTCAAGAATTTAACTCTGAATATTTTCCTAAAAATTCTTTGGGTCCCATTATTATTAAAGGTTGCGCTTTGTGCTGCAGAAGATATTACAAGTCGTGAATATTTTCATGCACAAAAAATGCGCTAGATTTTTTGTTTAAGTAAAACTTCAAAAATGTTTAGCCACGCCCTATTTTATGTGTCTATATAATCTAACTCCAATATACTTAAATGTTGTTTCAGCAGCTGCTGTATTTTATAGTTTTTTTTAGAGCAAAAATCCAAGTGGCAAACGTTTCCATTGATATTTCACTTGCAGACTTGTTAAGAAACCCTAGACTCACTTGAAGCATATTGATGGGGGTATATTGGTTCTGTACAAATCTGTGTAAGAGGTAGTTGAAAGATGTTGGCAAGTTTAAAAATAAAGCCATAAAAGTCAAGCAGAGGTAGTCAGAGCCTTGTGTGTCGAGCTGTAAATCTTTCACTGAGTATTATCTTTTAACAGACCAAAGCTGGAAATTGTACATAAACTTAACAGGGAAAACTATATATATAGAACATTTATACATATATCAGAGGCAGTCAATTTGTTTCTTTTCCTATATGAAAAAGAATATAATAAATATATTACAAACATGGCTTCAGCTTAAAAGTTTGTTGATTCAGATCTTGACTTTCTAAATATACCCAAGCAAAGGCTTTCGAGTATCTGTTATTCGGCTACACCTCTGTAGCTACTTCTAGATTGTTCAGCTTTTATTCCAGGATATCTTAAGGGCGCACACTCTTAGGCCAACCATCGCTCTTTGTTTTCATTGCAAACTTGTGCAGCCAATTCAACTTTGAGCTGCACTTGATTTATCGTTTCAATCGCTGCGCTTAAGTTGTGGTCATTTCCACTCCTGTTCAGCTCAAGTGGCTGGCAGCTATAAAATTTCCAGTTGATTAAGACCACAAATTGAAAAGCTCTGTTAATTAGTCAGCTTGAGGCGCTCGATCTATGCCATGTTAAGCATATATAAGTATTATTGTAATTTTGTGCAATATTTATTTATGATAATTTATGCATTGAAATTATTTCGAAATTAATTAATGTAATTTCTATGTGAAAAAAAAAAAACAGCAAATGTAAATGTAAAGAGGAAATAACATCTAAGGCCGCCCCAAATGCCCATTAACTCTGTCCGCCATACATTTTTAATTAGAAAAGTTTCAGTCACGCCCCCGTCCACCGCCCCCAGCCGTCGCAGTCTAAAAGTTGAGCGGGCGCGCGTCACATACATATAAAAATGAATGTTTACATGCAAATACACACACACACACACACGCACGCATACGCAGATTAAGGCATGTAGATATTAAATTAATCGTAGCATACTTTTATGCGTAGGTGAATCGGGCAAGTGAGACGAAGTAATTTATTTAATTTCCAACTTGATGGCAACAAGTTAAATAAACCAAAATTAAAAAAAAAAAATTGTAAATAACAAAGTGAAATATATGTATGTCTATATTTATATTTATATATATTAAAATTATCAACGTATTGCCCCCAAAAATTAAACGAAGCGTAGCAACGCTTCAGGGCAGCAGCAGCAGCAACGGCAACGGCAACGGCATCATCATCAGCGCCCTTGCCACTTAGCTGGTTGGCAAACGTCCATTACTCATACGCCCTGTCGTCCACTTTAGTTTCTCTGTGATAGCACAATGGTTGATATATGTGCTTTGTCAAGCATAAAAATTAGTTTCTGTTACAGTTTTAAAGCGATTCTGTTTGTATGACTAAAGTGTATTACTCGTAGAATATCATTTGCTATAAACCTAAATAAACCTAAGAATATTTCTGTTGGCAGGCAATTTATTCACTGTTGGTATATGATATATATTTTATTTTAAGACTCAGCAGCTTGAATTCAATTTATACCTATTTACATTTAAGTATTTATAGAGTTAACAATTTGTATTCTAAGCGTAAGGAGATTTTTATTTATTTATATTATAGATTTTTTTGTAATTGCTTATTTATTTTACATTACTCTACTATATATTTGTTTTTGTTCATTTATTAATTTTTGTTGTATTTATTTACCTGGCATTTTAGGTCAATATTAACTTTTTCAATTCACTGATAATCTGTTCAGCTCATGCCAAGAGTCGTGTGCCTTAACATGGCAGCTTAACAGCTATGCAGCTATGCTACCCGCTTACATAACAGTGACTGTCTATGTTAACGGCGCAGAATAATTGTTAAACTTAATGCAGCAGTTGATGTTTGCATTTCTCCTTTTGTACTTCCGGCATACTTCTCTTTTGTTTCACATTTTCAATTTGCTGGATTTGTGAAACTTTTGTGCCCCATTTTTTGTTTCGTTTTCGTTCATTTATGCGTGTATTTTGCCCACGGTAAACTGCTGACCAAAAGCACACACAATGCAGCTGTAGATATGGAAAAGTGCCGTTAGCGTTGAAGTTGGCGCTGACGCTAACGTTGACGCTAACGTCGCTGCCAATGCTACTGTTGCCACTACTGCTGCTACCGTTATCTCTTGCTCTCTGTGCTAAACGCTGTGCTAGCGTCATTTGTTGTTGTTGCTTTTACTGTTACTGTTGCTGCTGTTGTTGTTGTTTTTATTGCTGTTGATGGAATTATTATGTGCTCAGCGAACCGCAATGAAAAAATCTGTTGCTTCTATTCCTGTTGCTCCTGTTTTCTGCGGTTTACATTTTTTATTCAATTTTTTAGCACAAACACAGACACACACACACACATACAGCCATATGAATATTTTCAGCTTTTATCTTTGGTCGCAGCATTTGCAACATTTTCTGCTGACTGTAAACGCTCAAATATTTGCTTGTGTAATGGGGCGTGGTCAACCAATATTAATCAACAGCTATTTATTTTCTGCTTGCACCTGTGTCGAGACGGCCTAAGCCCAAGCTCAAGCGTAAATCAACTAAAACAAATGACAAAAGCTGCCTGCTATGCGACTACATAATTCATTGCCAGCCAAATGCCGTGGAAAAAAGCTGCTTGTTATGCCATTATGTAATCCATTGTTATCCAGAGCAAATGACTGTTCGACGGACTTCAACAGAAATTCAATGCATACATATATACAAATGTTTGCAATTTAATAATAAAATTCCAGCATACACACACATATACACACACACACACACACAGAGATTCAGGCTGTCAACGGCTAGAGTTGGACTTTGTTTGACATTGCATGTTTCTCTTTCTACTGTTTGATGGCGCGCTCGCTTCGAGTGTCTAAAATCTCGACAGAGAGTTGGTTACTAAAAATTCCGCAACACGTAAAATTCCACAAAACTGACGCAGGGCGAATTCCGGCCGCATGCCATAAACGAAGATATGGGTAGCTCACCTGCTGCCATCGTCCACGCGACCATCATCCATAAGCCAAAGCCAGAGCCAGAGCCACAGCCAGAGCCAGCCCAGCCAAGCCCAACCGAGCCGAACCAAGCCAGCTGGAGCCGCAGGCTAATGGCTAAAGCGCACATAGCTCTTACCTGTTTGCTGTCTTATTTGTAGTCCTTGTTATTGTCCTTGTTGTTGTTGTTGTTGTTGTTGCTTGTGTTGCTGCTGCTACTCTTGTTGCATACTTTTAGCTTACAAATTCCGCTGCGCTGCCTCTGAGAGCAACGCATGCATGAGCACGTTTGCCTATTTTACGGGCAGACCCCATGAATTTCAATTTTTTGCAACTGCCACCCAAACCCGAAAAAAAAAAACAAACAAAAAATTTGTTGCAGCGTGCGCCATAAGCAGAATAAACGAGACAGTAACTAGCTTCCCGCATAACTATGGGTAATGGCAAGCGATAAGACTAACTAATAAATACCCTGTAAAGGCACACAAACTCATAGGGAGGAAGCTGGCCTCAGGTAGTTGCTTTAGTTTCTGGAGTAAATATTTTACAAAAATAAGTAGGGGAAATTGTAAGAGAAAAGTACAATCAGCAAAGACTCTATAAGGCTGGTGACAACTAGCTTGAGGCAATCGCTTTTATCTTCCCCTATAATCAAAGGAAATTAAAATATAAAGAAGAAGTACATAGTAAATACCTAAAGCAAATATGCAATGATTGGGAAAAATTCTTGAGATGAAAGAGAGAAAGAGAGAGAAATACCAAAAAGTATGTGGGAAATATGTGAGAGACAAAAATAGACTGACTTTGGCTTTAGTTTTTAGTACCTGAGAAACCGAATTAATTAATCAATTTAATACCCTGTACAAATACTAAATGACAACTTAAGAAGGTTGCTAAATTTGCCAGTAAACTTTTAGTTTTATTAAGAACATCTTCCCGACAACAACTACAAAAATCCCTGTCAAATATCTTTCACATAAATTTCGTTAGCTTAATTAAGAGACCTGCATGCGCCCTCCCTACAGCTACAGGGTATCTTAAGCACAAAACTGTGTTTTGGCATAAACTGTATGCAATTTGAGCAAATTAGTGCTTAATTTGACTGAACCCAACTAAAACGTGGCTGGCAATTAGGTCTTAGCCTTGTTAGTTAAAGGTAATAAATGTATATAGCGGTTTTTTTTTGCTGCCTTTACTGGCAGTAAAAATGAATTTATAGAAGCCATTTGAGTGTGGCTCAATTGCAATCGTTGGGATGTTTAACTAATGCGTATTTTATGTTCTCTACTCTATATTTGTTTTTGTTCATTTATTAATTTTTTTTTTATTTATTTACCTGGCATTTTAGGTCAATATTAACTCTTTTCAATTCACTGATAATCTGTTCAGCTCATGTTAAGCGTCGTGTGCCTTAACATGGCAGCTTAACAGATGCAGCTATGCTACCCGCTTACATAACAGTGACTGGCTATGTTAACGGCGCAGAATAATTGTTAAACTTAATGCAGCAGTTGATGTTTGCATTTCTCCTTTTGTACTTTCGGCATACTTATTTTATGTTCGTGCAAATTTACTAATTTTACAAAATTAATATTCAATTCGTGTTTGCTAAATGAAAGAGGTTAATGAACAATACAATTATTTTTAAATGGGAATTGATTTAGGTTCTGTTAACCATATACAATAAATGAATGAAGTACGTTTATGTAAAGCTCAAAATCGAATCGATTGTTGAATATAAATGAATGTGAAATGAATCATGAAAGGGTATTCGCATTCGAGAAGGCTATTTTGAGGACGAGGACTGTAGTCATTTAAGCATGTTCGGCTTAAAAGTTTTAGTTAATTCAATTAAATTCTTATGATTTATTAATGAATTGTAGCAAAAGTTAATATTGCGGAGAAATCAATTACTGAGCTGCGCCAGGGAGCTGGAAGACAATTTTCAAAAGACAAACAAAGGCAGAGGGATAGAACTTATAAGCAGACAGAGCCGCAGAATAAGACAGAAGGAGACAACTCAAAAGATAAGATGAACTTTAAAGAGATTATTAGAAAAGAGATTAGAGTGGGCAGGGGTGAGAGAGAGAGAGAGAGGGAAAGTGAGAGAGAAACACATGCCAAATGCAGATTAAAGATTGTGAAGTTTTTAGCAATCAAAGTTATAGAAAGTTTGAACTTTTTTGAGGCCTTGCAATATTGATAAGGGATTGACAATACTTTAAAAAAAAGAATATATGTATATATTACAGAATTGCATAATTAAGCCTTTTGAATGTCAAACAGAAGTCCTCATGTGTAGGGAGCGAAAATTACAGTTAATAACCCAATTTACTGGAGTTTGAGCTAGAGCTATGTAAAGCTCTCTTCAGCTAGACTATACTTAAATGGGGGAGACTTTGTGAGAAAGGATTATTACATGTAAAGAAGGGCAGCTAAAAATATTATAATGATAATAATTGACAATTTTTCCTCTACATTTTAGTATCTCTTATAATAAAGACAACTCTCGCAGTCTTCAAAGACTTTTTTCGCTCGCCTTCAACCATAAACATGAGAATATTTTCAATATTTGCCAGCTTTGAGCTGCTGTGAATGAAAATTGGCATTTCAGAGGCAACTCGTTAAAGGGCGACAGATTTATTTGACTTGCTTGTGCAGAAAACTCATTTCCCAGATATTGCTGTTAAATTTTTGACACTGGCTGTCAGAGCAGGGAAAGAGTTTGTAGGTAAATTCAGAAGAAATTCAGAATACAATTTCTACGTTCGGAGTTCAGGCAAAACTTATGCACGGGTCAGACTTAACTCAAAGGAGGCGTGTCAGTGGGGCGGGCGTTGGCGGTTTTTAGGTTAACCAATTCGAGATGTTAACGCCCCTTAAATTGTGCTTGAAATATTTATGGCTTGCTCTTAAATGGAAAACGTGATATGCTTACAATAATACACAAGTGTGCGATTTGATTGGAATTTCCTTAACATAATAGTATTTGATTTCCTCTCTTGACTCCATCTCTCTCCCTGTCTCTCATTCTGTTTGTGTGTGGGCGTAAGCACAGCTGGCGGGCAGATTTTGTATTATTTTAATTAACAATTACGAAGCGAAAACTTTACTGTTGGCCATCATTTGCAGGCTAGTTGTTTTATTTGCCACATTCCAGCCATGCTAGAGAGATGCTGCCTCCCCCATATATACATATATATGTATGTAAATGTATATATCCTTGACACAGATATAGGCAGTCATTGGCATTGGGCTGCGAATGCCAACGGCAACAGTTGCTGCTGCTGCTGTTGCTGCTGCTTCTGCAGTTGCTGCCGTTGCAGCTGCAGCCGATAAGCGATAAGCAGCTCAATTTTAGACTTTTACAGAAGCTGTCAGTGGAGAATACCCTGTAAATTGCAGTTGAAGGTAGTGTAGATTAAGGTGGGAAGTGAGTGTGATAGATGTTGTAGTTATTTGCAATTGAAAGAGCTCTGTAGTCAAGTCTAGAATAACTCTTAAATACTAAATAAATACTCTTAAATACCTCTTACTAGGCCATTCTAATACTTTTACTGGCATTACTAAGTGGACTTATGAATAGCTCCTTTAGGAGCTCATGCTTGATTAATTTACTGGCTGTTAAGACTTGGCTATATGGAGTATCTATAAGTCCTATACTATCTGTTGGATTATCACTTTTGCTAGCTCAAATAAGTGTAAAAATTACCATAAAAATCTTTGGTTTTTATAGAGAACTAATGGTATCTATTAGTCTATTACATCTGTTTGTTGAACTCTTTGATTTGCTCACAAATGATTGTTTAGGAAATACAGATATCTAAATGAAACTGTATTTGATATGCAGCTTATATAGGGTAACTAAGAATCTATCACTAGCTGTCAATTTAAATGTATATCAAAACTTGAGAAAATCTGTCTAAAACTATCAACTCAAATCTTCTTCCTTCTTCTTAGACATATCTCATAGAGTATCTTGTAGTCCATCACTAACGCTCATCTCTCTGTCTCTGCTTTTCTATAGCCCCAAAAGGTTTTTGTATTTGCGATAATTTTGCAGAACACGAAAAACCTATTAGTTGGCAATTAAGCGTGTCCTGCGATCGAGGTCAAGCTGTACGTATTGAGTGTGCGAGTGTGCCATTTATGTAAGTGTATATGTGTGTGTGTGTGTGTGTGTGTGCGTGTCAAAGACTTAGCTCCCCAAGCGCATTTCATCGGCCACGGCTGTCGCCATTTATTTCGCGTGCATAATTCAATTTGCATGGCCAGACAAAGTGAAATCAACAAGTAGAGCAAAACCCCAAAACTCGACCCAATCTCTGTCCCCTTTGGGGCTAATGCGTTTACAATCGATGGCCAAGGCACAAAATCATTTTCTTTGTCTTGCAACCTTTTTGTCATTTTGGTTTACGGGCGCCGGCTTAATGTCAACTTAAATGCCTTCAATTATTCTTATTTTTTAGCCATAATTTGCATGAGCCAGGCCCAGGTCCTGGCTCTAGATAAGAGTGAACAGATTTGTGTATATATATTTTGTATATGGTTGTGTGTGGGCGGGCAAAATTGTGCCCCAGGCGGCGGCAGGAGCACCAGCCGCTCCATCACCACAACCACCACAGCCTCAATCTCAACCACCAACGCAGTGGAAGAGCCAGAACCACATTAATCAGAGCGCGCTTTGGGCTCAGGCGAAGTAATAAAACATGACGCATGTCCTGGCCCGAGACGAATGTCCTGTTTGGGCCACAAATACAAAACTTATTAAACAATTTATATAAACTTGCCCCAAGGGCGAGTGGCATGGGGCGTGGTAGTTGGCTGTATTTGCTGTAATCAGCATTGCCAAAGATTTCAATTTCATTAAGTTTCACGTTTTTTCTTTAGTTAACAAAATTTTGTAAACTTTTGCTCATATCCGGCGTTTGCATATGAAATTGATATTTTATGCAAAAAAAAAAAAAAAAAACCGAGTGAAATAAAAAATTGTTTGGGCTGGGCTTTGGTTGTAGGCAGCTGCCGCAGTTTGAGCAGTTTTTGACAGCGACCCACGTTGAGCGCCAAATACAGAAGAGCACAGTGAGCAACAACAACAACAACAACAACAACAACAGGTACAACAACAACAAAAGAAACATGTTTCAAATCGTTTGTCGTTTTGTGGCTTTGTTTATTTTCATGCTGCGTGTCCTTTTGTAGCCTTTGTCGTGTTGGATTTTATGTGCCTGTTGCCGCCTCGACTATAAAAAGACAAACACACACCTTTATAGGTGATGCCGATGTGTGTGTGTGTGTGTGTGCTGGTGTGTGTGTGAGCGTGGCTGTCTGCGGTTGTCTCGCCTCGTCGGGTTTTAAACAACTACCAAAATGTTTTACTTGATGTTGCCCATTTGTTGCTGTTGTTGTTGTTGTTGTTGTTGTCTGCTGCTGCTGCTGCTTGTGGCCTTTCTAAGTACATGCAATTTGTTGGCCATTTTACACGGCGGCGCTTGTCAGTTAGCCCACACACACACACACACACACACACACACCTACATATACACCTACTCTACTGTAAACGTGTTTCCACATGAGCAACGCAGAAATTGAATAAAGTTGCCCCACAGCGCTCTGCAGCAGCAGCAGCAGCCGCAGCAGCCGACAGCGCGACCGACAGAGCCAGCAATAGAGCCATAGAGTGAGTAAAACAGCATCATTCAATAAAAAATTAATATGTAACAAGCAGCAAAGAGTTATCTCTACCTCTGTGTGCGTGTGTGAGTGTGTGTGTGTGCTGCAAATGAAATACCCTAAAGATGTGGCAAATATTGAATAAGTTTGAATTGAATTGAGCTTCTATAGCTGAGAGCTGTTGAGCTAGAGCTGTGATGTTTCTCTATATACATATATCTCTCTATGCGTACCTGATGCAGATCGAACTGTTATTTATAGTCAATAACTATTGCTTAATCATTGATCAAATATAATAAATGTTTGTTTAATACATATATAATTTAATAAAGAAATAAATAAAAATATGCATGTTTATATAGATATATAGTATATTAATAATTTATTTATTTACTGGAAATATATTTTATATTATTTACATTCTCTCCTATACTCCTAGATATATAATATATTAATAATTTATTTATTTACTGGAAATATATTTTATATTATTTACATTTGTTATATATTAATAATTTATTTCTTTACTGGAAATATATTTTATATTATTTATATTTATTTTTGCCAATGAAAAAATTAAAAAAAAAAGTTCGACTTTTTTTACTAAATATTAAAAACTTCTTTATAAATAAAAATATATTTTAATGAATTTATAATTTTTTTAATTAAAGTAGAATCTTGATAATTCGAAATGGCAAGGGAATAAGTTTTTATTTTATTTTATTATTTACACAGAAATTCAAATTATGGAGAGCAAATGTTTTTTAAGGCGATAGAAATTATCAAGCCTCGATTTCGATTGTATTTTAATATAATACATAGATATAGATAATATATAAACTTTTTATAAATAAGAGCTTACAGAACTATGCACATATTAAATTGAAAATCCTCCCACCCTCCACTGTCCTTGTTCAGTGACTCAAATAAGAGAGCTACTAGAAGAGAATATATATATTAAAATAAATTGAATAGCACTAACATTGAGATGTGCTGAAGTATATCTGCTTCACTCGATACACTCAGGCTATATCGAAAAGTCATTTAGTTGAACTGAAGTGCACTACAACAGAGAGATCGCAATCGTTACATAAACTGTTTATGCTGCCCGCCACATTGTGTTATAAACTTGAAGTACTCTCTGCGCTTAAGAGTATAAGAAAACATTCAATGAGCTGCTGCGGCACAAAGGCGCCAGGCGGCTCATACCTGAGCATACGCCATATGACTGCAACGTTGATGAGCAGACACACGTGTACTGTATGTGTGAGTGTGTGTGTTTGTTTGTGTTTGTGTTTGTGTTAGCTTAAATCAGAGGTAATATGGTTTTATGGACGCTGTGAGCTCAACATTCCTATACAAACGCTCAAGTAGCCCCCCAAATGCAGCAACAGCAACAGCATACTAATAAAAACATATACACATTGTGTGTGTGTGTGTGTGTGTGTGTGTTGTTGCTGTATGCTTTGTGTCATGTAAGCGGATATGCATGCAACACTTCTTCGTGTTCTTCGTCTTCTGGTTCATGTTTTTTTTCTCTTTATATCTGCAACGTTGATTATACTAAACTTGTTTACTTATGCTGCTCGTGTCTGGCGTCAACAAGGCCCCCTTGGCCACGCCCACAATTCAACTGTAGTTTTACCACACCTCCATCATTTCACTCACTCTTTCTCTCTCTCCCTGTGTGTTTGTGTGTGTGTTGTTGTTGTTGTTGGGGGGAAAAAGTGCAAATTTCAGCATTAACGCGCACTCTGGCCCCACTCTGGCCCCACTCTCGCCCCACTCTAGTGCTTACAACAATCGCCGCGTCGTCGTCTGTGTAAATTTTCAACTTAATCGCGTGCTGAGCAAGAGCTATGCAAACAGCAGCTAAACGATGACACACACACACACACACACACACACACACACACACACACACACACATACACACAGCAGGCGACAACCCTGCAATGCCATGGCAACACTATTCAGCAAATGTACCAAATTATTTGACTCAAAAACTTCATTACATTAACGCACTTTCCATGTTGACTGTGTGTATGTGTGTGTGTGTGTTTTGGGCTTAATGAAATGGCATTGCAAGCGTTGCGCAATTGAATTCCGTTAAGACTAAGAACTTGCAGCTAGCTCTGCAGAGTTCTTGGGGGCAAAGCGCTTTTGTAAACTATGCAATGCATATTAATATGCTATGCATAGAAAGCGCAGGATCTTGCAGGAACTTGTGTGTGTTTCGACTTGTGCCAACTTTTTCAAGTCTCTCTTTACAGCTGTAGATGTTATGAAAAACATTTAGTATTTTCAGTATTTTTTTTTGAGATTACTGCATTATTTGACACAACTAACTATATCCCGACTTTTGTATTATTTCGAAGACCATTTATTTTGATATGATAACCCCAATATGAATCCTCAAAACATATAAAAAATATCATAATTGCGAGCCTCTGCTTTGTTACCATCTTTCATATTCCCCATTGTAGAAAAACACTGTCCTTTCTCTATCTTTCTCCTTCTCTACGTTTCTCGTTGCTCTCTCTCTCTCTCTCTCTCTCTCTCTCTCTCTCTCTCTTTCTGTCCTTTTCGCCTACATTCCCTTTCTCCTTTTTGTCTACTCACTCACTTTGTCTTAAAACAGTTGTTTAAAATTTCTCCTTTAATATGGCTTCTCTTCTGCTGATTAATCTGTTCATATGAGGCTCACATGATATATTTATTACAAAAAAAAAAAAACTTTTCACACTTAGCTTTCTGTTTTTGCATTACATTAAGTCAATATGTATGTATGTAAATCGATTCCATTTTCATCCGAATTCTTATACCACACTTAGCGACAGTCTTATGTTGAAATTATGTGCCCCATCTTCCATTCCTTATTCTTACACCTGCAATATCAATTGTCAATTTCAGTTCTCAGAATTTTCGTAGCATACTTTGCGGGGCCAGCATAAGAATGCTCTCTCCAGCTTACGCTTAGCATAAGCTTAATTGAATAGAGATGAATATGTAAATGGAATTTAAAGCCCCAAAGCTTTAAATTTATGTAATGTTGCTATAGTTGAAGAGGTAAAACAATTAACGACGGTTCGATTATAAATTCTTTGTTTTTGTTGCTTGATTTATGCATAACACAATTAACTAATGGAAAAAATTCACAAATTTTCGACAGAGACAAACTTGTTCAGCTCGATGAATTTGCAAAATTTCAAAACTCGTTGCGGTTATACAAGGCGAAACGGATGGAGTTGTTGTTGTAGTTGTTGCTGTTGTTGTAGTTGCAAACAGGGCATGTGGTTGGGCTTTTAGGCAAACTAGATTGACTATGAGCGAGTGAGTATGCCTGTGTGTGTGTGTGTGCAAACTAAGCTGAAATTAATTTTTGCAGAGCCCTAAGTAATGTGGGCTGAGGCCCCAAGAGCTGTGCGGCAGGTGGCAGATGGCAGGCCCAAATTGCTGCGGCTCACAGCTGATTTAAGGGCCAAGCTAAAAGATAACAGGTCTCTGTGAGAGTGGGCGTGGCTGGCTAGGTAGTTGCATTGCAATGTGTATTGAGTGCGGTAAACGGCATTGCGATAACCAGGCCGCAGAGTTTGTGCTCAAGTATGGCCATAAATAAATGAGCTTCAGCATTGAAAGAGGGAGAGAAAGAGACAGCAAGGGCTAGAAGAAGGGCGAGCCAGAGATGTGGCTACAAAAGCCAGACAAAAGCGGCTTAAAGGCAAGCTGCAATTCAATAAGCAGCAATAGAAACAGCCGCAACAGCAGCAGCAGATACAGAAAGAGAGAGGTAGAGAGAGAGAGAGAGAGGTTGCTGCTTGCAAAGTCAGCGAGCGACTGCTTACTAATTATAGATAAATAAATTATATAATTGACTGCCTCACAACGACACTCGCAAAAGCGAGCGAGTAAGAGAGAGAGGGAGACACACATACACACATTGGCATGCCACGCCCCCCTTTTGTAAAGCAGCGCACAATGAGCTAATTTTAAACAAATATTTATGCAGCAATTAAAACGGTTCAGTTGACTTCAGCGCCGCGTTGACGGCAGACACTCAACTAACTGTATAATCTACTGCACTTCAACACACACACACACACACATACCCACGTAAGAAATACTGCGTGTGTGTGAGTGTGTCTATGTACAACTAAATTTGCTGCACAAACAAAAAAGTATGACTGGGAGAGATTTACAGAGGGAGAGCGAGGGATAATGGGAAAATTGCTTGCAATTCAGACCATGAATGATGAATGCTTTTACAAGCTAAGTCTAACTTTGACTTTGGTTAGTGCACCATGGGCAACATTTGCAATTTAAGTGGCATAAATTAGCCGCTCGAACGTGAAGAGTGAAGTTCAACAACAAGTTTTCAAGTGGCTCGGCAATGCAGCAACTGCCAACAGCTTAACAACAGCTTTTGTTTTAATTTAGGCGCAAGTTTGCTTCTGTTAAATAACATTGCGCCTGGCCATTTGCTGCCAGCTGACAAATTCACTTAACAGATAGAGTAGATGAGTTTAACATTTTATGCAAAACGCTTGAATGTTAAATGCTTTTAGTTTAATTAATGTAACAGAGTTTGCCAATGAGCTCTGTTATGTATGCTGTGCTGTTATAGCTTATACGATCTGTTATTCCTTTTATTTATGTATAGTTTATGTAGCTCTGTTACATAACATCGCAGTGTTGTTTTTTTATGTGAACGAACAATTGGGTCTGTTATCCTGAGCTAAACTGCATACAGATGTCTGTTGATTAACATAACAGCTTTCAGTTAGGTTTATGTTATTTATGCTACTTAACAATAAGCAATATATATTGTCTTTTAAATGAGTGTAGTCAGCAAACAAAACATTTTAAGTGTTTAGATAAAACCTATATTGTATATATAAATATATATTTATTTTATAATTTATCATTTAAGCAAGCTCTACAAATTGAACCACTGTGCAATAGTTTCAGCCTTGATTTTGTCAGCCTCATCAACCTCATCGGTCTATGTCTGTCTCTCTCTCTCTCTCTCTCTCTCTCTCTCTCTCTATCTATATGTGTCTCACCCTCTTAGTCAGTGTTTCCCGGCTGTGGTAACTTTTCGACCGCATTCTAACTTTTGCTGGTTATGCCAATCAAAATGCTTACGACCAACTGTGAATGTGTCTGTGTGCGTGCATGAGTGCGCGCATGTGTGTGAGTGCAAAGTGCAAAGTGCAAAGACGTATTGAGATTTTGCCATTAAGCCATCAAGCTCGACGGCAAGAGCAACTTAGGAATGCCATCACCAAAAAGGATCAGCAGCATCAGCAGGCCATCCGTTAAGTACGTGTGTGAGTGAGTGAACGTGAGTGTGCAAGTGTGTGTGGGTGTGTGTGACCAATTGCAAGTCAGCTTAGCCCCAATTCGAAGACACTTTATGGCCCTTCTCATATGTGAAGTGTCAGAAATGTCTTTGACTTTGGCTTTTTTTTTTTATTTTTGCACTGAGCTGGCAACACTTTTATCTGCTCATCGTGCCCGACCATCTCATCTGCCTAATTGAATTCCTTAACACAGTTGTCGTTGCTGTTGTTGTTGTTGTAGTAGTGGTGGCTGTTGTTGCCTTTGCCTTGGGCCTCCCTCTGCCCGCCTGCCTGACTGTCTTTCTGCCTGCCTGTTCAAGGAAATCTCGACGACTGTTTCCTTTTCCGTTCGAGTGGCATGCTGGCATGTTCGACACCCTTCTATTGCCTCACATTACCGTTACTCCTTCTACTGCTCCTGCTCGTGCTCGTGCTCCTGCCTGGCTGTCAATTGGCGTCCGTTTGCCGCCCGCTGTCAAAAACTGTACGCCTAAGTATGCCGTTATAGCTACCCGCATAACTTCCAATAACCATATTTTTGTAATAACTGTGACAATCGGCACGCTGATGGTGGAGTATATTTAGATAGGACTATAATGTATTTTTGTGCGTGAAAAACTTTCTATTTTCTTTCTCTATTTGATCAACAGCTAATTGTAATTAGCTGGTGTCCATTAACCACACCGCAGACACCATGTTCAGATTTGCATGTATTTTAATTAATTGAAATTGCCACAGCTGACAATACACACACACACACACACATACAGTTGTACTCTCTCTCTGCATGGCATAATTGCTAATTGATCTAATCGACTTTGGGGGCCCATCTATTAATAATAAATTTGTTATGTGCGTCATAATTGGCCAAAGCATTTGGCCTCTGCCCTCTATTTAATGCTAAGCTACGGGACATAGCCCATACGTTCCAATGGGTATTCCATTTATTTAGTCAATTGTTAGCTCGAATCTTAGTCTATTTAATTCCATTGAATAACTGAATTGTTTTGTTATTTGCCTAATAGACAACGGATTCGAATGGAAATCTAGATTAATGGAAAGTCCTCGACTTGTTCATGGCCTGATCACAAAATTTTTATCAAATGTAAAATTTAAATTATAAAAAAGTATAAAAAAAATATATAAAATAAAATGTAAAATATAAAATATAAAATATAAAATATGAATTATAAAATATAACTTATAAAATATAAAATATAAAATATAAATATAAAATATAAAATATAAAATATAAAA
>NW_022045899.1:490209-523230 GCF_001654015.2 Drosophila navojoa
AATATAAAATATAAAATATAAAATATAAAATATAAAATATAAAATGTAAAATGTACAATATATAATATAAAAAGTAAAATATAAATTATAAAATATAAAAAATAAATTCTAAAACTGAAAATATGAGTAATAGAGAATTAAAATTAATGCATAATTTATGCAGTTTGTTCGATCTCAAATATTTCAAGTTTCCCACGTTTCTCGGCTTAAGATATTTACTTAAATAAGAGCATTAAATAATTAAGTATGCTCATGCTAAACAATGCAAACAATTGAGTATACTCCACAAAATCTCTGTAGAAATTTAATTGATATATAATATATATAATTGAATGGACAAAGTGCTAGAGTGGCAGAGAGAGAGATGGAGATGCTAAAGTCTTTAGGCTTTCACTAAACCAGTTGAAGAGCGCTCCACATTTCTATTTTGAAAATTAATCTGGCTGTGCGTAAACCTGTGGAACAAATTTGTGTGTTAATCGCTTGTCAAGTGTCTCTGGACAATGGCACGAGTTTCGTTTCGGTTGTTTACTGGGGATTGTTTTTTTTTTTAGACATCTGGGAAAATGTTTTTCATTATTATGCCTCGATTGGTGCTTGGCAAGCGCGTTATTTGATGCTTTATGATGGCGAGGCCTTTGATCTTTTATGCGCTTTATCTATGCGTGGCTACACACGCAAATACACCCACTCACACACACACACACAGGCAATGCTGAATAAGCACAAAAAAGAAGAAGAAGAATGTAAACTGCGTACACAATGGACCCAAATGGCGGCCTTGATATCAACGGGCGACTGTCCTTAGCAGAGGCCACGCCCCCACAACAGTTAAAACCATAATAAGGCGCTAATCTAGTGAAGATTTAACAGAATAGATTATGCAAAATAACAGCAACAACAACAACAACAACAACAGCAAGAACAGCAACAGCACGAGCTAAAGTTGTCAAATGCAAGTCGCTAGCCCACGCTTCGTATACGCAATTTTGATGCATTATATATGTATGTGAATGTCTATGTGTGTATGTGTGTGTGTATGCTTGATAAGCTCGCTGCTCGCTGGGCTTATGGCTTGAGTGAAGTGCCACACTCAGCGGTTTTCTTGTTAATAGTTGGGGCTGGCAAGTGGAAGCTTAATTAACATAAGGGAGCACATTTCAAAATGCAACGAAATCCCCCCATTCCCTCCCCTCTTCAACCCCCGCCCCTGCTCCTCTGCTGCAGCAAGGCAGAGCAACGCTGAGCACAGAGCTGGTTCATCATCATCAGGCCGCCCTGTCAATGAGTGTGTGCTTGAAAGCTTTTAGCCAACACACACAAGCACACACACATTCACACATGTAAGTGTATGCTTGTGTGTGTGCTGTTTAGCGTTGAGCATTTGTTGTGCTTTGGCAGCGTGACACGATGTGCGAGAATTTATTTTAGTACTTTTTAATTAAATCTTTAACGACTTGACAGCAGCTAAAAGTGTCTAAGGCTGACCTTAAACGACTCCAGGGTGAACTAATACGCCTCTAATACAATAGCTGTGTAACATGGAGCAACTTTGCGCTGAGCTGGCGTTACTTTATGGGGCTAAACACGTGATAAAAGTCACTTGGCAGGAATGAGCAGTTTCTTGAATGAAATAGAACTTAAGCTGATTTAGATCTAACATAGCTTAACATGTTTTAGAAGAACTGTAAGTGAAGTGAAGCTCACGAAGCTGTACCTGAAGCGAAAGCAAGCTAAAGAGAAAGGAGAAGTTAAGCAGATTTTATTTAACATATTTTTATACCCTGATTTTAGAGCTGAAAATGATATAGCTCAGCTATACCTAAACACCTAAAGGGAAGAAACTGATTTACTATAGATGATATTTGATCTACTGAGATTAGAGAATAATAATGAAAACTCAAATGGATAAAGATCATTTATAGCTCATTATATGATATGCTGGGGTATCTCATTTCAACTTGAGCTGAACTACATAAACTCGCCAAGAACACGATTCAATATTGATTATATGTGCCTTGATTTTAGCTGAAGCAAACCTAAATACCTTTAATATAACCAAGCTGACCAAGCGGCACAGCTCTTATCACGTTCTTTTTCATTTGGCTACATTTTCCGACATCGTTTCACATTGCATCAAAAGCGCCCATCTCTAGCACAGATCACAACAACAACAACAACAACAACAACTACAAAGAAAAGAAGCAGATTTGTCAAATATGCAGTGCCGCAGCTAAAGCTCGCTCGTTGCGCTCTCTAAAACGCGTATTATGGCAGAGTTTTTTTTGTTTTCAAGTGCGAATCCGTCAAGTGGGCCGCCAAATGCAAATGCTGTGAGCAGCTGTGTGTGTGTGTGTGTGTGTGTGTGTGTGAAAAAACATTGGAAATAAAAGAAAACTGCGAATTTTACAATAATTGAGCAAAAAAGTGAAAATAAATAGAGAAGAATGCGGAATAGGAAAAACCAGCAGATGGGTGAATGGTAAAAAAAAACAATAATGAAAAAAACACACACACACAGTTGCAACTAGTTTATAGAGCAATGTGATTAAAATGACGTCTGCGACAGTTGGTAAACTGGCACAATGTCCTGCAGAGTGCAGCAGCAGCAGGCCAGGACTCGAGCATTTCCTTGACCGAAACGCAACCCGAAGCAACATATTTCTATACGTTATTTTCCTTCATTTCGTTTGCTGTTGTTGTTTGCCACTGTCTTTATTATATGCGGCCATTGTTTGGTAGCCTCAGTGTATGTGTGTGTGTGTGTGTGTGTGTGTACTAAAAATAGCTGGGCCATGTTTGTGGCTGGCTTTGCGGCTATGTGGCAGGATAATGATGACGTCAGCTGATTTCATATCCGCAACGAAAACAAAAACAAAAACAAACGAAAACCAAAAACCAGAAACTGCGATTGCTCGCATAATAAGAATGCAGCGAAAGGACACTTTTGTTAGGGTTCGTACAGATTATTCCTTTTCTCCTTTCTCCTTTCGTTTTTTTTTTTTTTTTTTTTAGCTCGCAGCTGCTTGGGAAAGTATGCTAAACAACAACAACAATAACAACAACGGCAGCAAGAACATCAGCTGCCGCCACTGGAAAACAATCAACTTTTCTTTACTTTGCGTTGCTTTTGTTGCTGCGTGTTGTTGTTGTCGTTGTTGTTGCATTGTCGACAAACATTTGCGCGACATGCGCGCAGGAAATCGAGTGTGCAACATTTCCAACCCACACTCGCAATCCTTTTCCTACAATATTTCATTTTTGTTTTTCTGCTTTTGTTGAATGCCCAGGTATCATGTTCGGCCTTGATGTGCTTGCAGCTGCAGCTGCACCTCGCACTCTCCTCCCCCCCGAGCCCACTTGTATATATGTATATCTGGATTGGCTGCCCGGTTGAGCGCTGTGGCAACATCATCTTCAATCAGTTTGGCCCTATCCTATGCCCACTTTCGCTACACTTGAACCTTTGTTTATGCAAATCAAAACTGTTGCCCATGGCCCACTTCGTTCGCCCTCTCACCGCTTGCGCCTCTCTCTCTCTCTCTCTCACTCTCTCGTATCTCCCACTCGTTCATTCTTTGTTGCGCGCAGCTCTTTTGTCGACTAGTTTTTCGACCAGAGCGCTTTTCATCAGCATCATCAGCCGCACTCATCTCCTTCTTTGCCTTGGCTGACTTCCGCCTGCGCTAAGCAATTTGCATAGCGAAAAAAGTGTTGCCTACTTTTGTGCGCTACTCAAGGCGACTGTCGTCCCCAAATTGCAATGCATCGCGCTTAATAGCTGCTTAGTTGGGTGTATCTCCATGTATGCATGTGTATGTATGTGTGTGTGTGTGTGTGTGTGTGCGTGCAATTAAGCCTTTGTCTAGTGAGACGCAACATGCGCTTTGTCCAGCCATTCTTTGCAGCTGTCTTCAGTCAGCTGAAGTTGACGGTCGCATTGACGTTGACGCTGACGCTGACGCGAGCGCTGACGTTGATGCTAACTTTGACGTTGACGTTGACGTTGACCAGAGAGGCCATTCGCAATGGGCAAAAGTCAACACAATTGTGTGCAGAATAGCTAATTGTTTTTTTTTTTTTTCAGTTTTTCTTTATGCATCAACGGAGTAGCTTAACGTCTGTTAAGTTAACAGTCAAGTAGCTTCTGTTAAGATAAGGCAGTAATAACAGGAGTGCTTCATATAGCAGTTGTTGTGGCTGTAAGCTGAATATATTAACAGAATTTATGTTAAGATGGCTGCCTTATGAAAATAGCCTATTTACAGCAGTGCGTACACTGTTATGTTAATTATTGGCTACGTTTACATAATTAGACTTTAAAATCTTATAAAGTCAGCAAATGTTGTGAAAATTCACAAAACTAAAAAAAATATATAAAAAATATATATAAATTAAAAACTTCTGATTTCTAAGCGAAGAAATTGAAGCATATATTAGTCACATTGCTCTGCTTCCCAGCAGCAGAAACTTAAGATATTCAGTCAAGCATCTATAAATATGTATGAAAGCATTCCTATGACACCTTTCTATATTTAGTTTTCAAATACAGAAACCAACAGCAAGCACTCTGCTCAACTTTAGCGCTCGGTTATTCGAGTGACTGGTCAAAGGTTACCTGCAGCACGACGCGCCCGCAATGGCAGCAATTCTTTCTTTAAAACTTTTGCTGTCACACAAATATCTCACATATCGTTAAACTTGTTTTTAATTAACTGGAAGACATAGTTGAAGAACTATGCAAGCGCACTTAGTTATACTGACATTGACAAAGCAGCTTACGACACGCTTCTGTCTATTTGTGCGTGCAGCATTTGAAACGCCAAAGCAATTTAACTCAAACAGCAGCAACAGCTACAGCAGTGGCAGCATCGACAGCAGCAACACGACGAAGACAATGAAAGTTTTTGGAAACTCTTGAAAGTCAGAAAACTTACGACTCACATTTCCATTTGAGCTTTGGCTCTGCCCCTCTTACAACTGTTTAACTGAATAAGAGTTGAGCAAATACGAGCACTCGAGCCTTCAAAAAGAAAGTTTCGCTTGAGCTGCCTTCTATTTCTGTTGCCGCCGCTGCTTGCCTTTTGTGTTGCGTAGTAGATCTCGTATTTGCTCTACCCACGTTCATTGTAATCGGACATTCTCGTCTTTCGTGTGCGACTCGTACAAAACAACAAAGCGAAAAAACTTGTGCAAAACTTTTCTTTTTTTTTTTATTCAAAGGAGCCGAAACAAGAGCAAAAAAAGAGGCCAATAAGACAATTTTTAATATGCATAAATCAAAGCAGCGCTGCCAAGAGCAGCAGCAGCCACGCCCAATCAATTGCTCTTTAAAATGGTCTGAATAGATTTGAAAATGCCAGCCAGAGGTTTATATGCTGTGGATCTGAGTCGGGTCAAGCCATGGGCATTTAAGTCTTGATAGAGTAAATTTCATTTAGGGTCAAGGGTATATTCTAGTCAGGCCATTTAGAGTTAAAATTTACATGTTTGCTTTTCATTTTACCATAAAGCCCTAGGGCTAAGCAGCTGGAGCGCTGCATGAGAGGGAGGCTGAGTCCATTCAAATCCATTGCAGATAGAAGAGTCTTTAGGCTTTAGAAGATCAGTTTTTGCTCGAGTCAGAGTATTCTCTCGTCAGGCGCTAGCACTTGCACTTACATGTTTTCTCTTTTTATTTTGCCAAACTCTCGAAAACGGGATGTACAGCTGCGTCCGTTCGTTCATCTGTCCGTCCGTCAGTCAGTCAGTGAGTCGCTCAGTCATATACTCACAAGCTTCCGGTTTCCTGCTCAGGACTAAAAATGGCAACAGGGAGCTGACATCACGTTCGCTTAGCTGACATCTGCCTGGTCTGTTCTGGTCGCCCGTCAATGGCTAAGGACTCAAAGTGAGCTCGCTGTCACCATTGTATTGACCCTTTTGGCCTCCATCTATTTGGCGGCGAGATAACGATTTGTGGCCGACGTTTCCGTTCTGAAGCTGAGCTTGAACTTAGTGAATGTGAATGGGTGTCCAGCTCCTGCTGCTGCTCCTGCTACTGCTGCTATTGCTGCTGCTGTTGTCGACAGCTCATCTAATCTGATGGGCGGCTCATCTGCTGGCTGACAATTCATTTGCTGCAGCTGTTGATGCATTGCGTCACATTACACAGCCACTTTGTGGCGGCGCACCAGCACCAGCAGCAGCAGCAGCACCAGTCGCAGTCGCAGTGTGTGCGCGCGCGCGTCATGCTGTGCAAATTACGTATACGCCGCATGGGTCTGTGAATAACTTTATTTGAGCAGAGCTTAACAAGTGTTGGGCTTAGCTAGGTGAGTTTCTAATATTTTGAGGCTAATACAAACACCCACATCCACACCTATACCCACACCCACACCCACGCGCACACCTGACTGCAAATCTCGCAGTTGGAAATTCGCTACGTTTTGGGACTTTTGGCAGTGGCAAAAAACGTGCCAGAAGTCACGCTACATGGCCTAATGTCATTTGCATATTTATGCAACAAAACTCTGCCATAGCCTTTTCAAGCCCGCCCTCATTCCCGTCACCCCCTCACGCCATGCCTGCTAAGCCACCCGCATGCTAGCCCTTTTTTTTATATATATATATGTATTTCTTTAGCTACATTATTTTTATTGTTGTGCTCGGGCAAATATTGAAATTGGAATACAAATTAAAAAGCTTTTAATGTAAACAGCCGTAAAGGTTCTCAGAACTGTAACCCATCCAGCCATCCACCATCCAGCCAGCCAGCCAGCTGGCCAGCCTTTTATTTTTCAATTTTCTGCGTAAGTTTTCAAGCTAAACGGCCACGCCTACTTCTCGCTATATGTTTACCTAAGGCGTGGGCATACAAAAAAAAAATGTAAAAAATAAAAAGAAACAGAAAAGTGTTTGCCTGCAGGCATTTTGATTTAAAAGTTCTGGGCAAGGACCTCGCCCGCAGAATAAAGAGAACCCGAAAATACAGTTGGAAAAAAATGAAAGCAACAATAATAATGTGTGCGCATCTGATTTGTGATTGGATGAACAAAAATTGGAGAGCATCGGTCAGAAAAAAAGAGTTGCTTCTGGTAAGGCAGAAGGCGATAACAAGAACAGAAGCTGAACATTTGAGAAGTGTTGAAGTATTTCTGTTAAAAGTGTGTGAAAAGCTATATGAATTATTCGATAAATATCAGCAGTATTCATTTTGCTGTGAATAATGAGATATTGTAAGAGTTTTTGATATTGAAATGTTATATATAAAATATATTAGATATTTGTTTGATTTTGTGGTATTGAATTGCTATACATATCATAAAAGTTCCAGTGTGAATAAAAACTATTACTGAGAGAGAGAGAGAGAGAGAGAGAGAGAGAGACAGACAGTGACAATTATTTAAATATTACTGCTATTGCTATAGCTATAGCTATAGATAGATAGATATAGATTATATATACAGTCAAGTCTCGATAGCTCGCACCCTGCTAAATCAAAAATCGGATATATCGAAAAAAAATCGTCAATAATTCTCGATAATTTTTAGGTCTGTGTAAATCGAAATAAACTAAACCGCTTATGGCAAGGGGTTCGAATTATGGGGTTGTATTTTCATATAGAAAAGTTAAGGAAGTGGCAATATATCTTTGGCAAGCTGAGCAAAGTGCATGTTAACAGGTGACCTAGAGCTACGATTGCAATACAACTGAAAACTTGTCGCAGTTGCCGATTCGTCTTTTGCTGAAGTTTTTACATATGTAAATCTATACATATATATGCATATATCCAATAAGTATGTATTTTATCTACGACCAGCAACAAACGCCCGACTGCAGTATAAAACTTTATAACCGGGCTCACACATGGCAAAAGTATTTCTTTTACTTATAGTTTTTATTCTGCCCCCTTTCGTTCTTTGGCCGTATGCGGGCCCAGCTGTGAATGTGAAATTGTGAAAATTTTGTGTCATTTTTTCTTTGGTAAAACAAAAAGCGCAAGTAGAGGAAGAAGAGAAATGTCAGCGTGCGCGTTGGCTGGCAGACATGAAAGATACTCGTGTTACGGATGCGGATACAGATACAAATGCGCTCGAATGGCTCGCTTGAACCATGACCAACAAATTTGCCAGGGCCGAAAAAAGACAGAGTGTGCGAGTGTGTGTGTGTGTGTGTGTTATACTTTAATTTTGCATTTCACAGTTTTCATTTTCATTTTCAGTTAAGCCAAATGTGCGTTGCCCCGCATTCTATGCTGCGTGCTCCACAATGTAAACAGCAAAACAAACTGGGCCTCGACGACTAAATAAACAAGAGAAACCCAAGCAGGACGTAAACACATACCAAAACACCAGACAGACACACGCACACACACATGTAGAGAAAACAATTTTAGCATTTCACTTTGCGAAAAGCTGAAGTATTGACCAGCTTCTGTTAGGCAGAGGGGCAGAGCTCAGATACAGATACAGAGCTCACATTCAGATACAGATACTTTTCTACATATATGTAGCTAAATATAAATACATGTATAATATATACATATATTTGTCATTTCAATATTTTTTTTGACAATCTCGGTTGCAGCAGTTCAAAGGTCAAAGCGTATAGAGTTGAGACAGAGATAGGCATAGAGTTAGAGAGAGAGAGAGAGAGAGAGAGAGAGTAGGCCCATTCGCATTTGTAGCTCGTGCTTTGTGTTTGTGTTGTAGCTGCCTATTGGCCCGCAGCGCAGAGTGCGTATAATTATGGCAGCATAAACAACAACAGTGCACACACATACACACATACAGTTATATATACACACGCGCTTTCTGCTGGAGTTGAGGCAATTTCAGCAGCTGCCTTCCATTTGCCTGCCTCAACAAGCTTTGCATGTGCGTGTTAATGGATTTCACTGTTTTTGCAGCTTTCGCTTACAACGGAGGGTTTTTTTTTCTTCATTTCGTGTTTGTTGTTGTTGGTTTGTATTGCAGTTGCATAATTGAAAATTAATTATTTACAAATTGTTAAATTGGCAGACGCTTAATGTGCCACACGTGGCGGCACCAGTTATCAATCAAAAGCTCTTTAACAGCCCGCTCGCATCAAACAATTACACATCAGATCGAAATAGATATTGACATTCTATTAGCTCTTCTACAGTGGTACTTAACTATAAGGCACAAGCTGTTGAGCTCTGCTTGCAGTTTAATCTCTAATTGTCTTTGAGCATAGCTTCTACTCTTGATAGTTCCAGAGATTTTGACTCAAATCCTAACCTATCATATATTTCTAAGCACTTTTCATACACTTGAAGTTGATGTAATATATAAGTATTTTCTTAACAGTTTCATTTGTGCAATATGGAAGCGCATTGTTATGAAAATATTTCAAGTCCTAACTATTTTCATATACAAAATTGCGCAAGATCCTAAAATTTGATATTCGTCAAATATGAGTAGATATTAGGGTTTCGATCGAATTATTTAAGTTAAAATGTTAAAAAAATAAATAAAATTATCCGATTTTGAGTTTTTAGAAGAGCAAATAGAAGCTTAAGAATCTATTTAGAAATGGAAAACTGCGCCTTAAGCTTGGAGTTTTAGAAAAATCCAGTAATAATTATCTTACAACTTTATATATTCCTATAATCCTATAATTCTTATCATTTTCATTTTGATATCTACACTTATTTTTATTTTATTTCATTTTATGCCTATATAGTATATACTATATACCTTTCCAATAATTCTCATATTAATACCTATATTTATTTCATTTTATTTTATTTTATGCCCTTATATATTTCTATATACATTTCTTAAATTTCTCATATTAATACCTATACTTATCTGTATTTTATTTTCTTTTATACCCTTATTTATTATTCTTTTATTCTCTTCTTAAATTTCCCATATTTATACTTATACTTACTTTGTAAAAATACGCTTCTACCTTTACTTAAACTAACCAGGATTCTTAAACTACTTTTTCAACTTATATTTATACCTTAATTTGTACCCCTTCTGACTTCTATAAATATACAAATCAGGCTCATTTCCCGTCTTTCGATTGCCTTCAGCTCGTGCAAGGCTTTCAGCATATTGCAAACGTCTTTTCATAGTTTTCTTCACTTGCTTGAACTCTCTGTGCCCGATAGCTGACGATGATGATGATTCAATTTAGGCAAGGATCACTGTGTCTACATACATATTTATTTAGCCAAGCAAGCATAACTGTATCTACACACATTTCTATTTATCCAAGGTATATGCTAGGCTCCGCCTGAGCCTCGGCAGCAATTGAATTCGTTCGCATTTGATTTATATTGGAATTTATTCCCTTGGCTGTGTTCACAAATTGATTGATTAATTCAATAAAGCGCTGATAGCATGAAGCTGACTGCATAACCGTCAGCCAGCGCGCTGCTCCCCCTGCCCCTCTTGTGGGCGCCCACCTTGTGGCCCTTTGGCAGGTGCTTGCTGCCTGTAAGCAGGCAGCAAAAAACCGAACTGAACCGAACTGAATTGAAATGAATATCCATTTCAGAGATTGGCTTTTTATGCAACTGAAATTTGAACTGAATCTGAGTCGCGAGTCGCGCTGAGCCGCGCCGAGTGGCAAGTGATTAGAGTAATGCACTAGCCATGAAATTTTAGTGCAACACGGCCAGCACTAGCAACAGCTGCCATTAAGCTAGAACAGCAAAACTCAATATAATAAACAAGTCGAGTGCAGCGTCAAGAGAGGGAGAGAGGGAGAAAGGGAGAGCTAGAGAAAGAGTCAAGCACAATTGTCCTCATTCATTGTACATGTCTAGCAAAAGGGCATCCTGCTGGCGCTTAATACAAATAAAATAGAGCACAAGCTAAAGAATAAGATGGAATACCCTTATGGGACTGCTTAGAGATATGAGAGCGACTATGACAGGATGTAATATGGGCTAGGTTGTAATATAGGTAATATAGGAGATTGCTTAGGCTCTTAACATATGGGAAAATGTTAGTGAAATCTTTATAATTGCAGGTGCAGATTTCCTTTATACATATATTATCTAATAATAATAATAATAATATTAATATATTAATATCTTAGGAGCATATGCAACTATTATACTACGTATGATCATTTCTTGTTAGAGTCTAATGAAACTCTTAGTCTTATATACGATACATATACTTATATATCTGAAAATAGAATTATGAAAGCATTCTCTAGTTTATATATAGCTTATATATATTTTCATTATATGACAAAGAACTGCTATTCTCGAAAGGAGTGTCCGATATATAATCAGAGATAATTTCTCTAATTTTTATTCACTTTTATAGCTCTCTTCTTCTTCTTCTTATGCCTAGACATATAAAATAATAAGCATATACTTAACATCAAGTGCAGGGCATATGCCTTATCATATGTGTAGTGCCCTCGGCAAGGACATAAAAACAATTCGCTACTGTCAATATGTCACACTCAGACTTACACACACACACACATACACATCTACACAGTCGACTCCAAAGAATAACAGTAAATGTTGTTGTTATATGCTGCGGCCTGTCGCTCGACTGTGGCCTTTAATTTGCTTTTGCCGCCACAGTATGCGATAACAATAACCATAACCAAGAACTACACACACGCACACACACACACACATGGTGTATCTATCGCGCATGAAATATGCGAATGGAATTGATATTGATGCAAATGAAAAATGTCAACTATTCGCGCTGATAACAAACTGCGAATGCTACGAGCAAAGCTGTCACATACAGCAACAATATGTATGTGTGTGTATAGGTGTGTGTGTGTGTGTTTGCTGTCACATGGCAGCGACTTTTGTGTGTGTGTATGTGCTTCCTCTGCTTACAATGTTTATTTATTCATTACAAGTAATACGCGCATGCCTTGTGACACGCCCCATTTACATATGCCGCCCCCACAGCTCCCTGCAACTGTGTATATGTGTGTAATGTAATATTTTTGTACATTTTATATGCATGTCATTTGGCAAGCTGCATTTTAACAGCAACAACAACAGCAACAACAACAACATGCTCTGAGCGAAAATTGTAAAAATATGATTAAGACACGGCAGCACAGGTGCCATGCGCTAGCTAACAGAGGGGTCGACCGCTGGCAATGTCCATTTGTAAGTTAAGTAAAAAGCATAAATAATTCTGCATTTAACTAATGAAAAGTTGGCCAAAGCATATGCTGCTCCATAAGAGTATTACCGCTGACTATCGCTAGCACTCAACCAACATCGTACACCCTCTCACTCTCCCTCTCCGTCTCCACTTGGACTTGCTTGCTGAGCTGCGGCTAAGCGCCTTGTTCAGCTAGCGCAAAAGCATTTTAAAGTTTTTCTCTGGCATTACTAGAATTTGCCTTTGAAGTCAGCTGAATCTATAAACAAATGCTAAAAGCAGATTAAACTGGCAGCAAAAAGTCGAGTTCATAGAGTGGAGATAGTGAAGCTATGCTAGATAATATTTGAATGGATTTTTGTTGATATTTCGAGCTCAGATTTCTGATAAACCAAATTCTGTGCATACAAAGCCTTTTTTAATACCATTTATTACCTAAGTTTCCTTCTCCATCTTCCCAGTTTTGCTGCTGAATCTATAAAATTTATTATATATTTATTGAATTCCATCTGTCATTTTTTTTTTCGTTCCCATTCAATTGAAATTTATTGAACGTAAAATGTCATTTCTTAAAATAAAATCAAATTAAAATATTATGAATTATAAATTCCATTTGCGGCACATTTTATTTGGCAAACAACTATTGACCGGAAATGTGCATATTTACATGGAAAAGCTGAGAAAAAAGCATTAGAAAGCCAGGCCTTTGTTTATAAAATACAAATAATGTAAACATCGAAATTCCTTGGAAATTTTTGGCCAGCAATTTGTTTAAAAAAATTTTTTTTTTTGCTATACATTTTTGCTGCTTAAACAAATATTTGAAAAGTTTGTTGATATTTTTGCACATATGCAAAAAAAAAAATAAATAAATAAATAAAAAATATAAAGTTGTAAAGTTTCAACAATTTCTTTGAATTGCAGACAAGTACAGTTAATATTTAAGAGCACTTGTGCATATATTTATAGATAAATATGTACATACATACATTCTGCATGTATGTGTGTATGTATGTGTGTAGGGCTCTCAATTAAAGGCAACTGTGTTTGCTTGCTCGCTGGCTACGCATATCCAGGACTCGCATCAAATGATTCCAGTTTACAATTTTGCAGGCTATTCATGTGGGCGTATTTATGCTTATATATAGGAGTACACACACACACACACACACACACACATGCACACAGATAGCGTATATCTCTGTTTATATGTTTGTGGCATGGACATTCAAACAGTAAACATTTCAACAAGCTTTCATATCAGCAACGGGCAAAGGCGAGGAGTCGCGTCGGCTGGACCGTAAATTACAAGCGAATGCGCCAATTAATCATACGCACTGTTTGCCCAACCGTGGCAAGGCCAAATACAGAAACAGTAAAGCAAAAAAAGACAGGAAGAGAGTGAGAGAGAGAGAGAGGGAGAGTGAGGCGGATGGCGTGGACAGCAGAGTAGACCACGCCTCTTCCATTGTAATAGCGCACATTTTATAAATAGTCAAACCAATTTCAACAGAATGCATTCATTTCGACATATATTTTATATTATTATTGATGCGCAACATTATCTCTTTGTTGCCCTGCGAAAAGTGTGGTAGAAGAGGGTATATTGGCAATGGTTTATAGTGTATATAAGGATTGTGTTTTGTTTTTTTAGTATATTAAGATTAGGATCTTAGAAATTGATATGCTCTTAGCTTAGGCTTAATGCAGATAAAACTTGCGTCAGTGAATTGCAGGGTATTTGCTTATCAAGTCTTCCAAATTTCTTGTGCAATTAGCTCTATCCTTTATGAATGCATTTGTTACTTATAGGGTAATTCCTAGACAAACACAGTAGAATCCCAATAAGTCGAAATGGCAAGGGTATAAGTTGTTTTTCGATTTATACAGAAATTCTCTTATTCTCTTATTTCAATTTATTTTGTATTATTTAGCTGGGTAAAAGTTATCGACACTCGACTGTATTATATTCCTTGTTAAACTTCTAGAGACCAATCAAAGGATGTCTGCTATATAACTTATAATCCAATTATAGGGTATCTATAAATTAAACACTCTATTCCCTAGCCTTAATATATATTATATATTAGCTCATATTAGTTCATCTTAGCCCCATCCACTGTACCCTTTACATAAACAATTTTCCGCATTTTACAGGGCATCTGTTCGTCTAGCACTCACCGCCATTTCCATTTTAATTTTTGGTCGTCTATTTAATAAAATGAATTTGCATTCTGTGCAGCAAACTGCGTTTATTAAATATAATAAATGCAATTGCATAAATTTTCCACAATGCTGTAGTCCATGAAAACTGCCAACAGGTGGCGCCACAGTGCGTGTGTGTGTGTGTGTGTGTGTGTGTGCGTGCCAGTTACTAGCAGTTCATATACAGCACGCACTGTGCGTCCATAAATTGAATATAAACACAGGCAGGTGGTCCAGTCCGATGTAGGTCCTGCTGTGCCCTGCCTCCCTTGACGTCTCTTGACCCACTCACCTGTAAGGTAGACCAAAAACGTTGCTCTGCGGTCCTGTGCGCATAGAAATTCATGAATTTTAAAGCCGGAACAGCAATTGAGTGACCGTCGCGTCGAGTCTTTGGAGCTCAGTGTCTGTTTGCTGTCCTGTCGCATCCTGTGCTGTTGTGTCCATTATGATGTTATCCAGCACACACACAAACACGCACACACACTCATCTCCAGCTGTGATTCACACATCACAAACAAACACACACCCACTCAGATGCGGCTTAGATTGACAATTCTGCTAATTTTGTACTCAAATGTAATTTACGCTCAAATTACATTTTCCAACTTGCAGCTCAGATTACGTTTTGACCAAGCCAGCTCCACTCGCTCGCTCGCTCCCCCCTGCCCACACAAATTGTATTACCAATTCTAATTTATTTGTCGTTTAACTGTTGCCCATTTGCACGCCCGTTGACCAGGCGATTGTGTTTTGTTGCTGCCACACAGCATCCACAGCTAATGCTGAGCATATGCATAGACAACATATAGATATTGCTATAGGTGTATATATAGATATATATTTATGTACATATGTATGTATCTCTGGTAGCTTTGACAGTTACTGAAACCTTATTGATGGCTTGCCTGATTGATGATCGATTTGGCCAACAGAAATTTTACTGCCTGCCAAACAACAACAAGTTTCACAACTCTCAGCTATTTCTGTGTACATGCGGCAAATCAATTTTGCCTGAAAACTCGGGGGAAAAATGGTGAAAATTCTGTGCGAATTGCACGCAGCTGCAACAGATTCCTTGCCCCAGTCGTGCAGTAGTGCTAATTGAATTTTTATCGCAAACTTTGTGCAGTAAAAAACAAAAAAAAAAAAAAAACAAAAATAATAATAGACTATAATTCAGCAAACGAAACAACAATATTTCAGACAATTCGACAAAACATGATTATGAAAAAATCAATTACTTATCATTGACAGCGCTAAGTAGGAAAAGAGAAAATTATATTTTGTGTATGCAGAGAAAAGTTTGAAGAAGCAGCAAAATATTTGTGCTTAAAATTAGGAATATCGAATAATGATTAGATTAAATAGTACAAAATGCATACAGATATTAAAATTGACGCTATAGATTGGACATACATGATTTCTTATGTATGTATATACTAGCAACAGTTGCCTCTATGTCTCGGCCTCTCTATCCCTATTAAATACCATTCGATTATTCTCTTTTGCACCATCACGTCTATAGATAGCTAAACATACTTACACATATATGTATGTATGTATGTCCGCTCTAACTCCAACTTGAACTCTGCAGAACAACACTTGAGCAGAGTTTTTATTGTAGAGTGCTTGAGTGGGTCTGTTACCTGCTATATAAGCTCACACCTGCTGCTGCGCTGGCTCAGTTGCAGTCCAGAGTTCGTGCTGGTCAGTCGCAGAGTGCAGTGTTCTTACGTGCTGTGTAGTGTATTTATTTATGTAGTTGTATATACTCAACTCGCTACTTAAACTAAGTATTATTTAATCAATATCGAAAGCCAAACTATTGTTTATAATGATTATTATATTGATATGATTATGTTAATAATACAGGACAATATTTAAGACACAGATTGTGTTGATGATGCTCTTAACACTATCTTAATGATGTTCGTAATAATCATAATGTTTGTGATAATCATAGAAATGATCATTATGATATTAGCATTCAGTCAGTTTCTGCAGAATTTTCATAATGTTGTTTTTAATGATAATATAAATAATAATAATAATATTGGTTCTCCAAATAAATAATCATAATTATGTTTGATTAAATAATATTAGTGTTACATTTTAATTTATATTGATAAATGATCATAATCAAGTCAGGTACGTTAGAAAATTAAGAAAGGAAAAGAAAGATGTAGAGTGGAAGGGAAGGTGATGAAGAGAGAGTGAGAGAGAGGTAGAGAGAGTGAGAGAGAGACAAGGCGAGAGAGATACGGATGATTGCTGATTTAGAGTTTGAAGAAAAGTCAGAGTTGGTAAGAGATGAACAGAGATAGTTAAACATAGCTAAAGAGACTGTAATGTAGATAGAGAGAGAGAGAGATAATGAGAATAAGGAAAAAGATTATGAGCATGAGAATGAAAGCAATAGCGACATCATGATATACTTGAAGCGAGACCAAAGCTTCAAAAGAGCGAGAGAGATAAAGCTATAAGACTAAGAGCAAATGTTAAAAAGCAATACAACAAAAGTAAGAAGAGAGCCGTTTAGAGCTACAGCTAGAGTGAGACGTGAAAACACCTTTGAAATCCCTTCAAAATAAAAATAGGAAACCTTATTTCCAAATGCAATCAATTAGGGCAGTAATTACGAAATGTATTTCTCTTTCGATACCTAAGCAAACACAGAAACCGAATCGCTTGCCTATTCAATGACCAATCCAAACTCAAAGAGTCCTTCAACGGCAGAGCGTGAAACACTTTTTTTTCGAATTGCTCTTCATTTCAGTTTCGTTTTAATTAATGCCAAACTTAAGCAAATATTTTTGCAAATGTTTTTCATTGTGTTTAGCGTCGCGTTTGCATTCGCGATTGAGTATGGCTTTGGCATGAAATATAATCAGCTTTGCGGAATGGAAAGCAATATCGCATTTCGGCTTGAGTGTTACAATGGCAGCAGTGGCAGCAGCAGCAATAGCTGCAGAGCGTGCAAATTAAGATATTACGTATACGCCGCGTTTATTTTCGTTTCATCTAGGCAAAGCGAAGTTTTTTCCATTGCTGCCGCTGCTGCATTTGACAAACTGCATGACAGAAGTTGCGCGTCATTGCCATTCATCGCGGCCCACGGCTGAGGTGCGTCCTACCAATGGGCGTGGTAGTAGTCGAGTGGAAGCAACAAATGAACAGGCACTCGCTCGTATGATGGAGCGCTTGGCAATGCGAGCAGCAATGACAGCACTTCAAATTGTTTTGCGCGTGTTTTTCCAGCTTGCACTGCTGCCGGTTGCTCCCACGTTTGCCCGGGACACATTCATCAAAATGCTGGCGACATTCATCACGTCATTCATGTCAGCATCAACATCACGAGAATGTCGCCAGGTTCAGCGTCATTTTCATTGTCTCTATCAGCGTTTAGACTACGCTTACTTGAAGTTTATAGCTTTTAGCATACGGCGGAAGCCGCTGAGCGAAAAGAAAGGCTTGACATATGATATAGCTATAAGTTGATGAAGAAAAACCTCTAGAATTTGTATGCAAAGTATTTAGATTTATGCACGTTTGCCTTCTGATCTACCCACAATACTGAAAAATCAACTAAACATCCTGAAATCTGAGAGTCAAGTGAACAAATTGGACATTTGAGCTGCTTGAAATATGAGTAAAGATGAGAGGAGCTTTAAGGACAATCACAAGTCATGGGAACAGACACCTTTGCAATGTATTAATAGAACACTAATGCGTAGCCAGAGTCAACATAAAAGCAAATATATGTTTCGCCCCGCCCACTTAAGCCTATCAAGAATTGCTAAGCTGCAGCTGAGGGGATTTGGCTATTTTCAGTTACAATTTATTCTGAAGTTAGGGTAGCTCTCTCATTTGGGGTATATAACAGTCGAGTTTTTGCTATTTATCAAATATATTTATAGTCGAATTAGTGTAGTCTTTAGTCAGCCATACAGACTCTAAAAAATCTAGCTAATAGCTTACTTAATCTTAAGCATTTTACAGCATCTTTTTACATTTAGGTCAGGGTATATCATAGTCGTGCCAGAGCCATTAATTTTTGTCATGTGATTTGAGATGGTTTTTATTTCTGCTTGCTCGGGAATAAGATTAATTAGCTGGACCTGTAACTGTAGCTGAGGGCAAAAGCTGTACCACGAAACATAACTGCGGCTGAAAATTGAAGGCGACACAGCAGCAGCAGCAGCAGCAGCAGCAGCAGCAGCAGCAGCAGTAGAAGAAGAAGAAGCCAAGGCAAAAGCATAAGACGATGAAGCAGAAAGGAAAAGCTGATGTTGAGCGATTTTGTTGGGGCGCAACGCAAAGGCAAACACCTGAGATTTCCGTTTCCGCTGGGACTGTTGCAAACCGTTGTTGTTGCTCGCTACGCTTGGTTCCGTTCCACTCTCAATGTATCGCTCGCTCGCTCGCTCTCTATCTCCCGCGCTGTGTATCTCCCTCCCGCTCGACATCATTCGCCTATATGTCTCTCTTTGTTGCATGTCGTGTATTCTGTGCTTTTGCGTTTCCTGCTGCCTGCTGCCAATATCCGCTAACCGTTTACCTTTGCTGCTGTCCGTACTCGGGGCTTTAGCTTGAACATTGACTGTTTAGCGTGTAGCTTTGGCTTTACCGTTAGCTTTATCTGCCGCCTGTTCTGTCATTATTACTGCTCCGCTGCTGGCCATGTTCCGTGGGCCCTAATTTATTTACGTTGTCAAATTACACGACATAAATGAATCAATGGCTCCTGCGGCAATTGCCCAATAACCAGAGCCAGGTCACATCGTTCTGCCAAGGACACCTGGACGTGTGTGTGCGTGCTGAGAGCAAGCGAACAGCAGCAGAGTCTGTCTCTTTCTCTCTCTCTCTCTCTCTCTCTCTCTCTCTCTCTCTCTCTCTCTCTTGCTTTTCATTTTGTGCTGCAGCTGCGGCTGACTTATTATGAAAAATTGTGCATTGATTAATGCAAGCAGGCAGCGGGGCGTGGCAGCAGCTACTCATAATACAACAAACCAGAAACACTCACACACACACACACACACATGACTTGGTACGTGCTGATTGCACTTGGCCTCGCTGATTGCAGCCTTGTTCTGGCAGTTGACATTATTTAAGCCGAGCAGCATGGCCCAGCTCTGGCCAAGCCAAATTGCCAAATACTTGAGCACATAAATCAATTAATTCCGAATGTCAGCTGGCATTGTAAACATAAACTTGAGCACACACAGATCTACATACAGAGATATGACCACAAATCTTGATCAAATGTTGCTGCCAACACAGCGGGTCGCGGCTGGCCACATCCATTCAAGTGCTACAAATGGAGCCCTAGAACACATATATAAACAAATAGATATTTATCTATAGATATATACTTATGCCAAGTTTCACGCCATGCGACCGCACACAGCTGTGAGCCACGGTCTATGGACTGGCTCTTATCTATGTAGTTGTTGTCCTCCAATCTTCTCCCTCTCCTTGTTGCCGGGTTAGTGCCACATCATTTAATGAAGCGTTCGCATTGTTATTTACTTCAGCTTTCAATATGTGGGCGGGCGGCTCGTTTATTCTGGTGTTTTTTTTTTTTTTTTCAATTTTTGTTGCCATTTTTATTAATGGTTCCTGTGCGTTTTTAAATACCGAAACCGAAGACTCCACGTTAAGCACGTACCCGTAGCATAACAACAAAAAATAATAATAATAATATGTCTCCTTAAACACAATAGGCTTGCGCTCACGCCATGTACATAAATTTAAACTTGAGTGTCTAAAGTATATGAAATTCATGCGAGGTGACTTTAAAAGGGCGATTTCGCTCAATTTAAAATATTTTATAGACTTTTGTAACACTTGGCTAGAAGAGCTTCATAAAACCAACATTTGCTTATGTATAAAATGTTGTTAGTTTTGTAAAATGTTGACTTAGTATTGTAAGAGCAATATTTGAAAACTTTATGTTGTCCCGAATGTGCTAAAAGCTTACCCGACTGCAATGTTAGTCAAAGAAAAAGTGTTGTAAAATGTTCATTAAATACATTTTACAACACTATTGTCAATGTAAACTTTTAAGTAAAAAAATAGCTCATAAGCTCTGTATAGTGTTCTTAAATATAAATTTCAACGCACGCTTAGAGCTCAAAAATGCTACTAGGAACTTAAATTTAAGTGCTGCAAAACTATCAAAAATTCTAGCAATCAAAGGCTCACATCCCTTGCGCTCTTTAAAGTAGTAATTTTTTATGATTTTCAATTTATGGTCTATCTAAAATTTACATAATAACTTGAAATGTCGCATAAAACGTTTATGGTTGGCATTTTACAGCACTGCGCCAGATAAACGTTATGATAATGTGGCTGTTAAGAGCCTTTAAAGTAGCTGTTAAATGTAGCGTAAATTTGTTCTAAATTTCGACTTAAATTGTAAAAAGTTTAAAGCGCACATAATAAATCGATGTTTGTTGTTGTTTTTTTTTTTTTTTTTTTTTTTTTTTTTTTTGTGAGAACTCAAGATTTAGAGCTGCTCGACATGTTTTATTTACAAGGATGTGGAATAAAGCTTAAAACGCTGTCAGCGTGTGCTCATAATGCTATCAAGTCTAATTGAAAACGGTATTAAGCAACAATTTGGTATAATCCATACGAATTTATATACTTGCCACATAAACAACAACACGACCAGAAACTTGGCCGGAAGTAAATGAGAACTGAGAAGTTGAAGAAGAAGAAGACGACGACGACGACGACGACGACGATAAAGCGAAGACAGCAACAAAAATAATTACGCAAAACTCACAGAGATATGTCTGTGTGTGTGTTTGTGTGCGTGAATGTGTGTATAAAAGAGCTATAAAAATGAATACAGTCAATATATGCAAGGGAAAGCACGAAAGGACATAAGGAAGCCAGCTGATAAAGCAGCTGTTGACCCAAGTTGCAGTTTGTAATACCCTGCAGCTCGAAAGGAACTGGAAAAGAAAGGATTGACTGCAATTGAGGAAATGAAGTGCAAACTGGCCTTAGGTTATTCGAAAGAGAGTTTCTTTTTTAATATAGATGTGCATTCAAATATGAAAACTACTTTGCTTGTTGCTTTACTTGTGTTTAAAGACAAAAATTATATCATGATATATGATAGCAATAAGAGAAGAAAAAGTAATTAAATAAGTCTAATTTGGGTTTATTTCTATCATTTATTTCTATACATATTATATACCATCTTTTTACATTTATAGAGCATCTTCTGGTCGAGCATTGGCGAACATCTACGTGCTCGTCTGTTGTCCCAATATGTAACTGTTAAAATGAAACTTTATGTCGGGCCCTTCATTACCCATTTGTTTCTGGCGTGGCCAACGGACGGGCGATAAGTGATATAAAATGAGCTTGCGGCTTAAGTTATGTTTGCTTCACCTTCGCCCTCTGACCTCTGATTCCACGCCCACGCCCACGCCTTGGCCACGCCCATTTGAGGCCAGTTAAGCAGCTTGTGGTCTTGTAAATTCATTTAGCAAACTGGCTAAAGAATGCTTGCGACCATTTTGCGCTGGGCGAAAAGTTTTTGAGATTTAGTTCAAGTCTATGGCTCTCCACGTTGGCTCAGCTACTTCACAATTCATCAAAATGTGTGCGGGGTAGAGTGGGCTAGCAGGGCGGGGTGGTGGGGTAGGCGTGGCATATTACGTGCACTTTCACTCTGGGCCAAGAGTCTTGTGAATGCTACAAAAAAAAAAAAACAACAGCAAAATTGTAGAAAACTTTTGAGCCAGTCGCATTCAACGTGTGTGTGTGTGTCTGTGTGTGTGTATAGTTGTGTGTCTGTAACTGTTTGTGAGTGTGTATAAATTGTTGTCAAACTGTAGCCAAAACATTTCAAGACGCTGAACATTTCTGTTGTGAAAAGTTTTGTCCAGTTATTTAATTGAATTTAGCACCCGAAGGCGTTGCGGACCTTCCCTCTGCTCATTGTCTCTCTCTCTGCTCCTCTCTATCTATCAGTGCCTGTTTTCCTCTATATATTGTATTTATTTTGTTATTTTCGCGCTTAGATTTGTCCTTCTATAGCCACCCGCCGCTATCCCCCCGTCCCCCAGCAGCCAGCCGCAAACGAAAATGATGTGGCCAAAAAGCTTTTGAGGCCATCTGAGCTGCTGTTGCTGCTGCTGCATTTGCAGCAACGTTTCTATGGCTGTTTATTAAACAGCTAAGCACACTTAATAAGCTTATGTACGGCCATGGCCCCAGTGTGGAGCAGTGGCGCGTGACCCGCCACTCCGACCAGTGCTGGGCAGCACAAATGTTTGCCCATTCAATTTACAAAACAATTCAAATTAAATAGAAACTCAGAAATGCCTTAGACGTTGCCTTTGAGCTCGGCCAACAGGCGCTGTTGCCCCATTTGCTGCTGACATTGCAGCAGCGACAGCGAGCTCTGCTGGAATGTGTTTTTAAAATAATATTGCATAACTGTCAGGCACAGCAGTCACTGCGCCGTGTTCACCATGGACAGGGTGTATATCATATTCGCGATAGACAAATAGTAGTACAAGATTCTAGAGAATTTTTGTATTAGCTGCAGAGTTCATTTCTGCAGAATTTTTGTATTAGCTGCGGAGACCAAGAAGAAAGGAAGCTGCATAATCCATTAACACAAGAATGTAATTCCACGAAGCTGAACTATGTAAACAACAAAAGGATGTTAAGTTAGAGGCCTGTAACAGTAGTCTGTTATTGCAGAAGTTAAATTATATAGACTAACAGAGGTCTGTTATTGCACAACGCTGAGCAATGTAATAACAGAAATATGTTACTCTGCATAAATAAGAGAGAAACGTTATTCCATAAAGCCAAATTATGTAAATAACAGACGTCTGTTGGCCCACAAAGCTGAACTATGTACATAACAGAATGAGGTTATTATATATGACTTATGCCTGTTATATAGAATATATAGCTAAATTATATTATTTCAAATAATAAATCCATCATTTATGTCATTTGAAGAATATACTTGACCCACTGTGCGCATGGCAGAGCAAATGCAAGAAATAATTCAGCGTTTATTTGCGTTTGTTTTGTGTGAGTGCGGCTCGGTTTAAGCGTATGTGTATGTGCTTCTGTGCAAACATTTTAGTCGCACAAGCATACGTACAGCAAATTGAGTGTCAGGAGAGAGCAGCTTGCTTTGCAGCCAAAAGACAAGAATGCATTTTACTGCATAATTCGTTTGGCATTTAATCGGATTATGCAAGGCAGACCGTGTGCAAGGCAGAAGAAGTTCCAGAGTCTGAGAGTCGAATTTCGAGTCCTTTTGGCTGACTGCGACCACTGAAAGCGCTTTGGGCTTCATTAATATGCGTAAAACGCAACGGAAACCACGCCGGATTTAATAATATTAAAACGACGACGACGACGACGACGATGACGCTTGATGATGATAGCGTCTGGCACAACCTTCGTTTACCACTTAACGAAATATGATGGCTGTGGGTGATGGTTTTGTGTGCGGGATTCGGGTGGTATGCTGTGGTGCGGTATGCTTGTGGGTCGCCATTAAACGCAATTAATTGCTCACACTTGGCACAGGCCGAAACAGTCAGACCGGAAATTTCAGCAACTGCCGTCAACAGTCAACACCAACAGTCAGCCGTCAACCGTCAGTCATTATGCAACACTGTGTGGCCGTTGCCGTCAGGCAGCACTGGATAGGGCAATGGGAGACAGCTAATTACGCACGTATGGCTATTTAAATTGGCTTCGAATTGTTAGTTTTATGTTAATTAACCATTGTTTATGCCAATTAAGGCATCTGCTTTGAGTTTCTGATATGCCGCAAGTACTCGAAAGAGTCGCACGACTCAGCAAAAGGCAAAGGAATGGATGGCATTGGGTGGCTGGGTCGGGTCGGGTGGGGTGCATAAAGAGCATAGAGCATGCTTCCGCACAACTTGCTAATCATTTGCAGCTGATGTTGGCTGGAATATTTTAATTATAGCTTATCTTTATGGAGCAATCTATTGTATTTAAATGCGCCCAACTAGTGGGCGGGGCCAGCACAATGCTGCGCTGCCGCAACGACAGTGGGCGAAGAGTTTAGAGAAGTAAATCTGGCTCAAATATACGAGTATATATGTAGTTGTGTATATACGAGTAAAGCTGCCTGATTTACTAAGTAGAAAAATCCTTCTCATTAATAACAATTAAATTAAAAAAAAAAAAAATAAATAAATATAATAATATAAAATGATCAAAAAACTAAATATATAAATAAATATATACATATATGATAAATATGATCTATTTTATTTAAATTATCTAAGTGACTTTAATGGCCATATAATATAATACAAATAATCTTTATGATCTCAGTTATATATATATTTTTATATTCTTTGGGATCTAGGTAATCTCAATAATTTGTAGAATCTATTGCATATGCTCTATAGAAGCAATGTGATCTATATAATCTAAATAACTTATATACGATTTTCTGTATGATTTATGCCAAGTACTACTCCTACTACTATTATTATTACTAAATACTCCCAGAACTCACAAATTGGCATTCAATTGAACCAATATGTGAACTGATTTCCAATTTGTGTGCAAAAACTGCTGTAATGCCTTTGTACTATGTGAAATATACGCAATAATTCGCAGGAAATTCATAATGTTCTCTGCTAATGGACAAGAATAACAGTATGTTGTTATTGCTGTTGTTGCTGCTGCTACTCCTGCTACTCCTGCTGCTACTGCAGCAACCTAAATCATAGCAGACAGCATAATAAATATTTATGCATGTGTGTGTGTGTGTGTGTCTGTGTCTGTGTGTGCTTGTGTATTTTTGGGATACGTCTACAATAGCTCAAGCATATCAAGCATATCAAAAAACAAATCCGATTTGTTGTGTGTTGCCCACTCGAGTAATATTCGTTTGCATGAGGGGATACCTACAAGACGAAGACTTACATCTAATTCGTCTCAGATTTGATATGAGAAGGAATTTGACAAGTGCTCGTGGAGCACAAACAGCCACTGAAATAGAATTCTCAAATGCGCGCACGCTACTCAAGGCGGGAACTAAGCTGCTGTTGCTGCTGCTCCTGCTCCTGCTGCTGCTGCTGCTGCTGCTTGCTGCTCCTGCTGCTGCTGCTCCTGCTGCTGCTGCTGTTGCTGCTGCTTGCTGCTGCTTTCACAGTCTGCTATAAGACAAAAGGATATGGGTATCCAAGGATCTGTGCCTCACACGCACACACACACACTGACACCTCGCAGCTGGCATTGTTGCCAACGCCAGACGCTGTCATACGCACACATGCCTGATTACTTATACGGCGAGTGTGTGTGTGTGTTTCAGTGTTGGTAAATGCGCGTATATGCATGTAATGTGTGCGCGCACTTTTTTTTATTATTATACATTTAAATATATACACATGTATATGTATGTGTATGTGTATGTATATATGTCTGTCTAACCGCCACATTTCATTTCACTTAAGCTCTTTTAAACATATTTAATGTACGTGATGTTAAATGTCTTCAGAGCATTTGCCACACACGCACACACACACGTGCCCATACCAAAAGGCCTCTTAGCCAAGTTGCGTGTGTGTGTGTGTATTTTCATTCTTTACCTTTAGCATAAGCAAATTTTAATATGTTTAACTCGTTTCGTTGGAAAACACGAACAAGTTTTTCAGTCGCAGAGCGTTAATTTTTGAACAGCTTTCGCTCGAGTTACGCTATCTGTGTGTGTGTGTGTGTGTTTGTGTGTGTGCCAGTGTGTGGCTAGGCACATAAATGTCAACTGGCGCACTCATCCATCAATGAGCTTTGAAAAATTAACGCTGTGACAGTGACAGTGGCAAAGGACATACCGACGTTGCCCAAGCTCAACTGTGGAGCCACCGACTGTGGCTTGTCGTTTTAAATTATGCAAAACGTTCGCCTCGCCCCGCCCACCGCCTCTCGCCTAGGCTTGCCAAAGGTACATGCCCCCAAAATGATGAATTGTGTGTGTCTATGTGTATAAGTGTGTGTGTGTGTGTGTCTGTGTATGGCCAACAAACGAGTTGCGCGATACTCAACGCCCACGCCCTGAACACTGACCCGCCCCGACTTGCATTGGCTCGGTTTACGAACTGTCCAAATAGATTCAATTCGATTAACTCGCATTGCGCATCGGCATCCCAAAAGGACAACGTGACCGAATCCTGGCTGTGGGCGCCGATGGCAAATTTCAGGATTGTAATGCAAATTTTTTCACACACACACACAGACAGCTGCCGAGCAAGTACTTTAAATAGATAAGTCCAGGCTAAAACGGGAATTTAGCTACTTTGGCACTTGGGCAATGGAATTGCTACGTTCTGGCATCGCTTGCCTTTAAAATGTTGTCGCGGCAATGGGGCGTGTCATTGCTTAAGCTGAGTACAAATTGATTAAACCCAATGGGGATTACGTCGAGTTCCACAGCGGGGAAGGTGGGGGTAGCCATGGAAATGGCAATTGAAGGAATTTTATTCAACGGAGGGGGGAAATTAAATATGTATATATTTATAAGTATGTCTGCATATATACATATGTATATATATGCAGCGAATCATAGGCTAAATATTGATAAAGACAGAGATATGAAAGAAGCCCAAGTTGAGCTCTTTTTGATGAGTTTTGCAACACTGTAAATGGCTTTTAAAGCAATTATAACAAATATAATTGTAGTAGGCTAACTTAAATGAAGTACGAGTTGTATATCTTCTAAGAGAGCTCTCTATTGTGTTTTCTTTTTAACACTCGACTCAATTTGCAACAGAGCATTGTATTTTTTCTTTCTTTCAGTGTATTTCATATTAGTTTTGCTTAACACTTTTTGCTTTTAAGTTAACTAGATGCCACACACCAAATCTACACATGAGTACAGCACGGCAAGCTGCACCGCCCACCTAAGCCAAGCAACCAATACCACCACCACCACCACCACCACCATCACTACCACTACCAAACCACCATCCACCAAGTCGACTACTACCACATCCCAAGATCCTTGACACAACCCGTCCAGCTTGCTAATATGTTATTTCTTTATGTATTTCTCTTGTCTACTTCTAGTTGTGCTTTTATATTAGCCCATTTTAATGAGTGTAGCTAAAAAACAACAACAACAACAATTAAGGCAAAAGCATACCTACATCAAAAACAATAACAACAACAACAACAACAACAACAATCATCAATACACAATGTGACAATAAAAACCAAAATTAAGTAGTAGAAAACAAAATCGTTAACAATTAAACAAGCGAGTTGCATTACAACAACAACAACAACAACAGCCATCACAAAAAGGAAGCGCATTGAAAACAACAACAATCACATAACATCAACAACAAACAACAACAACAACAACTTAGCTGCCTTTAATGCTGCATATATCCTGAATATCCTGCACATTTAACATCTCGTTGTTTAGCGTCTCTGTCCAAGTCCTTGTGTGTGTCTGTAACTCTGTGTGTGTGTGTGTATTTGTCCTTAGACTGCAATCCAAAGCAACGCCCACCCGCCCCCCAACAACTCCGACTACACACACCTACTAGCTTTCTTGCTCTCTCTCTCTCTCTCTTTCTTTCTTTCTCTCTGTCTTTCTCTTTCTCTGTCTCTGTGTGTCTCTTTATTCTCACCTCGGCAGCCCTGTTCATTGGGTGTCTAGCACTACTAAGCACTAGCACCACAGCACCACTAGCAATCAACAGCGCAGCCAAAGCAACGGGCCAACAATCAAGAACCACTCGAACCACTCGAACTCGTACTCAATTTCGAACTCGAAGTCGATATCGAATAACAAGTACCACCACCACTACCACCACCGTTACAGTTAGCCAACGACCAGGTCAGTGTCTGTGTGATTACCCCACTCCTGCTCGCCACACCACCCACATACCAGCACCACAATTGCACATTACTACCATAGATACCCACGGCAGTATTACTACCGCATGGAGCGCGGCACCAGCGGTGGTCAGCAGCAACAGTCGCAGTCGCACCACCACCAACAGCAGCAGCAGCAGCAGCACCACCACCATCAACAGCACCACCAACAGCAGCAGCAACAGTCGCGACATCAGCATGTGGTATCTGTCCATAGCTATGATCCGTATTTGATTGCCGGCGATGCGGATGAGGAGCATACCTCGGGCACATCCTCCTTTGATAATCCCGCCACCAAAAAGAAACCACCCAAGCTGAAGCCCATCCACCGCTCGCTGTCGATGGCCATTGATAATTATGCACCGATAGCTAGTGAACTTGATTTAGATTTAGACGATGGCTTTATTGTGCATGAGCAGCCGCTGATCCACCGCTCGGCGTCGCCGCTGCCCGTGCGATCGTCTGCACCGCCGCAGACCCTAGCACTCCCACCACAACAACAACATATACCCCAACAACAACAACAACATACGCATGTAGCTGGTGGCAGCGGTTCCGTATCGCCGGCACTATCTGCACGCCAGCACCACCACCTACAACAACAACAACAACAGCACCACCAACAACAACAACAACAGCAGCAACAACTGCATATGCACACTTTTCAGCAGCTGGCCGCACAAGCAGCCGCTGCACGACACCACCAGTTGCCAACACATACGCATGCGCCACATCAGCACCACCGTCAGCACACGCACTCGAGCTCCACCAGCTCACCCACCTCGCATGCGGTCAGCCCAGTGCTTGGCCAGCAGCAGCAGCAGCAGCAGCAGCAACATCAACAGCAGCAGCAGCAGCAGCAGCACCACCGACAACAGCAACCACAGCCAGATATTTATTTGGTCAGCAGCAGCAGCCTGGGCGACAATGTGGGTCTGGGCATGTCGCTTGGCCTGGGCCGCTCAACGCTGGGCGGCAGCGGCAGCACATCACCAATTCAATTCATTGATGTCGATGATATGCTGCCGCACCACCCGCACCACACGCATCAACAACAACAACAGCAACAACAGCAGCAGCAGCAGCAGCAGCTGCAGCTGAAAAAGAATCTCTTTCGGCGCTCAGACACAATTGACGTTCATCCGTCTACCAATTTTCAGATGAAGAAAACGCATTCCTTCCACGCCCAACAGGATCCCGCCGCCATGGAGCAAATACAATTGGCCGTCGCCGCTGGCTCGGCCAGCTCCAGTCGTCGCACCAGCTCGGTGCGTGCCAACTTTCTGATGCCCGGCCCGCCGGCTGGCGGCAAGGAGATCTCCCGTTCGCCCTCGCCCAGTCGACGGGGCTGTCGATCGCATCGCTCCTTCAACGATCCCGGCCGACGGCCGAGCAGCAAGCCCGACTCGGTGGTGGAGTCGCAGATACGGCATCCATCGCTGAACGATGATCTGATTGAACCGCTCGACGGCCGTTCCCTGTTCCCCCAGTCGAATCTGTCGCTGGAGAATGAGCTCTTTGTGGAGTCGCGCTCGCGCAGCAATAGCCATACCAAAATGGACGAGCTGGGCGTGGCAGAGCTGGCAGCCGCCGCTGTGGCCGTGCAGCGGATACAGCGCAAGAGTTCCGGTTCGTTTGATGAGACGGCGCCTGGTCTGATTGTCGCCGCCGGTCACAGCGCCACCCATCCGCCCGCCGCCTCCGCCTCGAACAGCATCAAGCAGAAGCCACACCATGTGCCCCACTCCCGTCAGCAGAGCACCCACAGCCTGGAGCTGGACGGCCGTCCGTCCACCAGCAAGCTGCACAGCGCTGCCGCCGCTGCCAGCGCCGCGTACCACTTCAAGCGCGGCGCGCAACACGGACGCTCACTGTACCTGTCGCCCAGCAACCTGGAGGAGCTGACCGTGCACCGGCCCGGCGTCCTGGCGGCCGCCGCCGCCTTCCAGGGCACCAACGCCAGCGCCAGCGTCAAGCAGGCCAAGGCGCTGCACAGCGCCAGCGTGCGACTGCGCAGCTACCGGGAGGCGCTGAGTGCGACCAAGAAGTCCAAGAGCTTCATTGGCGGCGATGCCAGCGGTGCTGCGGACGATGACTTCGAGCTTAGTTCACCCCACCGGCGCAACAGCCGTCCGCTGTCGACGGCGGTGCCCAGCGTCAGTGCCGCCGGCGTTGTCAACGTGGACGAGATCAAGCGCAGTCCACGGCCGATATCTGCGGCACAGGTGGCCGCCGCCTTCATCGAGGAGAAGCGGCCGTCGTTCGAGCGCAAATCCTCGCTGACCTACGAGCAGGAGCTGACGGATGCCGCCTTTGCGGCCCAGGTGCTGCGTCCCTTCCATCATAAGCTGGCGGCGGGCCGCAAGGCCTCGCTCAGTGGCGGCTCGCACAAGCTCAAAAAGAAATCGCTGAGCGATGAGACGGACGAGGATGAGGAGGCGGATCGCAAACGGAAGCGAATCGTCTGCATTGTCCTGGCCACGGTGCTGCTGTGCCTGGTCTGCGCCAGTGTGTTCGTGGTCATTGTCACCCTCACCTCCGGCCAGAGTCAGTCCGGCAAGAAGCCGCACTCGTTCAGCAGGGATACGCCCGTACACTATACGGGCATGCGGCCGTCATGAACTAGGACAGCGATAACTGCGATATCAACAATCGGTAGACGCCTTTGCCCCAATGCCGTTTCCTGTTTGATATTTTCGGCTTTCACTTCCGTTTCCGCTGCGCTTGCTACCAATTCTTCTTCTTCCACTTCTGCTACTACTACCACCACTACTACTACTACTACTACTACTACTACTACTACTACTTCATGTCTCCTGTGCCCTGCTCTCTGTGTGTGCGTGCGTGTAATTGTGAGCCAGTTCGATTGTCCACTTCCACTCCAGTGCCAGCGCAACAAAACAGTTGACAAATTGCCCAACGATGTCCAGGAGCAACAACAACAACAACAACAACAACAATTGGCTACAATTCCTGCGAATTGCCATTGAAAAGATAAACACATACAAACACGCGTCTGTAAGTAGGCAAAGCCTTTTCAAGTAAACTCAACTTTTGATTTCTCTTTTCGGTTATTTGCGAATTTCCCTATTCAGTGACTCAGTGAACTAGTTAAAGTGATTAAAAAGTGCAATTCAAATTAAATAACAATAATAATAATAATACAACAATAAAAGTATCGATTACTCTATAGACCTGACCGTGCTCGTGTCACTGCCACAAACACGACACGCGCTCAGCTCTAGTTGATCAATTTGAATGCATAAATGTGCGCCGTAACTGTTAATCAAATTCCATATCATATTTATATGAATTACTGTTAGATTGCCTTTCATATTTGTCGCATATTTTTGTTGCTGCTGTCAGAGCACAGAGAACAAAAATCAATCATAATTTTCACTTGCTCATTTTGGAATTTTCTACATAAAACTCTGACTCATGGCATGATTATTAAATAACTTGAATTTTTGAGACAAACATGTGAGTCATAAATGTTCTCTGTCTTCCTCTGTTAAATTCATTTTATTAAAAATGATTGTCAGCAAAATAATGCAACTCACTTATAAATATGAGATATTGCTTTCCATTATGGAACATGCCTATGGATTAAGAGCGAACATCACTTAATCAAGACAAAACGTTGGCTAAAATTGACTGCAACAGTTATTTTATTTTGATAAGGGTCACAGTTAAAAGTGTCGTTAAATTGATTTTGATACAAAATCAGTGCAATTTTAATTTTAAATGCAATCGACTGATTCATGGCGGATTTTGTATGTGCTCGCAAAATTTGTCACATCCTGTCGTAATATTTAAGGGTTTCTAGTTGACTTTCATATACTTGGCTATATATTGCTAATTATGTAGTCCTAGCAAACCTATAGAAGCGAATTCGTGCCATAGGCGCTTGAATTTGAATCGCAAAATATGTATGTATGTATGTCTCTTTCCCAGCTGCCCCTCGCCCCTTCCTACCTCTGGCCATACCAACCCATAGGTATAGCCCTTGTGAGCCTTGTGAGAGTATTGAATACCTACATGTATAGAATCTGCACTAAAACACCTCTCCCTATGCTGAATAGCAGTGTTTTGCTTTCACGCTGCTAATCAACAGTTCTCTGTTATTATACTGTTAAGTAAAAATTGTAAATACGGTGAAATAACAGTCCCCTGGGTCTACACTGTTAATTAACAGTCCAATGTTAAGTACCGTTTCCATGTTAACTAACAGTTTCATGTTAGGTAACATTTCTCTATTAAATAACATTTATATGTTAAGTAACATTGACATGTTAAATAAGATGGTTAAATAACATATCTATGTTAAGTAACATATCTCTGTTAATTAACACTTCTCTGTTAAGTAACTCAGTTTAAAATGCCATGAGTCATACTACTACTCATTTCTGTGCGCCTGGTATTTCGGCGACATTTTCTTATAAATAGAGAAATTTAAGCCGCGAAATGCTTGTCATTGTTTATGTTATTAAGTCAAGATAACATATTGCAGGTTTCTCTCCCTCTACAAGAAGAATTAGCAACCTTCTTGTCATTTCTGTGCGCCTGGTACTTTGACTGTATTTACGTATACCTTAGGCGATTTAAATGGCGAATTGCTTGTCATTGTTTATGTTTTTGACTCAAGGTCACATAGTGCAGGTTTCTCTCCCTCTACAAGAAGAATTAGCAGCCTTCTACTCATTTCTGTGCGCCTGGTACTTTGACTGTATTTACGTATACCTTAGGCGATTTAAATGGCGAATTGCTTGTCATTGTTTATGTT
>NW_022045899.1:523638-539552 GCF_001654015.2 Drosophila navojoa
GACTGTATTCCTGGTATGGTATAACCAAGAATAAAAGGGTACACTAGAAACCATAGAACAGCCAAGGCTGATATCCTTTTGATCTGCATGTATTGAGAAGGCTTCCAATGCATGCATTGATTCTTTGCTCTTTATAGATATGTAATGCTAAATGTAAATGTGATGCTATGTAAATAATATCATCATATTGATTCGCTATAAGCTTCTTTAATTTGTATTTTAACTTTAGTTGGTATATTGCTTGCGTCTGTTATAAAACTCAAATAATACTTATCGTAACATCTAGGACAACATCAAATTCAATTATGATACATTTACTGCTTAACAAACTGTAACAGAGCCCAATTGGCTGCAATTGGTTTCCCATTTTGCAATTCCCTTTGATTTGTCTAACGCACAAATGCAAACGCAATGTGGACCCAATGGCTCCATTGTCAGACAGACAGACGGACGGACGGACGTAGAGACTGTGAGACAAACTGTCAGGCAGTTAGGCTGGCTGTTTTGTGGGTCAGTTTAGGTTCCCATATGGAAACATAAAGCCAAGCAAAATACCTTTAGGTATTCCCCAATGAACAGCTGCCAGATGCTGACTTATGAAAATTGAGCTGGTAAAAGCCTGAGCAAATCTCGTGCATTACATAACTGAGTCAATGACTATGCGACTAACTGACTTGCAAACACCAGCAGCAGCAATAGCATATATGTACATATACACATGCAAAAACACACACACAGACACACATGCGTTGGCCATAAAAAATGATGCTTACCTCGACTTTAATGACTGTGTGGCTGTAGCTCTCTGTGGCTCTAACTGCAGCAGCCAAACTAATCAGCACTGCGTGTGTGTGTAGGTGTGTATGTGTGTGTGTCTGTGTTGTGTTGTATTTTGTTGTGTGTGTTTAGCCAAGCACAGACAATGACAATGTGCTCGGGCTGTCTCTCTGTCTGTCTCTCTGTCTGACTGACTGACTCACTGACTTACTGGCCAAGCGTGCGGCTGTGGATGCTGCGTCTGCAAGGACCTTTTTGTTATCATGCTCACTTTTTATACTTTCACTTAATAGTTGTGTGTTGTTTGTTTGTGTGCGTGTGTGCATCATTACGAGCCGTGGCAACGGCTGGCATCCTTTTTATACATACATACATATATAGATGTATGTAGGTATTCGTATGTGCGCCTACAGGCTTGCACGCTTATTTACACACACAGATACACACACACACACAAAGTCGTAATTTTACGTTTACGACACGAAACTAGGTTACTTTTTCATGTGCGCGTGAGTGAGTGCAACAGCAGCAACAACAACAACAACAATAACAACATTGGCAACAATTGTTTGGCTGCTGTTGCTGCTGGTGACATTGCCCGCTCAGTTGGCTTCACGTCCTTGTCAAAATGTCCTGCGAAAAGCCCACGCGACCAAGTCAAATACCAACAACAACAACAACAATAACGACCACAACTAGTAGCAGCCCCTATCAGCCACGCCCACAAAACGCATCAAACAAATAAATTGACAGTCACACAGTAGAATAACTCTGACGGGGCAATGTCAAAGATATATGTCTGTCTCTGTCGCACTCCCTCTCTCTCTCTATCGTGCTCTCTCTCTCTCTCTGCTGCTGCCTTCATTTTTATACACAAATAATGGCCATCAAAATTAATGAAAACGTAATCAGAGCGAATGACTAAAGAGGAAAACGAAAAGCATAAAAGCAAAGAAGAAGCAGCTGAAAGATGAATTTTGTAATACACTAGAGAAAATTGATATGAAAATTAATATATATATATAAAATATATGACAGTAAATTAGTGAGCTAAGTCAGCCCAGTATCGTTATTTTTATATCAAAATAATGTCAATCAAATTCTATATAGCCCCAATCAAGTAAAGTTCCATGAGACTAGCTAATTCAAAGCTCACGATTACACGCCAACTATGCAAAGAAAATCGCTTTTAGTTTAAGTGTGCTTAGGTCCCGCTAAATGAGGTTAAGTTGAAAGATGCGATAAACAACGTTGCCTTAGCAGCATTGCTAATTGCTTGAGTGGGGTTAGCTTAGTCTGGCTGAACTCGGCTTGAGAGCATCGAGAAATTGCTCTTAAGAAACTGATTTTACAAACAAAGTGAGGTTAAGTTACGGCAAGCGAAGAACTTTGAGAACTTTTGTGGAGTTAGCTAAACAGCACTGAAAACAAATCATCTTTTAGGTTATGTTCGACTAGCTAAGGTTAGGTTCAAAATTGCAATTTTCTCAGAACTTAGATTTGACTTCTTGAGCTTAAGTTAGAAGTGTCAATAAGCTTGGCTACTGAAGCAACTGTTCTCAAAGGATTTAGGACATATATTATAGGTAGGTATAATTTAATAAAAATCAGAACTCATTAAGTTAAGATGAAAGCATTTCAAAACATAAAATGACACGAAAGAGGCTCACAGAACTCTTCATTGATATTTAGTTCACATATCATATATTAAATTTAGCAATAAGAAAAAATATTGCAAAAATAATACAAATTAATGAAATGAATATTTAATAAGTGCAAACAAAAATCCTGTTTTTTAATTTTTATTCAAACAATAAATATCAACTGTTTAAGCGCTACAAAAACCTCATTTACACGCAATTAAAATTGTTTGCAATTATGGCAAATATAATAAGTAATTATAATTAGCATTATCATTATAATGATGATTATCAGTGCAATCACTCGCATTGACCCAAACTCGGACTTTTCAGTCGATGGCGTCAAATGTCGAGTAGGAAATGTGTGCAGAAAATTAAAATTTCCATTTCAATTGGCCGAGAGAGAGAGAGAGAGAGAGAGAGAGAGAGAGAGAGATAGCAACAGACATAAATAAACGAAAAATAATAACAATAATAAATATGTTTTATTAAAGCTCTCGCCCCAATGGAAATGTTCAGATGGTGCGAAATTTATGTAAATTGATGCGAAAATTCATGTTTTCATAGTATTTATATGTAAATAAATTTGCATATTAAAAAAATAAATAAAATATGATATAGATGAAAGCAGATTAAAATTAATAAAATCAACATTAATAAAACTTATAAATATTAATATATATATATATATATATATATATATATATACCGTGAGGAAGAAGAAGAAGAAGCAGTTAGAAAAAAATAGATAAGGCCTTGATATAGTTAAAGAAAGAGAAGAAGATGTAGAAAATGTAATCAAGAAAGTTAATTTGACTTTATGAAGTCATAGAAAGGCCTGCAGCTATTGCGTACATACGGTGTTAAATGGAAATAAAGGAAAGCAAGTTATGAGACCCACAAGAGCTCACAACTTTTCGCCCTCACTACTTTTTACTAATTTATTCTCTTATAAGTGGGTGCCAAACATTTTGCAAGCCCCGATTCCTCTTCACAATAGAAATTGAAAGAATATTTCCAATTAATTATGCTGTCAAGTATTCTATTTTCAATTTGAATAACTTAATGACCCTTTCGTTTCGGGCAAAATAACTTTGAATCGCAGCAGAGAGCCCAGCCCAAAAAAAAAAAAAAAAAATTGAGGGGGGAAACCACACAGCTACCTCAGCAATTTCAACTGAACTGAACTCAGCCCATTCCAGTCGCTCACTGATTCTTCTTAAATTTTCATCAGCCTGCCCAGCAGCCACCCACGGGGCGGCAGGAAACTAATTAGTTACATTGTAGTTACATGGTCTTCGGTCTTCATCCGTCATGTGACTGCACAGCAGGCAGCTCCAGGGAGGAGCCATTGCCATGGCCCGAGTCAAAGCCAGAGCCAGAGCGAGCCACAGGCTGTGCTGTTGCTTTCAACGCCGCATTTATAATTAAACAACATGAAAGACACAAAGAAGCAACTCACACACACACACACGCACACCTGGTCACACACACGCACACACACGCACACACAGAGACAAAGTGAGTCTCTGAAAGTTACACGACGGCATTTATGAGCGCCCATAATGGCTGTTAACAATTTAACTTGTTTACCAGTGGGAAAGTTCTATGTTAATTGGTCTCAAATAGCCTCTCACACACACACACAAGCACACACGCACACTCACACATATGTGAACTGTGCGCCCCATTGTACTCGGCAGCTGTGGCAGCACTTGCCAAGTGAATAATGGCAGCCAACCAGCCGCAGCGTCACCTGTGCCTGACCCCCGGCTCCCTCTGCGCCTCTGTCATCATTAACACGTTGCGCCTACGCCTGCGTGCAACAGGACAAGGATTACGACCACAGACCACGTGATCCCTTGCAAACTCGTGTTTGAGTTCTGTTTGAGCTCGCTCCTACCCTCCCCTCTCCCCTCTCCCCTCTCCGCCTCGACCGCCTTCACATTCGAGTCCATTTGGCACAGCGACAAATGTATTTTTTTTTAAGTGCCGCATTCTCGTGGCGTGTGCACATATTAAATTTAATTTGTTATTTTAATACCCTGTAAGTGCTAGACAATTGAAAAGAGTTCTATTGAGTTGTTAGATTTAATAAAATTAATGGAGATGTTTTATAATGATGAATAATGAATTATAATTCCTATATATATATATATTGGATTGTAAATGCATTCTACTTGTGGCTCTTAAAGAATATTTAATTCCTTATGTAATTACTTTGTAATAGGAGATATGCTCCGAGCTGCTTTTGATTAACATTTTAATATGTGTAATTTAATATCTGTGAATTCCAATTATGGAAGCTGCTCATTACACATTCCTCAAATTCTGCGCTTCAATTGATACAATTCAAGTCGATTGGCCACACTGTGAAGTGAGCGTGCATGCAATGCGGTTAAATAAGCTTTAGGGGTAGCTAAAATTAATAGGGGGTGCTGACAATGGAAATAATGGGGTTTCAATTGGATTTAATATGTTATATCAATACCCTGTAAGTTGTGGGTATGTGAAAAGAGTTAAATGGATTTATAGCTAATAAATTGCATCTGATTAACTTACATATTCTTAACAGTTCATAGAGGATGAGTTAAGAGCTGCTCCTACTTTTATAACTAATACTTCTACTACTATTACTACTATAAATATAACGTTTACTAAAACTACTAAAACTAATACTACTACTTCTACTATTCCTTTAACTTCTACTTTTATTTCTCTTACTACTACTACAATAAATAAAACTTCTACTCCTGTTTCTGCTACTACTACTACTATAACTATAACTTCTACTCCTACTACTTCTATAACTATTACTTCATCAACTACTACTATAACTATTATTTCTACTACAACTATTACTATAATTACAACTTTTATTTCTACTACCACTATACCTTCTACTACTATTACTACTAAAACTATAACGTCTACTACTACTATAACTATAAATTCTACTACTAAAACTATAACTTGTACTACTATTTCTACTACTACTACTATAACTATAAATTCTACTACTTAAACTATAACTTTTACTACTACTATAACTATAATTTCTACTACTAAAACTATAACTTCTACTACTACTGTAACTATAACTTCAACTACTATTTCTACTATTACTACTACTATAACTATAACTTCTACTCCTACTTCTACTACTACTACTACTATAATTAAAGCTGTTACTCCTACTACTACTATAACTATAAATTCTACTACTACTACTACTATGACTATAACTTCTACTCCTATTTCTACTACTATAACTAATACTTCTACTACTATTAGCAATACTTTTACTACTACGACTGCTGCTTTGACTGCACTTAAAAAGAATATTATTCAATTTGAAATTCATTATATATTATTTGGCATATATCTTAACTTCGACTTCCGTTATACAATTAAGTTCAAATATATTCTCACTTTTATACTACTTAATCTCTCCCTTACTGGGTATATGCTTTGCCGACTCATTTACATTTCATTCATTTATTTTTTTGCTGCCTTTCTCGATAAACGAGTAACTAATTTTGCAATTAAATAAAAGCGTTCGTAAATTACTTGAATATTTGTTTGGCGTTTTTTCGTATAAGTGTGTGTGTGTGTACTACTGTACATGTATGCATGTATGCATGTGTGTGTGTATGTGTGTATGTGTGTCTGCCATTTAGGGCAAGTATTTTTTAATTACATTTTTCGGTACTCAGGCCCAGAGTTAAGCGTTACGTACTGCAGGCAGATGCACAGAGCACACAACGTGCCACAGTTGCAGCAAATTGTGTTGCAACATCAACACGAATCTTTGTCAAAAAAAAAGTCAACAACAACAGCAAACAAAGACAAAAGCAATATGCAGAACAAAGTTAAAAGCAAACACGAGGGGCGGGGCGACAGACACAAATAGAGCAAACTATCAAAAAACAAAACCAACCGACCAGACACCGGCCACGCCCACTGTCCCAGATGCCCCCCGTATGCTGCTGTGTATGATTGATTGGCAAACAAATTTTTGACACTCTTGACGCGCGACCACGCCCACATGCGCATGTCAATTTTGCTGTTTGCCGTTAATTAAAAGTGCTGTAAAATGCACAAAAGCAAAAGGGAATGGGAATGGGAAGGGGAATGGGAAACGCCAGCGGGGCTGGGTCAAAAAGCTTGTTTAACCAAATATGAAAAAGTTATCGATGAGCCGGAAACGGAACCGGAACCGGAAGCGGTCGACTAATGGCGTATAACGGATATCGCGAATAAACTGTTGAACTGTGCTTAAAGTAAATAGTCTGGATTGATGAAAGTTTATATCTAAGAATTCATCAACAGGCATTTACTTCAACTGCAGTTTAAACGAAATGCAACAGAAGCAGACAAACTGTGAAATGTGCCCAAAGAAACTTGTTCCATTAGATTATGCACTAGCATATGATTATATATGTCTCTAGATCTAGTTTATTTTTGCAACTATTTGACATATGCTTTAATCACTTTTCTCTATTCGCTTCGAGCAGTTCGCCAGGAGAACGAGCGCAGCATGCGTGAGAATCTGGAACGCACGCTCATGATGAAGAATATGACGGAGTTGAATCTGCAGCGACAGCAACAGTTGCTAATGCAGGCGCAGCAGCAACAACAGCACCAGCAGCAGCATCACAAGCCGCTGCAGCTTCCATAACAAACGCTTTTCAGCATTTCCTTAGGCAAGAGCAGTTGATGTGCAGCGACTGCTTACCAACACTGGCGTTGTTCAACACTGAAACTACCCACTCTCAACTCAACAAGTTATGCGCACAATACAAAAAAAAAGAAACAAATCTCTTTGTTAACTACAATTAGAGGAGACGAAGCGAAGCTACAGTGGATAAAAACAACTATTTAGCTCTTAAAAAAACACAACAAAAACGCAAAACAGAATATAATAATAAAATAATAAAAAACAATACGTGTATTTAGCAGATTGTTAGTCAAAGAAAACATAAAATTAATGAAAAGTGATCCAGTTAAAAAGTAAACAAATAAATAAAAAAAATGTTATTTATAAATACAAAAAGTTGGTTCGATTGCATTGTAAATGTATTTATTGTCATGTATGCTAAACAAAAATAAACACACACACACACACAACTGTAATTTTTACGTGTTACGATCTGTTATCAACGTCGCACCAAATGCCAAAGCGCAACTAGAAAAAAGTTTTCAATAGAACAAATTTTTTTTATATTTTAGTATTAATTTAGTTTTTAAATGATGCAAGGTAAATTGAGAGCTAAGCGAATGCTATGAATTCAGTTAGAATTACGTTTTATTTTTTATATAAGTTTATTACGGTATGCGAGCGTAGTCTGAAAGGTTTTTAGGCTCTAGTATATGAAGGGAAAAGTTTGAGAACTGATGAAATACCTGCATAAATAAAAGTTGTGTTACGCTGTTATAAGAAATTGTTATTAATTTAGTATTACAGACGAGGGCAGAATAAAAAAATAAAGTTAAGTCACGTTAACTTTAACTATATCAAAATTTAAATTTTTAAAAGTTTATTTATGAAATTATTAATTCATAAGCTAATTTATTTATTTCATTAATTTAATAAAAAATAAAAATAATAATATTTTTACAATTTTTTTTTTATAAAATTATAAAAATAAAAATATGATAAATATATTTTTAGTAATATTGTTATACTTTAAAATAAAAAATAATACTTTTATAATATTATTAGCTTAAATTTTTTATTTAATTATTTTTTGACATTTTGTATGTCTATTAATAATTTATATTCTTGCTAGTTTTACTTACATATTCATTGTTTATTTTGATTATTAAATAGTATTTTATTAATTGCAAAAATTTAAACAACCAATAAACATCATTTAAAGACGAAAGTCTTCTAATACACACACAATCAGCTGTTGTTTTTCTCGCTGTGTATAGGGCATATGTCTATATATAAACTAATGGTAAACAAAAGGTTTCGCTAGTTTAGTTAGTTTGTTCATTGGTTTCACTTCCAACCTAATTTACTTTATTAACTAACTTCAGCCAACAGCATAAACTCTACTTTCTGCCCTCCATAAAGAAACTTTTGCGTAGCGCTTTTGGCATAGATGGGAGTATCAAAAACGAAAACAAAAACAAAAACAGAAGCAGAAAAAACAAATCAGAAAAGAAAATAAAAGTAAAGTAAAATAAAAATAGTTGCTCGATAGTTATGTATATCTGAAGCAAAGTTGTTAACTGAAAGTATTTATAAGTAAACAAAAAATAAATACAAAATAAAAACCAAGCGTTAAGAGCAGCAACAAACAAGTTTTTTGCAAGTCTTAAGTAAAAAAGGAAGAGAAAGCTAACTAGGAAAAAATTGAAAACAATTTTCAACATAATAATAAAAAACTGAAAACGTAATAAGTATTAAAAAAAAAGAAGGAGAGCAACAAATTAAACTAGTTTTAAATACAATTTGATTTGCGTGTGCCAAAAGAAAGAGAAAGAGAGCTTGGTAGAAGAGAAGGCGCCTAAATAATTGTTGTATAGTCTAATAAATTAGTTACTACAGAAAAACAAAAAAAACAAAAATTCAAAAAACAAAAAGTTACTTAAGTGCAAAACGAGCTTGTTGTCAAATTAATTTTAAATTTAGCTTATAAAAATTAATAAGTTACAAATAAAAGAAAAAATAAAACTGTTTAATGCAAATGCAAAAGAAAAAGTATGTATGTATATGTGTATGTGCGTGAGGTAGACATATGTATATATGTATATACATTTATGTTATACAAATATATGTGTATATATACATCTACATTTATATAGATATACTATATATAGTTTGTTTTTACAGCCAGCTGTTGGCTATGTAAATTCTCTACAAACAGCCTCAATCGAGCGTATTAAATTTGTTGTTTTCTTTTTTTGTATATTTAAATACGAATGTCTGTATGTGTCTGTGTGTGTGTGCGTGTGCGTGTGTACTTAGCCATGCTGTTGCCAATTTCCATAAAATTTTGCTTTAAGCATATATACCATATATAGTAAAAATTGATATATATATGTATGTATATATATGCACATTCTATCGGTTTCAGCCGCAAAAAACAAGAAGCAGAATTTCAGGCGCATTCTAAGAAAATATTATAATTTTTTGCTCCAAACTTTCTGCCTCTTTTATTAAAACTAATAAAAATGAATTGAAACAAGGGAAAGCAAATTGTTGAAGAAATAAAAGAAAAAACAGCTCGAATTTTTGTGTAAGATTGTGCCTAATCGAAAGTGAGAAATATAACAAACTAATAAAAAAAAAAAAAAAAAAAAAAAAAAAAAAAAAAAAAAAAAAACGAAAATTAAATTAATTAATAATAAATACAATTAAATTAAATTGTGTTTAACTGGCGAAGGGAGCAGCTGCTAGAGCTGCTGCCAAATTATGAATTCAACTAAAAATCGATGTCAATAATGTTAACTGCTAGCGACTATTTAAAAGAAAACAAACAAAAGTTCATATATAGAAACAATTAAAACATAATAGTGAATGGAAAGCTTTAAATTTCAAAACAAATTCTGAATATCGAATAACTAAATTAGCAAAACAAAGTTTTTTTTAGTTAAATGCGAAGCGAAATAAGAGTAGTAGAGCCAATGGTTTAATGAATAAAGGCACAAAGACAGAGACAGACACGCACACACATCTACACACACACACACGCACACACAAAGAAAGCCCTTGCATCTGTCATATGTTCAAATTTGCATTCGTAAATCAATTTAACTGACGACAGAACAAGAACTAAAACCTACAAATTCTAAAGCAACTAATAAATATGCATACACACATACACACGTGCATACACACCCACACACACACACAGAAACCACATCTTTGCAAACAATAGAACAAAAAGCTTCAAGGCTTAACTACAAATCTGAATAAAACGAGAAAACGTTTTTGGAAAATGAAATGGAATTTCGCAACAACAAAAAAGTACTTTGTAATTGCATTTAACATAAGTAAATTGAAAATAATATATAAATCTATGTAAGAGCAAACAATTAATTACAATTTTTGCTAAACATAAACATAAAAGAAAAATTGCAAAACACTGCAAAAAAATAAAAATAAAAACATTTAGCTAAGCGTGTAAAAATCTAAGCTGAATTATTATACAAAACTAAAACAAAAAGTTTGCATTAAATGAAGGAAACTACTTAATAAGCATTAATACAAAACATTAAAGATTTGAGGCTACGAAATTTGTTAAAAGGAAAAATAACTAAAGTAATAATTAAAGGTGTAAAACGAAGTCTATTTAAGCAATTATTTACAAAGTACACTGAGAGAAAATGTAAATAGCGTAACAAACCAAATTTTAAGTGTAATTTAAAACAAAACAAAAAAAAAACTAAAGAGGAAAAATTAAAAACAATAATGAAAATGCGTAAGTGTAAATGGGAAAGTTTGCCACAAAATTAGTTGAATACATGCGCAGCCTATATGTATGTATATCTGATAAATAACAACAACAAATTTAATAACTAAATGTGTGCAAGAATTCAAACTTAATGGTTAATTGTTGCTCAAAATCAAAAACAAACAAATCAAACAAACAAAACCAAAATACCAAATCAAACATTTGAACGCATTCAGCGTTTTATTCATCAAACAATGTTGAATTCTGAACTAACAAAGCAGTCAAAATAATATTAAATTTAAATAATAAACAAACAAACAGCTAAATTGTGTCACCTGTTTAGTATATCAGTATTTGTAACTGAAACAAAAACAAAACAAACCAAAAAACTCTTGAAAATGCGACGAATCAACTTGAACAAACATGAAAAACAATGGAAAAATAAACGGAATTTTTAAATGGAAATACAATTTGTTTTCTCTTTGCTGGGATAGATGGGTATAAAATGAGCTGATTATTAATTTGCCTAAATTATATGTTCAATTCGGCCAAATTTGAAGCGGTTCAGTTTTAAAATTTCAAATTCAAATTGGGCGCCATATTTCGGTGCTGCCACATCAGTTAATATTTAACAGAGAACCAGCTGCTTAACAGTTTTGCTCCACATGGAACCAATTCAAAAATTCGTTAACTGCTTGCGCGCGTTTTCGATATTTGAACATCAGGTTTTATTACCAATCAAAACTGCAAAATTAGAGATGAGCAAAAATACTAATAACATGAACTGCAATCGAACTTTAACATAGTTATCAGTGCGTAGCGGCATCGAGCGCTGTTAACAACAGCTTGTCTGGATGACCATTATCACAACCACTCACAACACAGCAGATTGACAAGATAGCGTAAATGTTTGTTTAACATAAGAGAGAACCAGATGAGCAACGGTCACGGCCTTTTTTAGTTCACACAGGTTTAGTGTATCGTTCGTTCGATCGAACTTATTCGGAGCTATTCGGAACGAGTCGACACAACGCTAACAAATAGCCTGTTGCGCAGAAAATGGGGGAAACGCAACACAAATTAATTAGCAATTAACGTGCAGTAAATAAACTGCAATACGCGAGCTAAACAAAAGCATTCGGAAAACGTATAGGAAAAATTCAAACAAACTAAATAAACAAACACGATTCGAGCAACGACAACGCGCAGTCACTAGCCGCAGCAAAACGAAACAGAAAAACAGAAGCAAAACAGCAGTAAAACAAGCAGCAAGTCGCGCACGGCACAATTTAAAAAAATATATATAAATATATAAAATAGAAATATCAATATAAAATAGAGTTTATTTTTGTGTTTTTAGCTAACTGTCGCGCGATCGTATATGTGTGAACGTCTATGTGTGTGTGCGTGTGACTTAGTGTAAAAATATTTAAAAACAAAATCTTCTGCGCAGGCAGACAGAAGCACAGGGCTGGACGCAAGGGGCGAAACAATCAAAAACCAGCGACAGCAGCAGCAGCAACAGCAGCAACAGACAGATAAACAACAACAGCTACAATAATAATAACAACAACAGCAGCTGTAGCTGTAGCTGTGCTCGGTGACGCGGCGCGAGGTGCTCGTCGAGGTCAGTTCAGCACATTTCGCGCACGGCCGTTTTGTGCGTTCGATCGCACCCCCCCTGTCGTTCCTTCTCCTGGACCGTCCGTCGGCCACCCGCAATTCTAGCAACAACAATAAAGCATCAGCAAACACCAAAAACAGTTAACAGACTCACGCGCAACTCGTTTTAGTTTTATTGTTTAACTGATAACCCGAACGGGCTGATAAATATCAAAGCGACAAAAACGAGAACGACAACGACAACAACAACAGCAACAACAAAAGGCTGTGACAAATTATTGCAATTGTCCAAGCGCCAAAAGCTAAGTGCGAATGCGAATGCGCCCTCAATTTGTATGCGGCACACACACGCACACGCACACACATAACCGTCCACTCAGTTATTGCCGAACACCCGCTGACGTCAGTCGGGTGGATCGTTATCGTTATCCGAATATGGTGATGCCGGGGCCAGAGGGGCCCAGCGCGGGCGCCATTGCCACAGCCGGGTTCAATCGGACGCCCCTGACGGAGCTGAGCTCCGAGACGCGTCGCCAGCTGGCATGCATGCTCAATCGCAAGAAGGTACTGCGCTCCGAGGAGGGCTACGAACGGGACTGGCGTGGCATTGCCTCGCTGTCGGGCCAGCGTGGCTATGTGGACGAGTTTGCCAACATGCCCATGGACCTGGTGCTCAACAGCTGGATCAAGCATAATCCGCAAACGGCTGAGGTGGGGCATCTCGAGGAATACCTGGGCATCATCGATCGTTGGGATGTGCGCGATGATATACAGGAAAATCTAAGTAAGCAGAGAGGGAGTGCGTGTGTGTGAAAGAGAGAGAGATAGTAAATCGATTTCATTTTCCATCTTTGCAGTCAAGGACACAAATCGTTATAATACAAAGCAACAGCAGCTAGAACAGCTGGAGCAGTTGACGCCCACGCCCACGGTTCAGTGTGTGGAGCGTAACAACAATAGTCTGGCACGCGATGTCAACTTGCTGAGCATCGATGATGAGAAATGCCTGCAAAACGGACAGCCGCTGCCCCGCTACAATGCCTGTGTGCTGTACGCCGAGGCGGACATCGAGCATGCAACAGACATTATGAACAATCTGGAGTCTCCGCCCTACAATCTCAAGGCAAGCCAATCTATATATATGTAGACATCATATACTAGACTATATCTAATCTATTATTGTTTTGTAGCTCTTCTTGAGGCATCGGGATCTGCTGCTGGGCGTGCCCTTCGAGCATGTCGAGCTGTCACAGTTCATGGCCACGCGCTGCAACCATCTGATCGTTGTGCTCACCGAGGAATTTCTCAAAAGTCGCGAGAACACGTATCTGGTGAACTTTACGCAAAAGCTGCAAATCGGTAAGCACCTGTTAGATAATCAGTTAACTCAAGTGCTAAGTGAATACATTCTAGAGAACAACACACGCAAGATAATACCCATATTGTACAAACACAACATGACTATACCCCAGACGCTGGCTATTTATACGCACGTTAACTATACGGAGACGTCGAGCTTGTTCAACTTCTGGGATAAGCTGGCGCGTTCGCTGCAAGATGTGGATGCGGCGTCCATATACAGTGCCAATCAGCAGCTACTTACGTAAGCACAGCTCGAAATTTTCATATATTATCTCATCTGGTGTTAATCTCATCTTAATTTGAATACAGACCGCCGGTAACGGAAGCGCTGCCTCAGCCGGAAACGCCGCGTATCTTGATCAACGATGCGGACGTAACAGATCTATCCGACTGGAATTTAAACGATACAAAGCTCAAATCCATGTCGGGCAAGACAACGGCGCCGTTGCCCGAACTGAAGATCAAACGCAAGGATAAAATTTTACAAAAATTAACGCTGAACTTCGGCAGCCCCGGCAAGCCGCTGCGGCATGCGCAGTCGGTTAGTGCCATCCATATGCAGGAACAGGAGAGCACACTGAACGCTAGCAACTCCAATCTGTCAACCTATTCGGAGAACAAGAAGCGCTCCAACAAGTGGAGCAGCAAGCTGCTGAAGAAGTTTACGCGCAGCAGCACAAAGCTGCAAACGCCTTGCTGAGAGCGGGAGAGAGAGAGAGAGAAAGAGAGAGAGGCAAAGGCGGGGATGCTGTGCAACATGTGAATTTCCTTAAGTTGCGCCCAGTTTCTGGGCCATCATCAATCAATCAATCAGTCAAACAAACACAAACCATCCTTCATTTGATAGTGATTATATACTTAGCCCTTAAAGCCTAAAACCTAAAACCTAATAAAGCCAATTAACTTAATGTATTTAGACGCACTTGTTAAACTATGTAAGTCATACAACGAATAAAGACAATATATATACATATACACACACAAGCAGACACACCACAACTCCTAAACAGATGTAAATTTATAAAAAAAAAAAGCTGAAGCTAAGGCATATGTAAACCAAAACAGTAAACAATAACAAAAGCAAATGTATTGGCAAATTGTAAGGTTAATCGAGGCACGCACACACAGACACACTCGCACACAATTAGCTATTAGTCACGCGTCTGATAAGTGACTTACTTAATTCAATTAACGAACAGAATGTATACATACATGTAGACAGAGAAGGAGATAGAGAGAGAGAGAGAAGGAGAGATATACCCTATATATAATGTAGCCCTAACAAATATCAATTGGACGTCTGTCAGGCAAGAGACCGAAACAGACTAAGCAAACGCTGAATAACATTAGATATATATATATATGATATGTGTCTATGTGTAATTGCTGAATAATGTTTATATGTACCATATAACAGCTGAATGTGTATGTACATGTGTGCGTGTGTGTGTCTCTGTCTGTGCGCGATAAAGCTTTCGTCACAATTTTTGTTTAAGTATTGTCGCATAGTGCAGCTCGAGCAACGTTTTATGCCACACACAGTTAAAATATTTATATATATATATATGTATGTATATGTACGTATGTATATTTGGTTAAGTCACGCGGTTCTAATATAACTGTCAAGTGTTGTACGATCATATGCATGCATGCATACATATATATTCATTATAAGTCGCGTGCTTTGTACTTCAACGTATCTTGAATGGGCTCGAAATGTGCCAATAAAATTTTAAATTTAAAAATATGTACGGTATAATATATACATGCATATATACATATATATAGCTGTATAGTTAAAAGTCAATTCTTTATGGTTTTTCGTGTTAAAACAAAGTTTGTTGTTTCTCTGTGTGCAATAATTAAGTTTATAAATTGTTGTTTTCTCAGATGTGAATACCCTGAGCTCGTTTCCGTTTTTGCTCAAGAATAAATTTGACTCAAATTTGTTTAAATTTTTTTTGTTTTTTTATTTTTCATTTTATTGTTTAAATCGCTTCATAAATAACCTTTTTTTTGTTTTTTTTTTTCATGTTCTTGTAATCGAATTTTGTTATTGTTTTTTTTTTTTTTTTTTTTTTTTTTTTTTTTTTTTTTTTTTTTT
>NW_022045899.1:539562-597344 GCF_001654015.2 Drosophila navojoa
TTTTTTTTTTTTTTTTTTTTTTTTTTTTTTTTTTTTTTTTTTTTTTTAAATAAATTTTTTTTTTTTTTTTTTTTTTTTTTTTTTTTTTTTTTTGTGAATGTTTATTTTTAGTCCAATTTGTTATGAATGTTTTGTTGTTTTGTTTTGTTTTTAGTATTTGTTATTTAGACCTTTGCATGTTTTTTCCTTTGAAATGTTTTATGCATGCAATACGTGTGTGTGTGTGAGTGTGTTTTATAATTATAATAACTTTTTTACTCCTTTTTCCTTAATTTGTGTTTATGTTTGCTTTACATTTACGTTTTGAACAAATGTTTTTTTTTTTTTTGTTTTTGTTTTTTTGTTTGTTCTGCATATTAAACTTTGTTTTTGTTTTTTAATTGAATTGTTTTTTTCTTGTTATTTATTTACTTTACTCTGCTTCTTCATTTTGTGTATATGTATATTTTATTTCATTTGTTTTTTTTTTTTTTGTTTTCCTTTTTCGTTATTTATTAATTTTTTTATTCGCATTTTTAACAAAATTAATAAAAACAATTTTCATTTTTTTGTCACTTACTCTTTGTTTAGTGTTTTTTTTTTTTTGTTTTTATTTATTTTTTATTTTGTATATATGTTAATTGATCAATTTATTCGTAATTTGTAATATTAAAACAATGTAACGTATAATCTTTTATTTTTTTGTTTTTTTTTATTTTTTTTGTGCCTTGGCCACGTTTTTCCACAACTCTTTTTCGATTTTCCCTTCTGCTTTAGTGTTTATATATATATATATTTCTTCGCTTTTCCTTTCTTGGGGTTTTCCTCTTATATGATTTGTTATCTTATAAATCTAACTGATTGCATTTATACAGAGTGTGTTACGTGTTAAAGTTAAGTCGGATTTACGTTTCTTTCCTTCACTTATGGATTGGCTAAAAGATAAGTCGAGGATTGTGTGAGTGTGAGTGTGTGTGTGTTAAACTACAACAAAACTGTCAGATATATCTATCTTAAGATATAGTCTCTTCTATATAAAAGAAATGGTTCAAATGAGAAACTTTGGTTTTAAGCGCAATTCTTTATAGTTAAGTGTTAACAATGTTTTTGGTTTTCTTCTTGTTTTTTATGATTATGGAAGTCAGTTTATATGAAGAAGTCGGTATTTTCAGTATTTTTTTGGTATGGAAAGTTCTTTGAAGTTGGTTTTTTTTTTTTCATTTAATGCGAGAGTTTTTCTTATTATAAATGTAATGCAAATGTTATTTTTATTTTTGAGTATGTATAGTTATTTCTTTTTTTTTTTTTTTTTTGTTTACTTTAATTTGTTTATATGTATATTTATACTTCTTCTTCTTCTGCTAGCGCTCATCTGTTTAATCATCATCTTATATCATATATCATTCTTTGCACGTTTTTCATCTTCTTCTTTTTCTGGTTGACTTACTAATAAATTAAAACAACGCTAATGAATTCGTTTCTTTCTTGTTTTCTTTACTAATTGTGAATGGTTTTATATTTGTTTTTGTTTTTTGTTTGTTTTATTTCTCTGCTAACTTTCTTTGTTGTTGTATTTATTATCAATTTTACTTTTTTTTTTTTTTTTGTAATCAATTATCAATTCGATTTGATGCACACACACTTCTGTTCTGTTCTGGTCGTGTGTTTATCTATATAGAGCAGAGAGCGACTATATGTGTGCCAAATGTAGTGCCGTAGTCAGGGCATAATTCATCACAATCAGACGACGAGCGTTACGCGATAGCTGATTAGCTATGACAGCTTAACGGAATTACTCTAGGTATAGCACGGGGCTATAGTTGATTGAAAATGTTTTTATTTTATTTTATTTTTTTATTTTTTTTTGTAATGTGAGTTTGGTTTAGTACAGATATTATGAACGCTTATCGGGGCACCTAATATATATGTATACACATACATATATACTAAGCTCTCCAGCTGTACGTGTTTTCATAATTTCTGCTTTGAACACTCTAACAAAACTTCAGGAACAATGTGAATGATGATCAAAATGAATTGGGGGGAAAAATTCTCATTATTGTTTAACAATTGTTTTCGTTTCTTCCTCTTAATGTTGTTGTTGTTGTTGGCAGTGTTTCATTTGTATGTAATATGTAATACTTCATTTAAACATACCTTGGTAGACTCTAATCACACGCTGATATTTAAAAAGAGCAACATAAAAGGTAGGTATAGGTATGTGTATGTGTGTGTGTGAGTGTGAATGTGGGTTCATTGCTATATAAAATGTTTTTGGGTGATTTCTTAACTTGTTTCATCTCTTTCTTATTTAGTTGCTACAATGTTTAGTTTAACTACAGTTAATTACGTCATCATCATTTAGCCTGATGATCATTTCATGCATTTTCGTTACAATTTCAGTTGTAGTTTTCATTTTCATTTTCCACTTTTCATATATAGACCTAAGTGTGTTTAATGCCAAATGTTTTTCATTTTTGTGTTTTTCTTTTGGCTGGTTGTGCGCGATTTTCATTTAACGTTTTACAACACTACAAATAACGGCAGTTTTGAAATGCTGATTCGAGAGGGAAAGTTTAATCTTATTTATCATTTATCTCATTCACTTTCTTCACTTATAATAGCCTAATTAATAGATGAATAGAAACAACATATATGGAAGCCATGGAAAGCAACTGCAATTAAATATCGGGTTCATTTCTATAGGAATATACCAATGTGCTCTATAAGGAATACAACTGAGGAACTACACAAAGTATACACAGATACACATATATGTATATATATATGGTGTATATAGTAATATATATATATACATACATTGGCATGTAGTTTGACACGCTAAGAGCTGATTGTAGTTGGCCTTTGTTAGAGATATATATAGATATACCTATGTATATATATATAGTTAAGACAGAAAACTCTCTAGAACGACACAGATAAGATATGTTGGGGATAAAAGAGAATATTTATAAACAGAATGTAATAATAATATAGGCTCAACCTATTTATAAAATTCTACTTTTTATTACATTGTATTAACATAACATAAACATTTTTAACATAAATTACGAAGGTAATCTTAAAATTGTCCGTAAAGAAACTTAATTAGTTGTTAGTTTAAATAAATAATTTTTAACTTGTGCTATATTTTCAGGCAGATGTTTAGAGCTTTAACTCAGGTAAAAAGTTATCTTTTTTGTCGTTCGTCTATAGAGCTTTCACTGTACCCACAAGCCATTGTTTCATTGTTTAGCAATTGGTAAAAATTAGTTTGCATTTCAGGGGACATTTCTTCTTCTTTTTACAACTAAATAAGGCATGCGCTAGGCTGTTTGACACACAAATCAATCGATAACAACAATAATTATAATAATCATAATGGCAATGCTCATGTCAATGATAATGATACAAAATAAATAACAGAAGTACCTTTTTAGTTTATATATATATACATACATATATATACATATATATATATATATATATGTATGTGCTTTATATCGCTTATCGCTTACAACTTTTTTGGGAGCTGTTTCCCGGCCAAAATGACAAATTCGCTAAATGCTACGAAAAAACATTTTCGTTCCTATTGGCTGCTGGAATTTGTTATCCTTAATCTCATTTTTGTTTCATATATATCCTTTATGTTAATGTTGTTTGTGTGTTGTTTGGATTTGTTATTCACTTTGTTGCTTACTTCGCTATTGTACAATGTGCTGTTGCCTTTTCCTTTTACTCTTAATTTTCGCTTTTTCATAGTTCATATTAAGTTTTCTTTTAGATGAGTGTGAAAGTGTGTGGGTTGCGGGGGGCGTGGCGCGTGTCCTGTCTAAAATGCGCTTATTATTGATACCTTTCATTTCATGTTGCCATTTGCAATTTAATGTTAATTTATGCAAGTTATTTGGTTTTGGTTTTGGTTTTGTTCTTTTGTTGCTTTTAAATTCTATCCTCTTCGTCCTCCTCCTCGACCTCCTCGCCGTTCTCCTCGAGCTCCTCCTTGTAGCCAGGATGCTCGGATATGGCATAGTAGTTGCCATTGTAGATGACGCCCAGTTCGCGCAGCGCATCGCCGCGTATTGTCGCCTTTATCGTCCAATTGTAGCAATCATCTGATTCCGATTCACGATCCAAACGCTCCACATCGAGTATCTTGGAGTTGAGGCGCTCCAGTATGATGCCGATGTCCTTGATGCTAAGATGCCGCTTCTGGTCAACAGACAGCTGATCGATCAACAGCAGGAATTTCTCTGTCGTCGTCTTATCATCCTCCATCACCGTGTTCTCCGTCTCACTCTCCGAACTGTCGCGTTCGGGTGCTATATCCAGGAATCGTACATGACCCTTGGCGCCCGACGAGCGTCGCTGCATGCTGCCGCTACCGCCTAGCATAGGATCCATAACCGATGACGACATCGCCAGCGTCGCCTGATGCCCCGCCTGCAGCTGCGGCTGCGGACTGCTGCTGCCATCCTGTATGGGCGACGTGGCCACGCTCTTGTGCACGGCTATCTTTCGTCCCTCCTCGTGCAGTGCACAGCAGTGGAAATCACATTCCGTGGTGCTCGGGCTGCCCGCCCGGCTGGGCGTATGGGCATGATGTGCACACTCTGGCGTATGCACATGGACAGCACCGACGGCGCTATCGAAGGAGCCGCCCTGCTTGGATAGCCGACGACTGCTGCCGCTGCCAGGTATCACAACGCCTGGCGGCAGGACAACTCCGCCCGGATGGTAAATGCTAGCCGGTCCCTCGTCGCTGATCACCGTTATTTGTGGGCTGGCATAGCGTTGCTGTGAGGATTGCGACGACACGGACTTGTTGTCCAGCGAGCTTTGCGCAGAGAGGCCCTTCTTCGAGGGCGAGTATTTGTCGGACGACAGCAACCCGTTGCTGCTGCCCAGGCCGGCGCCCATGCACATGCCTCCACCACCACCTCCTCCCCCGCCGCCGCCACCTCCTCCACCTCCACCTCCTCCACCACCCTGGCGCTGATCCCAGTGCAGTACGACCGTGACACGCCCTTTGTTATCCATAATCTTCCAAGATGGCGTCTCATCGTGCAGTTCCAGTGCATGAATCGTCTCACAGACGATTTTCGGTATAGCTGATATAGCTGAAAGATTATGGAATTTGGAGAAATATGTTAATACTATATACTATACATTATATAGAGAATGTTCACTTACCAGCCTTTATGACATCCACGCCCGTTGGATACCATCGTTCGCCCTGCCTCAACAGCAAGAGTACCGTATTGTTGGCCAGGGTGCGAAAGTATTCGCCATCCTCAATTTGGGTTCCATCACACTCCAGAACAACGCGCACGGGTTCTGAGGCAGGAACCCCCAATTTATCCTTCCCACGCACCAATAGCTCCTCGAATGTACCAACTACGACGCCTTTGCGCACATTTCGCCAACTATCCCAAATCTTTAGTGGTCGCTTGCTGCGAGACTCCTGCGAAATACAGTGGATGGAAGGTTAGAAATCAGTGTTGGTAAATGCAATATGATTACAATATATGGAGCTCATGTAAGTCATGAGTTTCGGAATGTTGGGTATTTGGGGCATTATCTCTGTTGGTAAACAGAAATTAGCTAAGAGAGACCAACTGCCAAAACATAAATATATTCAATTCTATACTGTTCATATTAGGCTCGATAGAAATGAGAAAAATAAGACAGTTTCTGTGTGTGTAGAGCTATATCAAACGGCTAAATGATTCATATGCCTCTTACTAAAATTAAGTAATTGAAATAGTTTTTTTTTCTTTGAAAAACATTCATTGATAAGCAATGCTTGACCTAGGCTAACAATACACATAAAGGACAGGCAAGCTCAATAAATCTTCATTCACCCAGGCGCTATCTCAACTTAAGTTGTCAAAACTAAACAAACCAAAATGACACAAATTAATCAAATTCAATCACATTGCGGAATTGTGATAAATTAGCGAAAGATACATAAAGCAAACATGGGCTGGTCCTAATGAACGCTATAAAACATAAATATTTATATATTTTAATCAAGAAAAGTAGACCAAAGGCTAGAAGTCGCACCTCAATTTTCAATATGGGCAAATTTTACTGTCATAAAATACATCGTTTAGATAACATTTGAAATATTATATATTTATATGTATATGTATGGATAGGGATATTCACACACGTATGTTTGTTGTTCTTTGGGCGTGGGTGTGACACCTGTGTGTGTGTGTATGTGTGTGGGTGCGTGTGTGACAAGTGGGTGTGGCAGGCCCGAGCAGCGTCATAAGTTACGGTACTAATTGAGGTTTGCAGTCGCTAAAAAAAGGGCGCAAATGTCAAGGCCGCTGCTAGCTACAGTTCAAACAGTAGCAGCAGCAGCTGCTGCAGCTGATCTGCACAGCATTAGGCCACACACACACGCACACACATGTACATAGATACATACATATACATATATATGCCCATATTTATATATCAGCAAAGGTAAACGTAACAATTCGCAATTAACATCAACAAATGAAATTTTGAGTTATTTCCACTGAGCATTAACAGCGAGCACAGCTGTTGTGCATTAACAGTGCACTGTTAGCTATAACAGAGCTTTCACTGAAAGCAAAATCAAATAAGAACAATAACAACAACAACGAGAAGAAGAAGCAGCAGCAGAAGGCATGTTTAATATATTGCAAGGACATGAGTGTGGCGCTCCAGTGACCCAGTAACGAGTGCAGCATACGAGCTGAATAACAAGAAAAAAAGAAGAGACACAGAAATACTCTCACACACATAGTGGATTCAACACATACACACACATACATTTAAAAGCTATAGCATGTAGCCAGCAGAGTAATAAAAAAAAAAAAAAACTATGAAAAATTACTTGAAATACTTTTTGACGTTTGCTTATTGGACATTTGCGCGAAAAGTTTGCTTTTGTCAAATTGGAGTTGGCAGTCGAGTTGGGATTGCAATTGCAATTGAAATTGCAGTTTGTAGGGAAACTGTAATCAACGTTACACACACAAAAGCTGCGAGAGCGGGAGAGAGAGATAGAGTTGTATGTGTGCTGCATTGGGATAGGTCAAGTCTGCTGCCATATGGCCATCAGCTGCTGCTGCTGCTGCTGCTGCTACTATTGCAGAGGGAGCGCTTTGGGGGCGGGTGCTGCTGCTGATTGATGGATATGCTTTAAACAGTAATTAGTTATTATCTTTGGTTTACCCCTGCTGTTGCTGCTGCTGCAGCATTTGTCGCCGCCGTCGGTCCCGTTGTAATGGCTGTGCCAGCATTCTGATTGGCAGCCGCCGCCGCGGCTGCTGCTGCCGCCACTTGCCTGATGCTCAAACAGTTGCACAAAGGCTTTGTCACGCCCAGTGTGCACAGAGCATTGGACCACATGGTGGCGTTGCAAATGCTCGCTTCACCTTTGCCAGCCACTTTAATGCTAATTCTGATTAGTCCTCTGTCCAATTGAATACAATCCGATTAAGTGACAACAATAACATTAACACAAATTAACATTTCTCTTTTCAGTTTTGACTTTGCTTATGTTAAAAATATAGAGCTTTGGTATTCCCTTTCCTTGCTTTCTTGTTGGTTTAAAAATTGTTATATAAAATGCACACACACATTATTATTTTGTTTGTGTTTGATAGAAAATTATGTTTATAAAACTTTATAAATGCTTATAAGCTTATTTCTAAGTTGAACGCGTTTTATTGTAGTTGTTCTTTAAATGCCATTTAGGGAAAAATTCGTCGCGTAAGGCTACAAAATATTTTTTTTTTAACAAATTGCTGCGCACTTACAAAAAACAAAAACCAATATAAAAATTGTTATTTAGTTGTGATAGAAAATACACTAAATTATGAATTATTGTTATATTCAATAAGAAATCGAGTTTTAGCTTTAGTTTTAGATTTTTCTTTCTCTCCTTCTTTTCTTTTATGGGCCACAGCAGCAGCAGCTGGGCAGAACTGTCGAAGAGTTGAGTTGACCTTCGCACTTTCACTTTACTACACTTGCGTGAGCCTGAAACCGCCGACTTTTCATTTGGTGGGGGGTCGTAGAAGGGGAGGGGCCAAAGGGGCTGAGGCTGAGCCTGAGGCTGGGGCCAGGTGCGCTGAGCCTTCGATTTGATTGCAGTTTTGTGGCACACTTTTTAGTTTTTCATTCTTTCGATTTAACACAAACTTTTTGTTTCGTTTCTTATTGGAATTATATGAACACTAAAAACTTTAGTTTTATTCTTGCTGCTGCTGCGGCTGGTGGTGGTGCTACTGTTGCAGTTGTCACACCCAGTTAAAATTTTAATATTTCAACAATGTGCCAGCGGAATCGCGTAGCCTTTGTAAAGCGCTCGTTAACGAAAGTAGCATCATTGCTGGCTGTGGCTGGCTGCCTGGCACACACTGCTGAACCTGCCTGACTGCATGCATGCATGCCTGCTTGCTGGCTGACTCCCTGCCTCTGTTATTAACAGCAGCTGTTACTGTTAAGCTTCAATTGCTGCTGCAGTATGCAGTGAGAGAGCGCGTAGGTTGTGCGCATAAATGGAAAACGAGAGCGCAAAGCTCGTGAGCGCATATAAATATATATGTATATACATGTGTGTACGCTCTGTTAATGCGTATTTTGTAGTAATTGTAATGTTAAAGCGGAAGCTGCTCAACTGCACTGTGCATTGCGTTGCATTGCTCGCTTGCTCTTTCTCTCTCTCTGTCTCCTACACACACTCTCCTTTGGTAGTAACATCTGTGCTTTGGCCTACATTCGCAATGTGATATAATCAGGGCGCGCTAAAGCTAACACAGCTAACAGCCAACAAAACGGGCGCGCACACACGAACGCTCCACAAGTATTTAGGATTCAGAGGCTCATAGCTAAACATAAATGCCAGAAGCTCTGTCAATTAGGCACAAGCACACATACCCATATACTAACAAACGTACACACAAAGGTGCACAGTCAGATAGAGAGGGAGAGCGACCGAGTGAGCATGCTGAAAACTTGCACAAGGATTTGCAATTGGTTCGCTTTCATTTTCATTTGGTTCGCTCGGCTTTGCAGCAGTTGATTAAAGCAAAGCAGCGCAGTGGGTAAACATTTATTTTTAATCAATCCTTTGAATTAATCTGTTTTATTTGTCAAACTGCAGCTAACAGCTCAAAATAAATACGTTTTTCAAGTTTGCGCTAAAAAGTATGCTATAAAGGTATAAGAAATATACAAACTAAACAAATTTATTTTTCATAAAAGTAATCTACAACAAATCCTGTCGAGTATTGTATATTTTTAAATATAATACAACGTAGTATTATTATTTTAATGTACACAGATGCATATAAAAATACAAATAAAAAAATACATTAATGTTGCTGCTGCTCCGAGAGCAACGGCATTGCAATTTTTTATGCAGCAGTAGCTCTCTCTGTCTCTCTCAAACTCTGTTGTATACTTCCAGCACAGCATTGCCAGCTGTAAGAAAAGCTCACATTTACATTTTACCCCAAACTGTTAACATCTGCGTGTTTATTAAATGAATGGAGCAAAGAAGGTACTATTTACTGAATGCAAGATATCAATTAATTCACAAATTTATACATAAATATAGAAATGACTTAAATGAACAATTCGACGGCTACCCTTGCTAATTTATTATTATATTATATGCATATATATATTGACATGTAGGTCATGCCCACAAAGCTGCTAAATTTGGCCACTAAGGAAGCTTAGATCACATTGAGCATAAGTATCAACAATAACAATATATGTAACGTAAACGTAAAAACTATGTACATTAACAAAAGCTACATGTGCTCATCTAGTAGGGTGTATTACAGTTATTTGGGTCAAAGCTATTCACTCAGCCGCAAAGCAAAGCAAAGCGAAACGAGATGAAGAAACTGCATAAAGCATGCATACACACACATACAAACAAGCGCATATTGATAAACGCGCACGCACACATACACACACACGCACACATACACATAAAATGCTTAACGGGGGCTTAGCCCCAAAGCTAACCCAGCTCAGCGACTAAGTTGAAAACAAATGAGCGGAGAGTAGACAGGCCGGAATTGGGAAACAACTGTAAATCGACACGATTGCTTCGTAGTGGAGAGAACTGTTACTGTTACAATCCAGTGTTATGTTAAAAGTAATGGCAACAACATTGTGTATGTATGTATGTACGTATGTATATATGCATGTATTATATTTTAATTCACAAGCAATGCATAACTATGTGTGTGGGCCGGCATCTACCCACATTTAGCATTTAGCATTTCGCATTTCGCTTAGTCCGCAAGAAATCTCACTTACCTCTCTGGCCATTACGACATGTCTCAAAAGCAGGGCCCGCTCAGAGGGTCTGCCATTTGCGTTGGGTTCAACAGCAGCAGCAACAACACGTCCTCTGCTGCGCCGTTGTCGTGCTCGTTGGCGTTATCGTCGCCGTCGCCGTCGCGTCTGTCGTCCTTTGGCGGCAGCGGCAGCGGCAGTAGCAGCGGCTAACAGGAACAGCAGCAACAACACCAGCAACTGTGCACGGCTTACACTTCTTTTCGCGCATACGAGTCTCTGTGTTTGTATGAGTGTCTGCGTGTGCGTGAGTGTTTGTCTGTATGTATGTTCGCTGGGGAGAACGGCGGCAGTGGGCGGTTGGTTGGTTGGCTATGTATGTGTGTGTGTGGAGTGTGCTTCAAAAATTCTCTACTACACGTTTATTTTCAATCTTCCCGCAACGCGCCGATGCTGTGTGCTGCTGCTGCTGCTTCTTCCTTTTGACGTTCCTTTTTGGCACCGTGCTTTCTCTCTCTCTCTCTCTCACTCTAGCTCTCTATGCCTTTTTTGTGGTGTGTGTGTGTATGTAGGTGTGAGACTACATACGTACATATGTTGGTTGGCTGGTTGGTTGATTCTGCGTGTGTATTGGTATTTGCCTTGTATAAATTGATTATTTATTTAAACAATTCTTCATTTAATTATCGCTTGAATCGCTGCCACTCATTACATGTATTTTATTTGATTTAATTTGGTGCCTACGTACATCTCTATAAACACCCACTATAATATATACACACACACACTATCTCAATATATGTATGAACGTAGGTGCGGCTGCGATGTCGGCGAAGAGTTGCTGTTGGCAGTGTTTGTGTACGTGTGTGTGTACCGTTATCATTTTTATTCAGTTTAAAGACACATTTTTGAATCCGATTTCCAATTAATCGCGTTTTTTGTTTGCTTAATATTTATTGTGCTTCAATCGGATCAAAAACAAATTTGGGCATATGAGCCAAAATCTTGAAGGCGCACACGCACACATATGTACATACAGGAGGACACGCTTAATCTCTTGCTTTGCTTCTATTTTCTAGTATTGGTAGAACCCACGCCTTTCGGTACGCAACTTTTCACTTCTTTCACACCAGCTGAATATTTGCGGTTTCTTTGATAGTTTTCAGAAGGATGCGAGTATTTATATTTGTTGCTCAAACACGAAACTAATATAGTTTAATTACAAAATAAACACATTTTAACAGTCAAAAGTACAGAGCAAACACGCAAATCAATGCTCCACAGAGGTCCAGTACTAAAAACGGTAAATCGTGTCGTTGCTGAACACTGAGTAATGTAACTTAGGAGTACTAAAAATATATCGAGGAACTTTCACTTTACTTAACAGAAATACTGAACACTCAACATAAATACCAAATGGTGGAAAGAGCACCTTGTTTGAAATTAATGTTAAAAACTATCAGCGATATAATTACACATTTACATACAGTTAAAACAAAATTCTCAAAGAATTAAGGGTTTTCATTGAAATATTTTTCAAAAAGAATCTAATAATTAAACCAATTTTAGCACTGACCAGTGATTTTAGTCATTGAAAGTTGTTGTCGCTAAATTTTCGATAACATGCTATAAAGTCGATATATTGGGTTTATTTATTCATCCCTGGACAGCAGCAAGAAACTTGCTTAAATTTTTACGCAAAATTACGTGTCTCGTTTGATAATTAGCAATATGGTTGACAATCTACCACCCCTGGAGCCCAGTCTACAAAACTTGGTCGAGCAAGAATCTCTGAAATGGATATTTGTAGGCGGTAAAGGCGGCGTGGGGAAAACTACTTGCAGGTGAGTGACAGAGACATTCACTAATGGCAACAACAACAACAACAACAACAATTTTAATGCTCTGCAATTCTAATTAAACTATTCGCAGCTCCAGCTTGGCCGTGCAATTGTCAAAAGTACGCGAATCTGTGTTAATTATCTCCACAGATCCGGCTCACAACATATCCGATGCATTCGATCAAAAGTTTACCAAGGTGCCGACCAAGGTAAATGGATTTGACAATCTGTTTGCCATGGAAATCGATCCAAATGCAGGACTGGGGGAACTGCCCGACGAGTATTTCGAGGGTGAGAACGAGGCGTTGCGAGTCAGCAAGGGTGTAATGCAGGAGATGATCAACGCGCTTCCCGGAATTGATGAGGCAATGAGCTATGCCGAGGTCATGAAGCTGGTGAAGGGCATGAACTTTTCTGTGGTCGTCTTTGATACGGCGCCCACGGGTCACACACTGCGACTTATCGCGTTCCCACAAGTCGTGGAGAAAGGTTTGGGCAAACTGCTGCGCCTTAAGATGAAGCTGGCACCACTACTCTCACAATTCGTCTCCATGCTGGGCATGGCTGATGTGAATGCCGACACGCTGTCACAAAAGTTGGACGACATGCTGCGTGTCATAACGCAAGTCAACGAACAGTTTAAGAATCCGGTGAGGATTAGGTTAACTAACATCATAAGCATATATCTAACGCTCTTAACTTTCTGTGTTCAGGATCAAACGACTTTTGTTTGCGTTTGCATTGCCGAGTTCTTCTCTCTCTACGAAACGGAGCGCCTGGTGCAGGAGCTAACCAAATGCGGCATCGATGTGCACAATATAATTGTGAATCAACTGTTATTTTTGGACAAATCACATAATAATTGTAGCATGTGCGCATCACGTTTCAAGATCCAGGAAAAATACCTTGACCAGATCGCAGATTTATATGAGGACTTCCATGTTACTAAGCTGCCGTTGCTTGAGAAAGAAGTTCGCGGACCGGAAAGCATTAAATCGTTTTCAGAGAACCTTATGATACCCTACAAGCCGAAAGAGTAGCCAATGCTGCTTCTTGCTGTTCTAGTTGTAAGCATTTTGATGAACTTATTGTACACATGTGGTTGCGAGATATAAAATAAACCCAATTATACTCTGATTTATAGTACATTTTAAAGAGGGCGCCGGTATACTATAAATCTATCGATGTATTGATTAAAAAACAAAATCTCAACGGGGTAACACCGAAACCGTTGTGGGTACTTTAAAAGCAACGATTAATTTAAGTGCTTAAATCCAATGCTGTCGGCATTTCTATAATAACAGTATCTATATTGATTATTAAGTGTTATTAATTAAACTGAAGTGCGATTGTAAAGTATTTTAATTGCGCTTAATTGTTATATGCATTCCAGTAGTGTAACACTGTAACTTGAATTTATATTAGCTATCGATAGGCATTTATTTGAATCTTGTTATCGTTGTCTTTAGTCATCACTAAGTTTTATTTTGCGTCGTTCTTGCTGCACACAGCGCTTTCGTATTTTTGTTTTCCCCGTGCTGTTTTTTAATTGTCCTTGATAAATGTAACGCTGCCACTTATTTCCATAAATTCAGTACGTTGGCTTATTAAATATTTATAACATTGGCCTACTACTCCTGCTACTGCTGCACACGCGCATAGATACCTTTAAGTATTTCTGAAGGATTTCTAGGACAACAACAACGAAGACTAACAGGTGAGTGAGTGAGTTAACTGTTAATTGAGCGCCAAAGTTGTACTAGGTTTGTCTGTCTGTGTATGCGCGTGTTTGTATGACTGTGTGAGTATATGGGTATATTTGTTTGCTTGCGTCTTGCAATCAATAATACAACAAAGCCACCCCCTTCCCCATCATTTCCGCTGACTCCATCTCCCTCTTTCCCATGATGTGTAATAATAATAACTACAACAGAACCAAGTGCCATATAAAATGTATATGTACTCGATAAAGTTGTACCACATACAGGCATATGTATACACGCTGATTGTTGTGGTTATTATTGTTGTTGGTGTTGTCAACTGCCGCGTCGTTTCCGCATTTCCCTTTATATGCACTATGAGCACATCCGCTCGCCACATTTGTCCTTCAGTCAGCGTTAGTCGGACGTAGGCGCAGCCCGCCTTCCTTGCCTTGTTGGCCATATCATTGCATATCGCGTGACCTTTAGCCATTTCAAATATGCATACATACTATACAGATATATATATGTATATGGCTATAGTATGTTTGTATGTATATATAGCCTAGAGTCTAGGGTGCTTACTTAATTAAATTGGCCGAATGGTCGAGCGAGTCTGAGCCCCATTTTGGGCTGGCAGCTCCATTTATGGCCAACAGCACGTATGCAGCAGAAGCCGTTAGAATAAGCTAATGGAAAAGCGAAAGAAAAAATTGAAATTCAGTCACAATTCGGTGTAGCTGTAAACGTCTACAGCTCTAAATTATTATCTTTGTGACAGCCCTTTATCATTAAAGATAGGCCTGTCCAATATTTGGTATGTCAGTGGAAATTACTCATGTTTATAAATACATATATATAAAATTATACATCTTTATCAATCTTTAACGCTTGCATTTGGATGATAAAAGAGCTGCCAAAATGTCTGTGGCAGGCTTAAGACAGAGCCTTTTGCTCTGGAGTGTTGATTACTGGAATCTTGAAGGTATGGAGAGTTCACATTGCGTCTTTGGTTTGATTTTCAGTTTGTTATTAAGTTTCACTTTTCTGCTCAACACATTTACAATTCAAATAAGATAATGCGTATCAAACTTTATTGCAGCTGTTATGGCGGACAATGTGTTCAAGTCGCACGATATTGGGTTACGCGCTCAAAAGAAAATACTCTCACGCATGGCAACAAAAAATATAGCGAAGACCTTTATTGACGGCACAACGGCTTCATTGTTGGATAATCTCTATAAGCTTTGCAAGCTGCATACGGGCAATAAAGCGCGCGCCGAAAAGCTTGTTAAAAACATAATCAAAATTGTTATCAAAATTGGTGTCCTGCATCGAAATAATCAATTTAATCAGGAGGAGCTGCAAAATGCCGAGAACTTTAAGCGAAAATTCCAAGTAAAATCGAAATGGATATTTAATTGAATATGTATACTAATTTATAAAGTTTCTTTCTAGAACACACAACTGTCCATCATATCCTTCTATGAGGTGGACTTCACCTTCGATTTAGCATATTTGCAAAAGTCTATTAAGGAATCGCAAGTGGCGCTTAAGTCCATAGTTCAGTTACATTTAACAGATAAATCAATTGGCCGCATAGATGAGGTTTTTGATTTCTTTGCCGATGCGGCTTTATTGGAGCTAGCATTCAAAACGGATTCACCATATCGCGAGGTGATGGGCAAAATTGTAGCAGATATTAACGCAGCCATGGAAACGGGTGATATTTGAGTTGGATGTGCAGAAGTCGAGCTGCATTTGCTTTAGAAAGAGGGGCTATTATCAAACCAAAAAGAAAAGGAAACAACAACCAGATACTAATAGTTAGTTAGAAACAGCCTTCTAAGTCCACCAAATAGCAAGTAAATCACACAAGAAAAAAGACAAACACGCATCGAAAAGCAAACAACAACAAACAACTTTTTTAAATTGAATTGGTGTGATATTCACAATTTAAACAATTAACATTATTTAAGTAGCTATCGAAAATTAGAAAAAAGAAACGTCCAGAATGATTTATTTTAAGGCAATATTAAAACAATTTGTTTAGATTTAAGTAGAAATGCATTTTGCCAAAGGAATTCACAAGCAAACAAACAAAAGAAAAAACTCAGAAATGTAAGCGCAAGCAAAATGCTTTTTATCATCAATGTATTTGTCGTTGATTGTATTTGTAATTTGTAATACGTATATCTAAGTCGTATGTGAAAGTCTGTCAAAATATTGTCTATGTGTAGTTAAATATTTGATACATTTGTGTTTATTCGTCTGTTTTGATATACTCCAAAACTCGCCTTTTGAAATGCAATTATATACTCGCTATCTAAGAACTTATCAGAGACATATATGAACATATAACCATGTACTTAAAAACGTTCCGAAATGACATATATTTTTGCTGATCTCCACAACAACAAAAAGTTATTTTTCCAAACCCTACGCATATTAAATTGTCAAAAAAAAAGATTTGTCTATATGCCTCAGTTTGATAATACCATTTTTTTACATAAATATTTATTTCTTATTATGTATTCCAACCTCAGAGCCAAAGGCCCGTGGTTCAATAACCTTAAGCATTATTTATGATATTCCCAATTGTTTGAAATAGATATTTAGTATAAATACCCAGAACATATCATAAAATGGCTGGCAACAAAATATCAATATATATTACAGTTATATATATATATATATATGTTTGGTAAATGGGACAATAAACTGTTCGCTTAACAAGGAAGAAGAATAAATATTGTCGCACATATTTTGGATATTAAAATTGATGGGATTAAAGTTATAGTTATTTAAGTTTTTAAAACATCGTGTATTTATTTGTTTAGAAAACAAATCTTTTGTTGACTCCCAATAAAAAGCAACGATTATAATTATAAAACAACTCAACTAAAGACTTTAATTACATAAATATTTTACTCAGCGCGCTTTTGTTCCAGAATCTCGTCACCTGCTTTGCCCTCCTCCAGCTTCTGTTGCTTGAAGAGCTCGATGAGCTTCTCGGTAGCCGTTTGTGGTATGTCAAAGGGTTGTGATGCTTCCTTGTTGGGCAGGGTTTGATTGTTTGCGTCGGGTGAGCGTAGTAGAAAAGGTGTCCAGGGTCCTTGTATGGAGGGCACGTCCGTATGCCACATTTTACGTAGACGCATCGAACTGGAGCTACCATTTTGTGTCTTTAAGAGATCTATCCATTTGCTGATCTCGTCTTGTGTGCTGTTTCGACAGCTCAACCACTCGCGATCACCATTTACTAAGGGTTTATAATACATATACTAAATAAGTAATCTCCCATTGGGGTACCGTGACTACTTACAGTATTCACCCACCAACACAGGTGTGCGGTGACGGCGCGGCTTTACATAGACCACAATGCCGGGATTTTCCTTCGCAAAATCCACCAAATGGTTTTCAATGAAATCCCTTATCAAAAAATACATTGTTAGCTATAGTATGTATACGTATTTATTTATTTACGCTTACCGCATGCCACGACTGGAGCCGTTGTTCTTGCAGAACTTCAATGTGATGCGCTGCAGCTGGCAAACGTACCGACCGAGCCCATTTTGTAGGGGTGCCCGCGGAAAACCGGATTTGAGAAACAGATGGCTATTTGACATTTTAAATCGATTTCCAATTGTAATGTAGCTGCAGTTGGTGTTGAAATATACAGTTTCTCAATTTTCGCTACCAAAAACTACGTAACCTCACGCCGCACACAATATGTCAGCTGTTTCTGTTGCTGCTGTTAGACAGGGTTGCCTAACATGACGAAGAGAAAGAAGAGGGCATGTAGCACTGTGCCAAAAAAAAGCCAAACGCCAAAGTATATTAATGAAGTAAAATTATTTAATAATACGTTGGAGGAAAATGAAAAACAAAAATATATTTATTATTTGCTTAAAGTAAAATATAAATGTTCATATTGAACATGCTGATGAGCGCACAGTGCTTGAATTTAATTATATGCATTCAAAGTATTAAACAGCTAAATTTAAAACAAATGCAAATTCATATATATTTATTTTCTTTTATTTTTACTTATAGCGATTAATTGTCAACGCGAAATTGCATTAGCTGATGCAAATACCCACTATACCCGAGGATAGTCAACACCAAAAAACCGGTTATTCTCGTCTGTGGGACACTGTGCGTCTAGCACTTAACAGCCCTGTGTTATTAGCGTCTGATAACGGCGAAAAGCGGCACGAAAGAGAGACGGCGTCAATTCAAATGCAGCAGCGTCGCGTCGTTTTTCTTTGAGCTGTGGAGGAAAAGAAAATATAGAAAACGTGCAACGTGTTAGTGTGTCCTCATTTCCAACAGTTTGTGGTGTCTTATCAGCGAATTATTTAGCACAACAAAACGATAATGGCCACAGTGAGTAAAAATAATAATATACATATTCATTGTAACATTCATGTAAACAAATCGCGTCTCCAGACTATTGCAGGTTCAAAGTACCCAAAACTTCGCATGGCCGCAGCATCTAATGCTGACGATGACGATGATGATGATGATGAAGAGGAGGAGGAGGAGGAAGATGAATCTGGTTCGACTAGCTCGTTTAGCTTACAGGAATGCATTAACGAGTTTCGTGCACGTCGAATCAGACGCGTGTCCACGCAAAGCCGAGATCGCGAAATGTCAGCAGCTGGCGGCGAAGACCAAAAAGGTGTTCCAGTTGCAACCGCTAACACAACCGATGCACATCTAATCAACCAGAATTTGTGTAACAAGGCGCAAGAGCGTAAGGGTAAACCGTGCAAGAATGGCTTCTGCTATTGCTTCACCAGCGACAGTGGCGATTGCGCTTCGACGACGGCGCCGCCACGTGACTGGCACGTGCGACAGCAAAAACGCAGCAGGCGCTTCGAAAGCAATAAGGTGTGAACCGTAATGGACGCCGTCAGATTTACATAGATTTGATTATATATACATACAAAATACTAATTCATGCTTTCCTTCATACAGCTGGGCATCGCACAGCCGCCGCTGAATAATCTAAATGCACAGCAGCAGCGGCAGCAGTCGAAAAGGAGTGTACAGAAGCAACCAGCTGTAATTGCTGCAGGACACACCTCCATTGCTACTAACCCCTTGACGGCGGTCAGCAGCTTGCATGCTGTGGGCGACAATGCGCCTCTCATACACATTATACAGGAGCTGCGTGATAATTGTGTCATATCCGAGGTGCGCGTCAATCGCGATAAGCTATCAGGCATCAATCAATCGAAAAAAACAACGACTACTTCAACGTCAAACTCATCAGCTACATCCTCAAAGCTAAAGGCAACTGCTCCGAAAATGCGTCAATGCGAGGCCGTAACCTATCAACCCACAGCGCCGGCGCTGTCCAATATAAGCGAACACGAGACACCATTAGAGGAAAGCGAGCATCTACTAACAGAGCAAACTAGCCTAGCGGGCGGCAGTTTTCATTCCACTCGCCGCAGTTCACGTCGGAGCTCTAGTGGAGGAAGACTGCTGCAGAAGCGTCTCTCCCATGGCCAAGTGAACTTCAAGACTCACGACATAGAGCAACCGCCGCCTAAGCCACCACGGCGCAGCACACAGAGTCTCGATGATAAATTTTCGTTATCATCTTTGACCTCAACAACGCCTTCGGTGCGGGATGCCGAACGCGTCCTAGATGAATTTTTGCGCAAGCATGGCGTGAAGCTGCCGACAGCTGAGAAAGAAAACTTGTCCAAGACCAAGAGCAAGCGCAAATCCTATCCATTAGGTAAGTCGGAGTTACAATTTTAATGGAAAGGTGTTAGGCTATATTAACTCTAGAATATATACTATAACTAATACGGTAGTTAGCTTAAATAATTTTCATTGATACCAAATTAATATACAACTAAAATTGTAGAAATAAAATGTATGAAACAGAAATTGCGACGATCTTGATCTCTATGTTTCGCTATATATACATATGTATGCTTCACATATTCACAGCTGAAATGGAGAAACCGATGCGTGTCCATCCATTGCCCAGCTGCCCCTCGCTGAGCGACATTGAGCGCGTTGTGGAGTCCAAACGTGGCGCACATTATGCCAAAAATATACACATGGCCAGCAAGAAGAGCGTTGTGGCCGATAAGCCCATTAAGGACTTTACTCTAGGCTGGACGGAGCCCAAGATCAATGATATGCTTAATTATGATATAGCTAAGCGGACGCAGTTTAAGACTAATGCACCAGAGCCAGCTCCACAGGTGGCCAATATAGGTTGGCAAGTGCCGGTGGTGCCCAAGGTCTCATTGGACACAGTAGATGGCGTGAGTGATAATCTGGCCGTCAACATGGAGCAGAAGCAGACGCCTATTAAATATCCACGTCTGCCCAAGCAAAGCAGCCAGAAATTCATTTGGAGCGAACAGTTACGTAGTCTGACGCCTTGGAGTGGCAATAAGCAGCGCACAGGATTACGCAAGAAATCCAAAAAGTTTTTAAATAATTCCAAGAAGAAAATCTTACGATTTGTGTCGCCCAAGAAGAGCAACCAAGAGCAGTTGGAGCGAGAGCATAGCGAACGTCGTCGACCCACTCCTCGCCTATGTACAGTGGGCGTGCAGACCAGCTCTATATCGCAATTGGATTTGCAGTCTCAGTCACCGCCGGGCAGCTATCATTCCCCAGTACAATCAACGCCAACGGCCACTACAAGTTCCGTCCGACAGCCTCAATACAAGGATAGCACCGAGCAGCCCTATTTCGACTTCGAACGCAAGGTAAAGCCACCAAAGCAGCCGCGTGCACAGCGCCCACGCAAGTTGAACTTTCAAGGCAACACTAGTTCGGCACCCGCTGCTACCTATCGCTCATTTCACAAGGATCTAGATCAAGATGTTACCATCACTAAAATGGGCTACTTGCTGGGCAACATACGAGCAAAATTGGAGGCTAGTGATGAGCGCGCCATTCGTACGTTTGGGGTGAGTTGAATATTCATTTTCAAAAATTATTTAAATATGTATATTAATATTAATCAGAACCATGATTTTAACAAGTATGTCTGCTGAAAGAACTAACAGTATAAGCTAGAGACAACATTCTAACGAATGTCCTTTTATACTTGCTGATCGGCTTGAGTCCTTCATCGATAACTTTTTGTACATACATCTTTTGTAAATTAGACTGTTTTATCAATTTACTTATTTACAAAAAATTTGGGTGGTATTTATTACTAGGAGGCATTATTAGGGAGATATTTAAATGCTAAGCCAGAGCAAAGACAGCGCCGAGCGCATAATGATCCGAGCCGAGATAGTGATTGGGTATCAAACCCACATTAGCGCAGCAATTGATTGTTGGCAGTTGATAAACGCTTAATATCTCTAGTTTCTGCCGGCTCTGCTGGCATACAGAGCGCAGAATATAGTCGACAGTGATCCATTCGTTTTGCAGCGTGGACGCTGTGCAGTCACCGCAATTTAATGCCTCAAAGTTAATCGCAGCCGGATCATCATCTTGGCTTAATAGCAGCTGCATGGGTGCCGTATGTAATTCCGAATTAAAATCTCCAGTTAAAATGACGGGCGTTGTATTTTGAGTCGAGTCTGTAGCAAAGCAGCGCAGTTCTGTGAGCAACTTGCTCACCTGGGCACAGCGCACATCAGACCGTCGTGGATTATAGAGCAGATGCGTTGTTGCCACAATCACTTCATTGCAATCCTTGGTAGATTCCTCGGTGCTGGTCGGTTGCTTTAATCGAAACTTGGCTAATATTGCCACATTCTCACGATTGAGCAGTGGGACATTTGGATCGTAGAGCTCTACCGCCTGCTCCTTTAGCAGCTGCAGCTTGCAGGAATCGTATATTATGGCACAGCCATCGGTGCGGCTGCCTGTCTTCTTTTTATACACATATTCCAAGCGCTTGCCACTGCTGGCTCTTAAACGTTGCACCAGCATGGGTAAGTGATCGAATTGCATCTCCTGCAAGCATAGTATGTCTGGATCCAATTTGTGAATCTCACGATGAATATTCTGCAAACGATGTCGCCACGTTAGCCACTCCTGCTTGATATTCACATAGAGAAAGAAGTGCTCCATTAGCAGGTCCTGAGCGAGTATGTTGTACGATAGCAGCTTTATTTTCGAGAGTGAATTAGCCTCATAGTTTGACATTAGCTTCCATTCGCGATTGAAATCGTAGCGTTGCTCCATTTTCCGGCTTGGCTGGCGCCTACTATACAAGTTGTTGCGTATGAATTGTATTCTCATGCTTAGTGGTCGGAGTCGGGATTTATACATTGGGTATAATTACACGGATGTTAGATATGTAAAGCAATTGTATTCCCTATTCCGACCAGAAAATATAAACAACGCCAGCCAATGACCGTCTTTACACTAATATTGTTTTGACATTCGCATTGCAGTGCATATTTAATTGCCATCCACACATCGATAACAATAATTGTTATCGAACATTTCGACAGTGACCGCACTATAGTAAAAAAATGTATAATTCAAATGTTATTTTTGGAATCACAAGTATTTTTAACATTGGCTTCTGTGTCTATTAATTGAAGGACATGATTAGAAAATATTTTTCACGTATTGCAGGCGAGCTCACGTCTCACCCCTGAGGAACAATTACACAATGTAGAGCTGCCATCGGATAGTTTCGACTGCGTTGATGCTCCCAGCAGACGTTTGCAACGCTCAACAACAACTATACAACGGCAGTATCGTACTCTTGAGCGGGAGCCAATTTACTCTGAAATTGAAGAGGATTGTATGCTCGTAAGCGGCAGTCCACAATTTGATGTGCGCACTGAAGCGCATCTTAAAGTAGCACCAACACCAACACCAACACCTGAACCGACACCTACGCCAACTCAAACACCTACAGTCACGCCCACGCCCACTACAACTGCAACAGTGCCTGGAACAATTAGTGAGCCGACACCCTTGTCCTCACCTGTGCTACCAGTAGATATCACTGCACTCTATGCCCAAGTGCAAAAGGCCAACAAGACGCCATCGAAGGCAACACCCGCAAAGGCTGCGCCTCCACCCAGAGCACTGGGACAATTTCTGCAGGAGTCCTTGCAGAATGGCAGCTTCTTTCAGTTTATGCCGTTGCCCGATGAGCCCACCAGCGACAGCTCATACCTCATGTCCAACTCGAATAGCATCTCGAATCAGGCGACCTTGCCAATGCATCAATCGCTAAACAACATTAGCGAACAGCATTCGCCGCCCAAAAAGAACCGTAATTTAAGCAAATCGGAGCTATCGCTGCAGCGCAGCGAGATATTCCTAGAGAATCTCTGTCGTAGCGAAATTGTGCTGGACCCGGATGATAATGTGCGACTGGAAAAGGTGCAAAACGTAAGTACTCAATTAATTCTATATAAAACTTTCAATATAAATAAACAAAAACTATCTCCCGATAGACCTGCCTGAGAGCAAATCCAGCTGCAGATGATGTGTCGTATGACATACCTGTAGAACTGTATGGAGACTATATGCTCGATGATCGCAACGCCAGTGGCAGCTCCTTTGCCACCAAATATGGATCTGTGCAGCTAGAGCCGCCGCCTCCATCCTCCGATAATCAAAGTACGCCAAAGAAACAGCAGCGCTTTACGACTAAGGTAGAGATTTTTGTTGATACTCATTAGCCAACGCACACTTTCGCTGTATACATACATTTATCAAGAAATCCCTGTACAGTTATATCACATATTATAAATTAGTTATAAACAAAACGACAAAAACACTTTCTGCTTGCTTCTTCTTTGCTTTGCCAACACACATTTTAACTAAGTTTAGTATATGCTAACCATTGCCTTGCGCCCAATTTATTTTAGCCCAGCATTGATATCAATGATGGTCCGTCAGTGTCAGGGCAGACTGTAAGCCACAGCTGCCCAACAACACCACAGCAGCACGAGCAGCTGCCGTCCTTGAAGCCGTCGCATAGCAGCCTAACTGAGCTGCCAGGCAATGAGAGTCAGCTGTTATCCATGAGCACCATGGCGCGTTACCGTATGTTGAAGGATGCAGTGCGTCGCTCGTATCGCAAGGGCAAAGACTTCTTGCTGGCCGAGAAGCAGCGACTTGCTCAGAATCTGAGCATGTCCCGCGATCAGTCCAATCAAACGGAAACTGAGTTGGACAGCAGCAGCTACTATGCCAGCTTCAATCTGGACTCGCTGCTCAATGAATCGCTGACGATGAAGGAGCAGCTGGCTCAGGCTGTCAGCATTTGCCGCCAAATGCCCGAACTGGAAATCTCGCCGGAAATGGTGGAGGCGGAGCGTTTGCTGCTCTTCAGCTCGTTGAGGCAAAAGACGGAGCCGTCAATTATCGAAAGGGAGGCAACTCTAGCTGTGCGTCAGCAGTCGCAGTGCCTCCTCCTGGATGGTTTGTATTTACCCGTCAAATCGGATGGTAACCAAGATATGTTCTTCAACTACTATTACATCTGCACCATCGAATGTGAGGGTCGTATACGCTCCACCCAATCCATTGAGTGCCAGAATGGAGCTGCTATATTTCGCGATTGTGGATTGGAGTTCTATAGCGCTGGTGAAGCGGAGGCGCTGGAGCTGCACTGCCAAATTTTCATGCTGCGTCTGCGTAAAGTGTCGACGCTGTCGCTGGAGCCGTCCAACAAGCTGGTAGATCAATTCTTTGTTTCTCCTGTCAATCCTTACTCATGTATAATTCTTTTTAGAAACGAGGCAGTGGCAGCCTTGGCTCTAGCAGTTCCTCCAGCAGCTGCTCGCAGATTGTCTCACGCTTCCGTCTGCACGCCTCGTTTTCGTTGAAAGCCGCGGATCTGGTCCCTTACGAGCTGGTCTCCAGTGAAACGCAACCAAGTGATAAATTGTGGCTGCGCACCTCTCGCACCTGGCAACTGCCGCTGACGCCACACACCAAATCGTCGAATCTGATGCCACAAATCCAGTTGAGTGGGCGCGTGGAGCTGCGTTTGCCCAAATCGCAATATGCCGGCTATCTGAATGTGCAGGACACGGATCCAAGGAACAAGCACAATTGGAATCGTCGCTGGTGCACGCTGGACGGACTGCATCTGGCCGTTTGGCAGTACGAGCACAATCTCAGCGAGCAGCCGCCGCTGCTGTCGCTGCAGCTGGGCGAGTGCAGGCAATCGCAATTGGATGTCGCGCCACGAGAGCTGTGCGCACGTGCTCGCAGCTTCTGGCTGCAGTGCCCCAATGGCGAGGCATTCTTTGCAGCGGATACCCAAGCGGAGCTGGTCGAATGGCTGCGCAGGCTAAATGAAGCGTTGGCCTTCACCAAGCGCTGGTTAAGTGCCTCTTAGCAATTATTTGATATAATTTATATATTTTTAATATAATTATTATGCGCTTAAGTGGTGCCTCTTAGCAATTAGTTGTTATAAGTGAGCTATTATTATATTTTTATATATTCATCATAAGTTTTTATAATTGTAGTTTTGTAATTGTTATATATGAAAGTTTCTATACATTCTTTTTGTATATATATACGGCAGACTTTATCTAGTCTAAGCTACAGTCATCTGCAAACAATTCGTAGTCAGCGACAACTTGCCAGGTAAACATTCCTTGACTGAAACGTGTTGGATTCCATTCAAATATCATCAAATTCATCAACATTCTTGTGCATTAACTATTATATAGTATAATACATTAAAGTAGATACATACATATCTATATAGGTGCACAACAACAACAGTTTATTACATACATAATTTACATGAAGTACAATAATAGTATATAAAGAGAGAGAGATATATATATATTTAATATATGTTATATTTGTGCGGATTACAATATGGTACATAGTGTTAGATAATTTTTATATAATTTATAGTTCAGATAACTCTCACGGCTGACGCATTAGATATATTGTTAGTTATAGGTATATATATATAGTGTATATGCTTTGTAAATCCATTTGCTCGATTACGGCGCAAAACATAAGTGTTGAGGTTATCTTTGTTGTGGTAATTTGTTTTGTCCAGCAATTTACATACTTAAATTGTATAATTAATAAATTACTACTATTGATTTTTGCTATCAATTTAACTTGGGTCTCTTTATCAAAAAATCTGTCTATTGTTTTGGTTTTGATTTTGGTATTCTGTTACACTGTTGCTCTATAGGTTCTAGGGTCTTGGTTCTACATATTTATTCACTATGTTTTATTTATTTCTTTTGGATATGCCGATACGCCTCTCAGATATACGTTGCTGCTGCTGGTAGAGAGCTCTTCCGGGTTTTTGGCAATCGAACAATATCTCAAGCCAAAACATATTTCCATACGCGATTCGTCTGGTGATTGGTGCCCGTCTCCGTCACGTAGAGAGCCGATCCATTCACACTGACGGCTATCGAGTGGGGATTCTTGAACTCGCCCCAGTGTCCAATAATTGTCTCGGAGCGTGGATCTATGGTGAAGCCGCGAACTGGCAGCATCGAGGTGGGTCCATTCACAGCAAAGACAATGTCGCCATAGCCACTGACACCAAAGACGCGACCCAGATCCGGTTCCTGGATGGTGGCAGCCGGTTGACCCTCGCCATGCGATGACTTCAGGCCAGCTCTGTAATTTTGTTAAAGAGCATATTAATATTTAAGTGTTACACGTATGATATTTCAACATCCACTTCTCTTCTCTTGAATTGTCTTTCTGTATCTTTGATTATCTTTCTGACACTTCTTTACTCTCTATTCTCCTCATCTTGTTTTTCTCTTAGTCTTGGGCCTTCTCTTTTTAGAGTTCAGTCTCACGTAAAACTTCTCTCTTTGTTTCTTCTCGGCTTTTACTTCACTATATCTCCCTATCTCCTCTCTTATCTTTGTCTACCCTCCATTGATAATTTCTTTTATCAGCTCTGTACTCTCTTACTTGGGGCACACAACACGCATATTCTCACGATCCGCAATGCACAGTAAATCCAAGTGTTCCAATAAGGTAATGGCGTGTGGCACTTGCAAGGAGAGGAATTCTGCAAGCATTTGGAATATTATATATAAATTTATACTAGACGAATATTACGTATACGCACCCGGTGGCTGTGGAATGCTGCGCAGCAATTTGCCAGCCGCATTGAACTTCAGTATGCGACTGTTACAGTAGCCATCAGCTATAAAGAACTGCAATAAAAAACTAGAATTTGTACAGACTTGCATTAAATATTCATGGTACCCACCTCGCCTGTTGTGGCGACAGCTATTGAAGTGGGTTTGCACAGATGCTTGACCGAGGAGCCGGGTCGGAAGCGTTTGCCTATGACCAGTTGCGGTTTGCTCTCAAAGGGTCGGAACTGTAATTGATGCAATATGTTTATAGCAAGCATATATGCAATAAAAACGTTGAGCTCACCTTGAATGCCTGATGCATAGCCACATCAGTTATCCAGTAGTTTCCATGTCCATCTATAGTCATGCCATGAGGCATATAGAACATTTCCGAGCCCCAGCCGGTTTTAATGGCGCCCGTCTTTGGATCTAGCACATAAATGGTTTTCTCCTTAATTGGTCCATACTCAATCAAATAGTAGATGTTGCTCTCATTGAAGGTGCTACAAGAGAAAAGAGAGTATAAATATATGCGAAACAAACACTTGTTAGCGGACAGCTGTTGACCTACTTAACATCCCAGTAGCGGTCAGCGCGATGAAAAATCACTGGGTTGCCCTCTGGATCAACAGAAACAGCTGTGACTTGGCCAAAGCTATGCTGATCTGTTGGCCAATTCTCGACCAGCACTGGAACGGGCACATTAGCTGCAGGTATGGGCACATTGTCATAGCTACGTTGATTCTGCAGCGCCACTTCATCGCCCGCCAAAGGCAGCGGCTTGCTCTACAAAAAGGTTGAGAGGAAGGCCGATAGTCAGCGGGAGGGCAAGAGTGAAAGAAGAAATGCCACAATAGCAGAGCTGCAACTTACCTCCATGCGTCGCTTGATGAGCTCCCTGACCTCATCGAAGAAACGCTCGTTGAGGTTTAAGGCAGCCTCTGGCAGGTGGTTGCCCCCAATCGCCGATATTTCGGCTAATGCCAGCGCCAGCAGCGCTACGAAAAAGTAGCCTCGCATTGTGTGTGATTTCGATTTATATTTACTATCTTTGCACAATTCTCGTAATGAAACTGATGCTCGTTTATTTGCACACAATTTTGTAAGGCTTTGACTGCCCTAACATCTGTTGGAGTTGTCTATATGTTGAGCTGGCAATAACTAAAATCACTCGGGGCCAACATACGCACAGCACCTACACTTTTCGCTTTCATTGCAAACGCATGCGCCTCTCCTGTACTGTGGTTCGCATAGGCTAAAAACAGGTGAAATTTATATGCTGGCCAGTTCTGCTAAGAGCTTGTGCCACGGTGGCACGAGCACAGCTTGAAGAACGCTGATTGAAAAACGTTATATTGATTTTCCAATTGGCCAAACAATCGAGCGCCAAAAGTTAGGCAACAAAAAATAAGACCGCCTAATGCAAATGGTCGATAGTTTTATTTATGCACACAAAACGATAACACAATATTCAATAATGAACTAACTCACACAGATAGGCGTGCAAGTGTGTGGATGTGTTCTAAGTGCATTCGAGCGCTTCGCATTTATCGATACTTTATACTGCGCAATTAACTTTAAAGAATTGGCTATATTCAAATGTCGATAAATACATTAGCACCACAAAGCTATATAATTTGTTGCTAATATTTATAGTAAATGAGCATGTGATGGCTTGGTTGCCATTTTAGAATATTTGTTGAAAGCCACTTGGGAAATGGTCGCATACTATCAGCAGCGAGTGTAGCTGCCATTGGTGCTGGTCTATGTTATTGTTATTGGTGTTGTTGTTGTTGGTAATTTAACTGTTATGATATGTTTGACGTCACGCACTCAACGCTCGACGGTGCCCAACGCCAGTTGCGTCCAAATATAGCCGGTATCTGTCATAGAACAATACGCATTATAATAGCGTCCTGGCGAGCTGAAAATAGAGATTGTACGATTACATGTAATTCGCACTGATAAGATAATTCTATAACACATACCGGCAATAGGAATACTGGGGACACTTGCACCGAAACAGATTTTGGAACTCCTCCTTGCACACCTCGTTCCACCAGCAGGTGCGCTATAAATGCATTGGTAAATCCAAGTGGACCTTTAATTTGTTGCAATTGATACCTCAGTCATGTAACCATGTACGCTCTGGTCCGAGTAGCGTTTGTTTGAGTTGCGCCCGTCCTCGCTGGCGTGCAGTGGAGTCAGCGCCACGAGCAGCATCAGCATGACCAGCAGCCAACCTCCATATCCTCCATGTCCTCCATATCCACCATGTCTGGGCAGGCTAAACGTCACGGGCAGCGCCTGCAAAGCAAGCGAAATAGTAAAATAAAATGCACACATAACTTGCAACCTTTTATTGTGTCGCACCTCTTGCATTGCGTTGCGTTTCGTAATTGATGTTTTTGTTATGCTCTTTTCGCCTCCTGTTCGCGTATCACATGACGCAGGAGCAGACACACAGACATGCAGACACGCAGCCACGCTTACACAGATAACACACAGTCACACACACAAGCACAGACAGCGAGTTGCCCGCTGTTTTGGCTTTGGCCTACTTTTGGGCGTCGCTCGGCTTCAAGTCGGTTTCCCTATATTTCACGCACACGCACAAATACACACATACACACGTAAAACGTGAATCGTGGACCAATATGGGGGCTACTGGTGGTGGTGCATATAAAAACAGGGTGTTTCTGCTAAGAAAGAAAAACAAAATTGAGATGTTAGAAAAGGAGAGAAGAGAAAGAATGTGAATATAAATGATCAATATAATTTTTTTTTTTTTTTTAAATAAGATGATCAATGAAAATACTCATTATTAATTTAATGTTTACGCCTCAAATAAGAAATCAACGACATCTTGGATACGTCACAGCGCTTGTCTAACAGACGCATAGTGACTCAGCAGCAGATGCCTAAAATAATCTAAAAACTCATTTATTTGCCAAAATATTTTAATAGGTGGCATCAAATGATTTTCAACAGGTTGAATTGGGAAAATATTTCCTATCGAGCGGCTGTAAGGCCATATATAAGTAGCTCAACGTAGGTGTTTACTTCTATGGGATTAGTAAGAAATTAACGTAAATATATTCTGATTCTGGCAACTTCTAAGACTTTAAATTTTCCATAAAAAAGCAATACATTTGAAAACATTTGGGCAATTCTCTAGTAAATTAGCTTCCATATATATGTATGTGCTTAAGAGATTATACAAATAATTGCATGCATCATGGTTTGGCTTGTTTGAACAGCATTTTCCCAATGGTCTGTGGAACATTTAAGTTCTATATAGAATTTTCCATGCAGAGGCGTCAGTGCACACGTCTTTCCGCAAAAAAGAAACAAAAACAAACACACAAACAACCAAAGACCTAAAAAAAACATCAAAGATGCTCATTAAACATATCCTATAAGAAGAATTTTATATAAATTTTTACGAATATAAGAAAGTGATATATTAAAAAATAATATTATTTAATGATTATTAAGACATCAAATATATATTTTTCATTCAGTAACAATTTACAAATATTTTGCATTTATATTACTTTAATCAGACATTTACTAAAATTTTTCAGTTTTCCTCAAGATCTATTTACAGGGTATATTTTGTAGTTTGCATTTGTACAAGCAATATATTTGGCCAAACACGAGATATACATGGCACAGAGTCATAAATATATATAAAAACTATATATATAGATATAAATTCATGTGGATGACGCTGGGCTAAATTTAGAAGGCAAATACATTTTCATATTTTTAGCGCATAGAGAAGCGAATGTAAACAGTCGAATGCGATGCTATAAAACTGAGCAGACTTTTCGAAATGTTCCACAAAAACGTTGCAGCCGCGAAACGGAAAATACGAAAATTCTACATTCTGTGATTAATTGGATTAATTAACAAAGGTACGAAAGGTAGCCAAATCATACAAAAAGAAAAAAGAAACAGATTATAAATAGAAAATATATGAAAATTCAACCGTTTCGGATTATAGATAACTGCCATTAGCTTGTTATCTCCCTTTTCTTCTTCAAATAGATGTCCGTTGTTCCTCTAATGTTCCGTGATTGGTGGGATGAGATTGACTTTCCAATGCGCACATCGCGCCTATTGGATCAACACTTTGGCCAGGGTCTGAAACGGGATGATCTTTTGTCCTCCGTTTGGAACTCTCGCCCCACTGTGCTGCGCTCGGGCTATCTGCGTCCGTGGCAGCGCTCTGTGAACAGTTTGCAGCGACAGGAATCGGGCTCCACTCTGAACATCGACAACGAGAAGTTCGAAGTGATTCTCGATGTGCAGCAGTTCTCGCCGAATGAGATTACAGTGAAAGTATCCGATAAATTTGTCATAGTCGAGGGCAAGCACGAGGAGAAACAGGACGAGCATGGCTTCGTAGCCAGACAGTTCTCCAGACGTTATCAGCTGCCAGGTGGGTTTCACTGGAATGAATTTGTCCCCTCTACTATATATATTATATCCACTTTCTGTTACCTATTGCAGCTGATGTCAATCCAGACACTGTCACCTCATCCCTGTCCTCAGATGGCCTGCTGACCATTACGGCGCCCATGAAGAAATTGCCCCCGCCCACCACGGAGCGCCTAGTGCAAATCACACAGACTGGACCCTCCTCCAAGGAGGATAACGCCAAGAAGGTCGAAACCACAACGCAATAAGCAACCATTATTTATTAAAAGAAGCCTTTTTATACCAATATGAGAATTAGAATAGGTTTATACGAATTTACTATTGGAAGTATTTAATGTATTTAGAATGAGAAACGGCAAGTCCTGTGCTATTTGTAACGCTGCTAAAGAATAGTAAAAATAAAATTTTAATTCATATATTTATTCTGCTTATGAATATGATATCTTTGATATCTTAAAGATATTGTAGGGTGAAAGACAGGGATTTGGGGCATTTCCCTTTTATTTAAATTATGCAAATGATCGACTTTTGCTGATAGTTTTTAGCTTATGAAAAAACCCTAAAAATCCAAAAAATGCAATTGTAATATTTATACATTTAACATAAATAAATACTTAATAAATTTCCCTTCAATATCTTCATAAACCGTTCGAACCAACCTCGTTTATAATACATTTCGTACATTCCAATTAAAGCAGAACTATTGCTAATTACATCAGCCTCTTCAAGAGCTATCTATAGCGACATGTATGCATTTTAGGCATTACACCACTTTAGGTATTACATGAAATTTTCATTCACACAAAATATTGTAATTTATTTCGAAATGTGATCCATAAAAAACTATCAAACAGAACTAAAAACTATAAAATTGAGCATTTATATATGTGTGTTTATGTATTTCATTTCTTTGTTGCTTCGGGCGCCTTGGTGTCGGTCTTCGTCTTCAGGTTCTTGAGTTGTTCCTTTTGCTGAAATAGACAAGAAATTAAGAATAAGTGAAGTTATAAATAAGAAAAGAAAATTGTTTTGTTCATATATTATTTCTTGCGACTTCAACTTCATTCAAGCCCCTTTCGTCTATATAGTTTTATTTTTAAGTACCGACCTGCTTATAGAAGAACTCCTCCTCGCGCGCAGCTTCCATTTTGCCAAACGATCCACCAGCTTCGCGTATGGAGCCGCCTGCGCCCCCACCTTTGCCCGCACCGCTGCCCAGCTCGCCCACATGCGACATTCTCAAGTATCTAATAAACAAATAAATATAAATATAAGTATATGTGAATATTCGCAAACAGGTAGATAGAGAGTGAATGAGAGAGAGAGAGGAAGATCGAGAGTGAGAGCGAGAGAGCTTATGCAATCTCGCTGCTCTGATGGAACTTACTGAATTTGTTTTGGATACAGATGTTGACTGATGCGGCGCAGTGTAAACATATTGATTTATATACCGGCAGCTAATATAGTATATTACTGAAGTATATATATATATGTTTTTATGTATATATATATATGTTTTAGGTAGTAATATACGATGAGTGATCGTTGCTCTTTATTTCATGGTATTATGAAAATCTCAGCTGCTTGTGCATTGTCCGTTCGGAATGGTATTAATTTTGCGGGCCCTGCCAACTTGTTGTAAGACTTGCGAATTTAAACGAGGGAAAAATTTGAATTGTGAATTGAAAATACTGCTCTGCTGCCTAATTCAGAGCATTCCAACACAATTTGCATACGAAACGAGAAACAACAAGAAATTGCGTCCAAATTAGTTGAAAATGACAAGAATGTTTTTTGGATATCAATTTGTTTTTTTCTAAATTTCCTTTGGATTTTTGAACATTCATTTGGATTTGCCAATTACTTTGCCTATGATTCATCGTCATCGATTGGATCGTCCTTTCCACGATTATGCAAAACCTTTAAACATTCGGTGCTCTAGAAAGGGCGATGGTGAGAGGGACAGAGAGGGAGAGACAGGAGGAAATAGAGATGTTTGTTCATCATTTTCCATATTTACCTCATTCAAGAAGAATGCCTCTTCATGCATGTCCTTGTATTTGTTTATACAAGTTGTATTATAGAGAGCAGCATGATCTAATGTACGTTGATACTCCTCGTATTTGCGCATATAGTCTGCGGTCTTCGAGGACTCAATATGTTTGCGTATATTGGACATTAATCCGTGATTGATCGAGCTAAAGTATTCTTCTTCCTTGATGCCACCTTGCAACTTACCGAGACCGCCGCCCAGCAGAAATACATTTGAAGGTAAAGTGCTCTTCGACTCTGAGTAACGTCTGTGGGGAGGGATTATCGTTGAGCTAGCATTATCCGGATGTGCGGATTGGGACTTACGCGTAATTTAGAATAGAGGCTTGTGTGCGTCGAAACAAACCAGCGGGAAACATTTTTGCGTCTTTATATATAATAATTTATGTATATTTTATATATATAAATGTACGTGTATATATATTTTATAAACATATATATATTATATTTTGAATGTTTGGCACGATTATAAAAACTTTCTGGGTTGATAACAAATGCTAAAGGCATCTAAATTTACTGTCAGAGAAAGTAGATCAAAATAAAAAATTTTGTAAAATGAAAGTAGCAATAAAAAAAAACATCACAGAACTCCGCGAAAACTACATCCCGATATCGGTAAGTTCTTTTTACAATTGAGTCGATTATTATAGCTGTTGATTACGTCGATTAGTAAGAATTAAACGTACGTAATATTCCCGCATACATACATATACATATGTATATACATATCTACCTACCTATATGTACATGTCTGTAGGCGTATGCATATGTATATGTATATGTATATGCATATATATTCCATACATACATACATGTATCGTATCCTATACATATGTACGAAAGTTCTTAAATGCATCCATTCACCAAAGACATCCAACCAGTGGTGATAAACGGAAGACCTCAGTCGAAACTGGAGCCGCCCAAATCAAAGTCAGCGGCTGCGCTCGTGAAACGCAAGAACCGCAATGCACGCAGAAAGAGCCACTATCAGCATCATCATAATAGCAACAACAGCAGCGGCAATAACAGCAGCGGAAATATTAGCAGCGGCAACAACAGCAGCAGCTGCAGCAGCAACCAAAACAACAACGATGATAATGATGATCATGACAACAGCGTTGGGCATCATGACGATGATCTGGCCAAGGAGCCGTGTCAATTTGTGCCCGTGCGTCGCAAGCCGCTCGGTGAATATATGAATTTGGAGGGACCAACTCTAACAGCTACAGCTCCGGCGGCAGCGGCGGCAGCAGCAGCCGCAACAACAGGAGCTACAGCAATAACAACAGCAACCACAACAGCAACACCAGTAGCACCATCTCCAGCAGCAACGTCATCATCATCATTGCCATCGACGGCAATGCAGGGCATGCGAATGAGCTATGCGGCAGCCGTACAAACTGGATTGGGTGTGAAAGTAATGATATCGCCGCGTCTCAAAAAATTTAATAACAAGCCTGGCAGCAAGGGTCAAAAGGCCAACAACCACAATAACAATCATCATAATAATAATAGTAAGATAATCGCTGACACAAAGTTTCGAATATTTGATGAGCAACCACATAAGCCGCACATTGTCCGAGTCGATCCAAAAGTGTTTCGTGCTGATGTTGAGGCTATGAAAGGAGCTGCACGATTGAAGACAACCAAATCGAAAAAGGCATCGGCAGCAGCAGCAGCAACAGCAACAGCAACAACATCAACTCCAAGAATCCTCACATTGAAAACAAGCGAGCTGCCAACTAAGCCGAAAGCTAAATCGGAAGATGCTGAGATTAAAGAGCTTGAATTGCAATTCAAAGAACTGGCATGCAATACGGATGACACCGCTGCCATTGCGGAAGACGTGATGCAGACAGCTAGGAATTTGAATTCAATTCAAGGCAGTTCATCAACAGCATCGAATGACAGCCAGGGCGCACCAATCAACCAGCACCACAACACCATCAACAATAACAACAACAATGTGAAATCACCGACATTTGTGGATTCGATCAGCTATTTAAGCTTTCATCATGAGCGATTGCAGCAGATAGTCAAAAATCAAAGCATTTGCGTCATTTGCTTACAATCGCCAGAACCAATGAAGATACCACAATTTGAGGACAAACATTTTAAATATCTCGAGGAAGCTTCACTTTTGGCACAAAATCGCACCATGCTACGCTTATGGCTGAACTCTGATCAACTGATATGCTAGTAAACATTTTTCAGACAGATAAATTTTTAAAGTTATATTAGTTATATTGTGTGTTCTAAGTTATGCCTGTTGACTAAACACTAAATTGAAACGCAACGGCCAAACAATAAACTTGGCCTGCCTATGCAGTGGCCGATAATATAGTATTTTTCGTTTTATTTGCAATACTCACATCCAAAAATACCACATATAATATATCGATATATTGTTTGTATATCTGTATATGAATATGAATTAATTTATTTGTAAGATGGCCTGGTCACATTGTATTTAGGTTGATTATTTTCCTTATTTTGCAAGTGTAAAAATGTTGTGTTGTGAAAAGCGCAATTTAATTGCAATGCCTATATAGTTTGTCAACCAGCTAGTGGCTAATGTGCATGGCAATAATGTTAACCGTTTGACGGCATTATACCAACTGCATGGCAGCGCCTGTCTAGCCAAACAGCAGCCCCAGCACAAACTGAAGGCGTGTGAACGAAGCGAGCGAGCGAGCGTGTCAGCGCAGAGCGGAGCGGTGTGTATGTGGAGTGAGGAGTGAGGAGCGGAGCGCAGCGCGTTTTCTGTGTGTTTTGTGTGTGTATATAATGGACAAGTTAAAAAACAACAACAAAGAACATGCAGTTATTGCATCAATTGAGTGCTCCTATACCAATGCTGCTGAAACCGATGTCGATGTGGAAAGCAATAAGAGCACGCCCACACCATATTTTACGCCCCTCGAATATCTACAGACCTCCTTTGAGTTCCCATCGCCCACAACTCCATCTGCAGCAGCGACATCTGATGCATGCGATGAGGAGCCACTCTATACACCGAAACAGTTTACAGTTTGTAATCCTAAGCAGCAGCCGCAGCAGCAACACTCAGCGCAATTGCCGCAATCGCCGACGACGCTAAATCGTAAATTTAAGCGATTTTCCTTATACGATCGACGTTCATGTTCGCCGCAGGACGCAGGTCGGATATTTGCCAACAAGGAGAATACGATACCAAAAAAATGCGGCACCGATAACGATCACGATAGTTTGTATTTATCGAAAAGCGAACACAACTCACCCACAATCCTTTTTAGAGATGATAGCTCAACGACGACAACAACAACAACGTCAACGTCAACAACAACGCCAAATCTCCTTAGCGATTCGAGCCGGCACAGCTACTCACCCAAGTTGCTCGCCTCCATAAATAATTTGAATTTGAATCATTCTTTGAGCGGCTCCCCGCTCAACATCATTAATTCGGCTGGCTATAAAAATGGCAATTTCTTTCGCTTTCCCGAAATCGATCATGTGGTGCAGGATATGGTGGTGCAGCAGTCGCCACCGATTGCTGCCCTGGCAGCCGAAGAGCCTGACAATCAGCAACAGCAACAACAGCAAGCAAAGCAAGCTGTCACAGCCGAAACGGGTCGACGCAATCGCAAGAATAAGAACAATCTCACCATACGCATCACAGATGTGCAGCTGGCCAAGCCGTTATCGCCCTCCAAGCCAAAGACGCCCACGATCAAGAGCACCAAGGAGAAGGCACGCTCTCTGGACTCTGCTGCCAACGAGACGGAGCTGTCGATTGTGGTGCACCCGATCAATGAATCTCATCCCATGCCGGGCAGCAGTGGCGGTTATGGATATGGATATGGATATGGCCACAGCCCTGGTCAGGCCATGAATCAAAGCAATATGTTAATGCAGCCAACGGCCTCCAGTTTGCACTCCACCTCGCTCTCACGTCTGGATACCCAGCAGTCGCTGCACAGTCGACGCACCACGCGTCGCAAATCACCTGGCTTGAATAGCAGCGATTGGCAAATGTATCATCGCAAACAGAATCCATATCAGACCTCACTGGATGCCGATGAACAGAAGTCGGCCTCGAGTGTCGACAGCAGCAGCACCAGCGGGAAATTCACACTGGGAGCCACTCTGGCACCACGAAGCGCACACAAATTAAATCCCATGCTGCACTCATCCAGCACCAACTTGAAAACGTTGCCCGAGTGCTTGACCTTGGTAGAGTTTACGCCGTGCACAGCGGCTGTGGAGTCGCCCTTTAAGCAAAAGTCGATGGATTTGCCCGGCAAGAGCGTCGGTCACGGCTCGATGAATCTTCTGCAGCGTCGTGGCTCGAATCACAGTCTCACCTTGAATCTGCACAGCTCTTGTGGCAATCTAATGAATAGCAGCTTGAGTGTCTCGAATTATAGCTTGGGCTCAGTCAGCAACTCGAAGTCCAGTTGCAATCTGGAGCAGCAACAACCGCACAGTCAACAGCAGCCACAGCCGCTTAATCAATTAACTGTCGCTGCGGGCAGCGGGCAGGGTGTGCGTCAGGGTCTGTTTCGGCGGCGTGGATCCAATCACAGCATCACCTTGCAGAGTCACACGACCAACTCGTGCGGGGAGCTCAACTCCATGGCCAATCAGACGACGCCGAAGCGCGGCCTGCTCGAGCGGCGGGGCAGCAACCAAAGCCTAACGCTCAATATGGGCGGCCAGCTGAGTACAGCAGGCGGTGGAGGAGGAGCACTGGATCCAACGCAACCCAAGTTGACTGTCTGCAGCTGTGGTGCAGCGAATGCCGCTCAGGCGACGCATCAGCGCAAGTTCTTCAGCACCGAGAACCTGAATAGCAATCGTGGCGGCAATAGCTCACAATATTTGGACTTCAAGCAGCCGCTGTGCTTTGGCTCGGCCTCCGATCTGCAGCCCAGCGAGCAGTCGAAGAACAAATCGCCCATAGGAACTGACGAGACGGGCGTTGTGCTCTGCACCTGTGCAGCTGGCGGTGGCGGCGGCGGCGGCATCCGGAATATCATGACACGTCCGCTCTCACCGCAGACGACGAGCGAGGAGTTCAAAATCTATTTGGCTAGCATACAGATGCTGCAGAGTGCCTCGAATCCGCTGAATCAGTACGATTTGATCAAGCTGAATCACGTGTTCGATCACAGCTACAAAGCGAACTTGGAGCAGCCGCCGGTGTTGGTGTTGGGACGTGAAGGCGGCACGCCCACAAATCAAGTGCCGCCCACATCCGAAGACAGCGAACTGCTGAACTTGTACCAGACGGTGGTGAAGCGAATCGTAACACCCTTGCCACATCTGGACGATGATGAACAGAAGCGTATATTTCGTGACTTGCATAAGGAATTTTGGGACTTGCCGTTAAATCATCAGGAGAAGCCCATGGTATTAGGTTCGCAGACAAAGAATCGATACAAAACGATTCTGCCCAATGAGCATTCGCGCGTTATACTTGAGAGTGAGGCGACGGAGCTACTGAATTTGCAGAGCTGCTCTCTGCTGCAGCCTCAAACTGCAAGCGAGGAGCTGACGAGCAAAACGACGCTGCTGGCCAACGAGGAGTTGCCCTACATCAATGCCAATTACATCAAGGTAGGACTTTAGTTATGAACTTGCATATCCATCTAATAAACTTGAATTCGTTTTCAGGGCCCGGACTATGTGTCCAAGTGCTACGTGGCCACGCAGGGACCGCTGCCGAACACCATTTTCGAGTTTTGGCTGATGATCTATCAGAATACACAGCGGTATATACGACGTTGCATGGATGGAGGCAGCAGTCCGCACGTAGATCGAACTCACATCTTGCAGCAGTATTATCAAAAGATCGTAATGCTGACTAATTTCACGGAGTGCAATCGACAGAAGTGTGCCGTCTATTTTCCCATCGAGCTGAACGAGATCTTTGCGGTGGCCGCCAAGGGCGAGGTCTTTGAGTTGAGCGCGCAGGCACGCGCCTATTTTGAGCCGCATCTGATGTCGATGCAGGAGAGCGACGAGTCTGGAACTAGTCTCGGCAGTGAACTGCAACCGGAACGGGAGCAGCTCAACAATCGCTGGCACATAGCCATCGATTCGCAGAAGGTGACGCTGACCGAGTCGCTGCGTCGCTCACTGCCCGCCACTGGGAGTTTCTTTTTGGCCAAAAACGTGGGCATTGTGCGACGAAATGGTTATTCTGTGCGCAAGCTCATCCTGCTCTACTGCATCAATGTGCCGGATAGTGTGGGCCTGCTGGACTATCATCTGCAAAAGATTTGCTGCTATCATTATTGGTATCCCGATTGGCCCGATCACCATTCGCCGCGGGATATCAACACCTTGTTGGACACCTGCTTGCATGTGCTGAATCTTGGCAAGTGCGAGTCGGAATTCGACAATTACGATGACAAGCGGAGCACACGGAATGCACATCTGAGCGCCCAACGTTTGGAAATCTACAAGCAGGACATCTTTAATGCGGTGCAGCCGTTGCCCGTGATACACTGCTCGGCGGGCATTGGACGCACCGGTTGCTTCACGGCCATACTGAATGCAGTGCGTCAGCTGCGACAATCGTTGGCCTACTCTCTGACTGGGATGCTGACCAAAACGCTGACCATCAAGGATATGCAGTGCTCACAATACGGCAGCGACGAGGATACCGAATCTAGCTTTAGCTGCAATACTCTATTGCATATACAGCACATTGTTGAGCAGCCGGATGCCGTTAGCTTCGATCAGTTGCCCAAGATGCCGGACATCTTTGTGGATATCTTGGGCATTGTCTGCAATCTGCGTCTGCAACGGGGCGGCATGGTTCAAAACTCTGAACAGTACGAGCTAATACATCGAGCCATTTGTCTCTATTTGAAGCGCACTTTGGCGCTGCGACGTTTTTAGATTAGTTACAAATTGAATACAGATAATTGATGACAATGTTTAACAACATAATGACGACGACGATGATGATGATGATGATGATGATTAAGATATAGTTGTAGATGATGATGATGAAGTTGCAGAAGAACAAAACACCAATTTACTATTTGTAAAAGAAACCTTTTTGTGAACCTTATTTAAAAAAAAAAAGCAAACAAAAAAAATGTAAAAAAAAATTAGAAAAAACAACAGAAGAAACCCAACAACAACAAATGCGAATAACCATGGCTAAAAGAGTCTCGAACATTATATACTTATATACATAAAGCAAGATAATGAAAATCGGAATATAGTTATATATAGCAGACACACGATGCGTGTGCTATGTGAACTTATTATCTATTACTACACATTATTATGATTACGAACTATTATTATTATTATTATAATTATTATGATGATGATTATTATAAATGTTTATTAAGTGTTTTTTGAATGTATGTGGTGTGCATGTATAATGTATGTACATAAGTGTAAATGTTTTTTCCATTTTTTTCGGTGTGAGCAACAAACAAACAAAAGAAAAACAAAACAAACCCTATGCTTAAAACAACAACAACAACTACAAACTACATTTAATTCAACTTATTAATTACCTTACCCTAACAAACAAAAAACACACAGACAACAATTAACAGACAGCAACAACAACAACTGTGAGTTGATAATCTTTTGTTGGGGTTTACCGTGAAAAGCTCAAACCCCTTTATCAAGTTGTCTCGAAGCTTCGCGCTTCGTTTCTAACTGACTAAAACACCAATTTTCACGGCATTTTCCCAACTGTCAGCTCGACAGCTGTTGTTGTTGTTTGCTATTATAAGGGCCGAAATCCATAGTAACAGCTAGAGTTCTTTCATGACAAAAACAAAACAAAATTATATAAAGATAAACAAAAAAGCAAAACAAGAATAATTGAAACTTGAAAACTTGTATTAATGTTTATGCAATGGAACTAGTCAAATAAAACTTAGAAACATTTTAAATGTAATTATAAATGTGTAAAAAAAATTGCGTTTTCATGGGTTGGTTTAATGGGCAGAAGTGATTTAATATAGTTAACTAAGGTATATATAACTAAAGTACATTAATTCATATATTTCGATTTTTTCTCCAATGCTAAGATCTGTTATCAGATCCTTCTTGCATCTTAATAGATGAATTATTTACGTTAATATAATTTTTTAATACAGAATCTATGATACTTTCAAAGTTTTCATTTTCTTATGGTTCTCTAATTTGAAGTATATATCAAAACAATTTTTGCTGACATTTTCATTAAAACAATAATAAAAACAAATTATTGAATTAAAATGCTAAATTAACATTGTTTAATGTGATTAACTAAAATATACATCAATTTAACAATAACAATTTGATTATAAATAATTTTGTTGTCTAGCTTATCTCCTCTAAATTTCTATGCTCGAGCGGGCAAAATCAGCCCCTTGCGGTCATTGACGGGTTAAAGCATCAACAGCTGATTATGTTTGTCTGGCTAAAGTCCATTGCGAAGCAACATTTGTATTTTGGACCGGTAATTTAGTGATTAAACATTTCTCTTTTAAGTGATTTGCACTAATTGTGATGTGGGGACTCATAACAGTCCGACGTGGACATTTCACCGCCAGGTACTTAAGATTATACAGCAATAGTATGCAGGTAAGCGGAAGAGCAATGGAAAAATCTTTGACAAAAGTAATTTAAATTGATTTATGTATGTGTGCCATGACCAGGTGAAAGTGTCTGTAAAGCAAGGCGTCCTAGTTGGACAACGACAGCAGCTGCCCAGTGGTTTGCAATATGAGAGCTTTCTCGGTGTGCCCTACGCCCAACCACCTGTGGGTGAGTTGCGTTTTCGGGTGAGTGCGCCAGCTGAGAAAATTGTTGACATTGACTAACACCCTGACCCACTTAGAGTCCGCTGCCATTGGAGCGTTTTCCACAGCCAGAGCTGGATTGCAGCAAAGAAGGCAATGTCTCGCATCAGCGGGATCCATTTACCCTGGAGGTAGTTGGTTCTGAAAATTGTCTGTTCCTCAATATCTATGTGCCCAAGAGCAAGTCACAAAAGCCGCTGCCCGTCATGGTCTGGATTCATGGTGGAGGCTTCTGGTTTGGCAATGGCAACAGAGATTAGTGAGTGAAATCTCAAAGATTTAATTTAAAGATTTAACCCTAACCTTACCTTTTCTAATTACAGTCACTTTCCTGCGCAGCTCATGCAAGAGGAGGTCATTGTGGTTACCCTCAATTATCGCCTTGGCGCTTTGGGATTTCTCAGCCTACCAGAACCAGGCATCTATGGTAATGCGGGTCTGAAGGATCAACGCTTGGCACTGCAGTGGGTGCACGAGAACATTGCCAACTTCAATGGTGATCCACAGAATGTTACCCTCTTCGGGGAGAGTGCGGGTGGTGCCTCGGTGCATCTGCACACGTATGCGGCGCATGCCAACAAGCTGTTCCACAAGGCCATCATGCAGAGTGGCACCGCTAACATGGATTGGGTGTTCCAGGAAAATGCTTCATTCAAGGCGCGTCGCCTTGGTGAACTGTTGCAGGGCAGGAATATAGAGAACGATAGCAAGTTACTGGAGTTTCTGCAATCCGAGGCGGCGACGCCGTTGGCAATGCTGGCGAAAACATTGGATGTGTTGACTCCAGAGGAACGTCGTCGGCAGCTGCCGCTGGCTTTTAAGCCCGTCATCGAAGATCCAAGCAGTCCGGATAGCTTCATAACTACGCCGATTCTGGACTTAATGCATGAGAAGGAGCGCTTGGGAGGCATGCCTCTTCTAATGGGCTATAATTCGGGCGAGGGCATAGCCATGATTGTGCCTGCCAAGCGTAAGCTGGAGCTTTACAACGAGGATTTGGCGCGCATGGTACCTCGCAATCTAGTTGTAAAAGCGGAAGCACCAGAGGCACTTCAGGCAGCCGAAGATATGCGTCAATTCTACTTCAATGGACAGGATGTGACGGTCGAGAACTTGGTCGATATCTTCACGGATTTTTACTTTAACATCGATGCTCAGCACGCTGCTGAGATTCATGCCAACTGCCAGAGGAGTTCCCCGCTCTACTTCTATCGCTTCGACTATGTGGGCGGACGGAATCTATACAAAAACCTGTTCCAAGCTAATGATTTGCGTGGAGCATCACACGGCGATGAACTGTTTTATCTATTTCAAATGGCAGAGGACGATACTAAGCTGGAGCCTGCGGATGCGGAGATGTCGCAACGTTTGTGTCACATGTGGGCGAACTTTGCCAAGCATGGTAAGCCCTCAGACAGCTGGACACCAGTACAAAGGCAAAAGAGGAGCGCCAATGGAGAGCTAGAACCCTTCCAATTGGACTATATGCAAATTGATAGGGAAATCAAAATGCAACGAAATCCAGATGCGGAGCGTATCGATTTTTGGCGCAGCATGTACAAAAGATATAGATCAAAATGCTATGCAGAATTAAGGGCTAAATTGTAACGGATATTTACCAGAACTATATATACCTCTGATATTGCTATTTCAAATTGAGTAATTGTATATCGATACATATGTAGTATTTTTCAAAACATAAAGTATTTAACTCCGATAGATAATAGTACGTTGTATATATCGATAATAAGAAGACCCATCAGCTGTTTATCTTTGAGTGCATAGATCATTGATAAACAAATTCAAAATCAAGTTGAAATTTTCAACTGTTGCATTTCCTAGGTACATACCTATACATGTGAATACATATTTGCATGTAAAAATGCGCTTCTTATTTGCCATGCGATCTGGTTATTATACAACCAATAACCTTCGTTTATACAGCACTCTGAAGGTACGATATAAGAGACCCCATTGAAAAGTTTGAAAGTTGTAATTCATTAATTGACTTACAGGTGAAGGTGCCTGTGAGACAAGGCATTGTTGTTGGCACACAAGAAAAACTGCCCAATGGCGTAGTATACAGAAGTTTTTTGGGCGTGCCCTATGCAGAACCACCCGTAGGAGGGCTGCGTTTTCGGGTGGGTGAACCAAGCGAACATATTGATCATCTACTGCCATTTCACGTATGTATATTAGAGCCCTGTGCCGCTGGAACGATTCACAAAGGATGAGTTGGACTGCAGCAAAGAAGGCGACGTGTCACATCAGCGCGATCCTCTCAAGCAACAAGTGATTGGTTCCGAAAACTGTCTATTCCTCAATATCTATGCGCCCAAGAGCAAGTCGCAGAAACCTATGCCCGTCATGGTTTGGATTCATGGTGGAGGCTTCTGGTTTGGTAGTGGTAACCGAGATTAGTGAGTGAAACCGCTTAGAATAAATTTAAATATATTGATCTAATCTTACCTTAATCTTTTCCTATTTACAGTTACTTTCCTGCGCAGCTCATGCAAGAGGAGGTCATTGTGGTTACCCTCAATTATCGCCTTGGCGCTTTGGGATTTCTCAGCCTACCAGAACCAGGCATCTATGGTAATGCGGGTCTGAAGGATCAACGCTTGGCACTGCAGTGGGTGCACGATAACATTTCCAACTTCAATGGTGATCCACAGAATGTTACCCTCTTCGGGGAGAGCGCTGGAGGCTCTTCTGTTCATTTGCATATGTATGGCGCGCATGCCAATAAGCTGTTCCACAAGGCCATCATGCAGAGTGGCACAGGCAATTCGGAGTGGGTACTCCAGGAAAATGGCTCGTTTAAGGCGCGACGTTTGGGCGAACTGCTGCAGGGCAAAAAGATAGAAGACGATAGAAAATTGCTGGAATTTCTGCAATCGGAGGCGGCGTCTCCATTGGCGATGTTAAGTAAAACCTTGGACGTGCTGACTGCTGATGAGCGTCGACGTCATCTACCTTTTTCCTTCAAGCCAGTTATGGAGGATCCAAGGAGCCCAGATAGCATGCTAAACAAGCCATTCATTGATCTATTGCATAACAGGAAGAGACTGCCTAAGATGCCCGTGCTATTAGGTTACAATTCGGCAGAAGGCATAGTTCTGATTACAAATCCCAAGCAAAAAGTGGAGCTCTTCGATAAGGATATGGCGCGCTTAGTCCCACGTAACTTGGTGGAGGATCCGGAGGCGCCCGAGGCGTTAGAAGCAGCGGAAGACATACGTCAATTTTATTTTAATGGAAAGTCGCTCACGATGGAATGCATTGATAATCTGGTTGACCTGCTCGGCGACGTGCACTTCATCCTCGATCTTCAGCACACAGCAGAGGTTTACGCAAATTACCAGAAAGCGCCCTTCTACTTCTATCGCTTCGACTATGTGGGCGGACGAAATATATACAAAAAGGCCTTTAATGCTGACAAACTGCGTGGAGCCTCGCACGCCGATGAGCTATCCTACCTATTCCAATGGTATAATGATACGTCTCCCATAGCTGCAGATGATGCTCAGATTTCGAAACGTATGGCCCATATGTGGGCTAACTTTGCGAAATATGGCAAGCCAGCAGATAACTGGGAACCAGTTCAGAAGCAAAATAGAAATGCGAAAGGAATTCTCGATGCTTATCAATTGGATTATATGCAACTAGATCGAGAGTGTGAAATGCAACTGAATCCAGATGGAGAGCGTATGGATTTCTGGCGTAGTATGTATAAAAGATATAAGCCGCAATGCTATGAAGCGTTGATAGCCAAAATGTGAAAGATATTACATAGATATTAACTGTTATGATCTTATTTTAAATTAAATAAATTCATTGTTTATAAAATTTACATAATTTCGATAGATAATATTATTATTACCTTAATACTCAAGTATCGGGGAATTTACATATATTTTAGGTAATTAAAGTTATTAATTTACGAAAAACAAGTACTATTTGAATATCAACTATATCGATACTTTTCACTTTTAGTACCATCGATATCTAAAAATACTGTAGCTTAGTCGTGCAATAGGTAAATAACATAAAAAATACATCGACTATGTAAATAAATGGATATCGATAGTTAGTGGTTGGTTATTGTAAGTTAGTCATGGGTGCATTGTTTGGGAAATCTAGTAAAAAGACAGCTCCAAGTCGCATTACAGAGCAAGACAAGGCCGTCCTGGTAAATACAACATATCCTAAAGATGTCTGTTAATCGTAACATGTATTAATTCCTTGATAAACTGTAGCAATTGAAGCAACAACGGGATCGTCTGAAGCAGTACCAAAAACGCATCGAGCTACAGCTGGAAAATGATAGATTGCTCGCAAGGAAGTGCCTGCAGCAGGGTAGAAAAGAGTAAGTAGCGTAATATGTACACAAGAACAATTTTTATCATTAACAATTATTGTATTACACAATAGTCGCGCAAAGCTCCTGCTGCGCAAAAAGAAATACCAAGAAAGTTTGCTCACGAATGCAGACAAGCAGCTCGAAAACTTGGAGAAGTTAGCCTCCGATCTGGAATTCGCACAGGTGGAAATGAAGGTGTTGGATGGCTTGAAGCAAGGAAATGCTGCTCTGAAAAAGGTGCACGATATGCTGAGCATAGACGAGGTCGAGCGTATAATGGACGAAACACGAGAAGGCATCGAAAAGCAACAGGAAATAGATGCTATCCTAACGGATGTGCTGACCACACAAGATGAGGAAGATGTGCTCGCCGAGCTCGATGCCCTGGAGGCTGAGGAGCAAAACATTCAATTGCCGGAAGTGCCCAGTGATGAGCTGCCAGCTAAGGCAGCCGAGGACGATGTGGAGGAACTGGGGGATGACCAGGAACAAGAGCCAGAGAAAGCTGCAACCAAAGCGAGCAAAACGAAAGCAAAGAAGATACTAGTGGAGGCCTAGACGTTAAAAATGCCATTTTCTTTATTCAACTAAGCTTAAAGGTTTTTTTATATATGTATTTGTACATATAATCTGTATATGTCGCGAGTCCTATGTGAAAGATATATATTTTGATATAAGAATATTCCATGCAACTTGTAAACATTAACAGACCAGCCTATGTATGTATAATGACAAGAGCAGAAGCGAGATTAGAGGGCAGCTGGTGAATTGATGGAGAGTGTAGATGTTTTGTGAACAAGGACGAGCAGATGAAATCACCCAAATAGCAACAGATTTAATGAAGGAGGCCGGAGAGCCATGTTCTTTATTCATCTGAGCTTAAGCCCTATTTATAGAGCCTATATAACTTACGAACATACATATGTATGTAAATATGTGTATACTTACACACATACATTTATACATATACATATGTAAATAAGATCATTTACAGGGCACCCTCCAACGCTCCAGCGTTGAGTTTTGTGGTGCGACGCACATCTTCCCTAAGCCTTGAACGCAAACTCTTGTTCTCAAGGCGCAGACTCTCAATCTCCTCGAGCAGCAAACAGTTCTCGTTGAACAGTTTGTCGTACTTCCTCTGCACGGTCTTGTCCTCGGCGACAGACTTGTAGCGCGCCAGAACGGATTCGATTTGCTTGCGCTGCCGGAGGAACTCGTCTTTGACCTCGGCATCGAGCGTAACAAAACGCTTCAGCTCATCATCGCTGGCATGTTTGTGGAACAGCTCCTTGACGGCCTTCTTCAATCCCTCCGCCGTGTTCACCTCGCCGGCCACATAGAAGATGTCCGTACAGATCGAGTTGAGGCATTCCCTGGCGGACTTGGCACGATGTCGCTCCGTGCGCAGCTCGGCCGCATTGCTCAGATACTTATCACGCATCTCCTTGAGCTGCAGCTCCAGCTGAATGTTGTTCTGGTTGAGGCCCTCCAGTTCGTGCTCCATTTCGATGATGTGCTTGCGCTTGTCGTTGATCTGGAATTCGCGCGGCTCGATCTGTGCCTTGAGCTCGGCGATCTTGTGATTGAGCACCTGCTTGTATTTGTCCAGCTCTTGGTTCTTGTGCAGCAGCTCCTGGATGCGCTTCTCCTTGGCACCAATGGCATAATCACGATCCGATATATCCTTTTGCAGATCCTCGATATTGCGCAGTTGCTTTTGCATCTTCATTTGTGACTTGATGTGCTCCTCCTTCAATGTCTCCACCTCCTCCAGCAGCGTCTCAATCTCATGGCACTGCGCTTCGTATTTCTTTTGGAGCACACCCGCCTTGCCGCGCCACATCTGCGTCTCGTTCCGCTCTGTGGTCAGTTTATTCTCGTACTCCGTTTGGGTGGCGACCATGTTGCGATCGTTCTCCGCCTCCACCTCTTGGCAGTACTTGATGAACTCATCCTTCTTGTCCTGCATCTCCTTCATCAGCTCGCGGATGAGATCCTTGCGCTCGTCCAGCTGCTTCTTGTAATCGTTCTCGAGCGCCTCAATCGTATCCTGCAGCGTGCCCGTCGAGTTCTTCAGCTTGTCCTCGTAGCTCTCGCGCAGCTCCAGCATGTTCTCTCGCAGATTGGTGAACTTCTGGTATTCGATGAGCATCCGCTCCGAATACTGGCTGGCCAATACGTCCATCTGGGAGCGATGATCCTGCTTCATGTCGTTGATCTGGAATGTTATCAGATTCATTTCCTCCGTGTGCTTCGATACAATCTCATTGTTCAGCTCCTTGAGCTCCTCGAGAGCGCTGCAATAGCTGCGATGCACCTCCTGCAGCTGCTGTCCATCAAAGATCTCGTTCTGACTCAGCTGATATTGGAACTCCTCCGCCTGCTGCTTCAGACGTAACTCCAGATTCGTGATTTGCTCCACTTTGTCGCTGAGCTGGGTGCGTGGTATCAAAACCTCTTGGCTCTTCAGCAAATCCTGATCGATGGGCGCCACCCTGTCCTCAATGTTCTCCAAGCTCCAAATGGCCACGGTACCACGCTTCGATATGGCCACCAGCATCGATCCGTCATAGGTGAATCTCAACTTATTGATGGGGCCATCGAAGAAGCGGAAATTGGTGAATGTGCCGCCGCCTGCCTCGAGGAAAGGCAGCTGCATATTGAACAAGCCGCCCTCATGATCCGTTATGAACATAATGAGATCTGAGCGGGCCAGGCACATGTCGGAAACGGATCCCTTATTGCGGGATGGCACAGTTATTTCACGTTGCAGTGTCGCGTCTTGGAACTCGCGTATGGTGCCATGATTGGTGCCCGCAAAGATGACCATTGGGTCGTTGAAGCTAACGCAGATCGTCACGTACTCCGTGCCCTTCTGCACGATCTCCTGCAGTCGGGCGCCCGTCTCAATGTCCCACTGGTAAATGGCGCCCTCGGCTCCACCAGAAATCAAGTACTTATCCGTCTTCGTCCAGGCCACAGATAAGACATTGCCATTGTGTCCCTTCAAGTGGATGACCACATCGAGGCTGTATACCGATGTCACACTAATATTATTATCATAGGCAGCAGCCATCAAGTGTCCAAAATTCGAGTATTTCACATCGTTGCAGTGCGGAAAGTTGTATGTCTTGACGATCTAAACGGGAGCACGAGAGCGAGCGAGAGAGAGGGAGAGTCAGTTAAAATCGAGAATGTTATTAATGTTCATTAAAAATATATTAATTAATTTAATGATGATTATTTTACTTTATAATGGCATGAAACTAAAAATTAAATAAACTTTTAAATAATTTTATAAAAGTTTATAAATAAAATGCACTTAAATAAATACACTAATTTATAAATACACTCACAAAGTAATTTATATAAATTCGCCCAACTATGCTACGTCACACTGCGACTGTCCTGCTCGAGCTCTGACACGATACTAAAAGCGATCTGCAGCAAATGCACTATTTATAGCTGACTCCCACTCATATGCAGAGAGCAACTAAAGAGACACTCTTTTAAAATGGCGACCAACAGAACAGCTGAGCACACACACCGACTGCCTGCTCGAGCTCAGACACGACACTAACGACGATCTGCAGCAACTGCACTTTTATAGCTAAGCCTCACTCAAAACGCATTCCGCTCAAAATACAGAAGCAGTCAGAGAGCCTTACTCAAAATGGCGAGCAGCTTATGCCGCTCACTGCTTATGTGGAGAGCAACTAAAGAGACACTCTTTTAAAATGGCGGCCAACAGAACAGCTGAGCACACACACCGACTGTCCTGCTCGAGCTCTGACACGGCACTAACGATGATCTGCAGCAACTGCACTTTTATAGCTAAGCCTCAAAACGAATTCCACTCAAAGTAAAGAAGCAGTCAGAGAGCCTTACTCAAAATGGCAAACAGCTTATGCCTTATGCATACTGGAGAGCAGCTCAGAGCGCACTTTAAAAATGGCGATTGGCGATTGGTTAATTGTCGATTGGTCAATGTAACACTCAATATGGGGAATAACTCAGTCGCAGAGTGAAAGGGGAGTATGGAGAGTTTTTAACATAAACAAGCAAGGTTAATAATTGGTGCATTGAGATATACATGTCTACATGTCTGCACATACATGTTTATTATATTAAAACTTACGTTAAGCTCATCCATAAAGATCTGTGTGATGCGCAGCTGATCTGAGAAACCAATGGCTGCCATTAGGCCCGTAGAGTTCAGTTCGACAATATTCACATCCACCTGGAATTTGCGCACCAGCTCCACCTTGCCAGTCTCATAGTTCCAAATGCGTATCGTTTGATCCCTCGCTAGAAAAATATATATGATGATATTCTAGTAATATTCAAGAAATACTTACAGGCCGTCATTATGATGGGCTTCCAGGCGCACACCGACACATCGACTACTTCGCCGATGTGTATGAGCACGCCGAGTGGCTCGAATTTGAGCTGCTTCGTCTTCAGAGTTTCCGGAACTATGAGGATGCCCACATAGATCTGGGCGTGAGAGCAGGTCACAATAACCGTCTCCTGCTTGTGATCAATGGCCATGTTAGTGATCTGATATTGAGGCTCTGAGTAGATGGTGATGGGCACAGTCAGCACCGTCTTGCGCTCAAATTTGAACTTGGACACGCGCTCGAAGACGAAAACCTTGTTGAAAATGATGAAGGCGAAGCCGCGGCTGAAAGCCGTCATGCAGAGAACACGCCAGTCGGGCAGGATGGCTTGCTGTACAGTGGAGAAGCGCTGCTCCTGGGCCTCGCGCTCCTTATCGAACATCTCTTGATCCAACATCAGGTCCACCGTCTCCGCCGCACTCGCCTTCTGGCTCAGCTTGATTTCGCCATTTTCAACCAATATCAACATATCGCGATCGGTGCCCATCATTAGCAGATCCATGCTTAAAAATGCCATCGAGGTCACTCGAAAATTGATCTTTATGTTATTGCTGATGGTGAATCCTCGCTCCGACTTGCTCAGCAGCAGTAGAGTCTTATCGCCCGCCACAGCGACGAATCCACAGTCATTGGGATTGCCTGCAATGCACTCGGCGCTACCATGGGAGCCGGGCAATGTGGCCCTGCCCTCGATGACGGTGCTCGTCTTGTCGAGGACCAGCATGAAGACCATCTCATTGGGCGGCTTGGTGATCATTGCAATGGCACGCGAATCATTGGTGAAAATCATTTGCTGTATCGAGGCATTGCGATGATTTGCCGGCAAATCCAAATGACGGCGCTTCTTCAGCGTGGACAGCTCATAGATGGACACATAGCGACCACTAGAAGGAGAGAGGGTGGTAGTGAGGGAGTGGGGTTATGCAATCAGATTAGCTAACCATGCAGCACTCTCACTCACTTCTTTGCATGCAGCTCGAGGACAGCCATCAGTTTGCGATGCGAGCTTAAGACAATGATTTCCGCCTTGGTATCCTCGGGAAAGCGCAGGAACCTCTGCTTGTTGGTCACGTAGTCATGGAAAGCCAGAACACCCTCGACCGGATACATGACCTCCTTGGTCAAATTGAATTGTATGTTGCCCAGGACATCGGTGCGCAGGCCGTAGATTTGTTTGGGCCTGATGGACACCGAATTAACTGCAGAAGCTCGCTTTTCGTCTCCCATTTTGTACAAAAAATATATTTTCTATTGGCTGTGGCAAATGTAAATGCAATTTTTGTTGTACGTGTATCTTACTTAAGCTTAAATAATTTCGATCAAACAACGGAAGGAAGAAATTGTTAAAGTAGCCCTGACAGCAAATTCCATGGCATCCATCCAGCTGGGGGAGGCCTGGGAAATTCAACGGCAGGTTTGTTTATTTTTGTATTTGGCCTTTTTTTTTTGGTTTTTGGCGCGCAAAGCTCGCTGTAATCAAAGAGTCATGAATAAGTAATTAAACGCCTCTAAGTATGCTTTTAATTTCCTAGAACGTACTCGAGTAGCCTGCAAAAGACACCCTGCCACCGCCCAGCCCCCGCGCCCTCGTTCACCCTTCTCATTGGCGGGTCAAATAATGCGCTTAAAAACCCAAAGTTCGTCTCCTCAGTCAATCAGTCGCCCAATCAGACTGTGAGTCAACCCGCTGTCAGTTAATAAAGCCTACATCTCTCTCCCTCACACCCAACAATTATATTCGGCCACAACCGCGACCTAACACAACGCAAAAGCTTTGCAGTTAATCGAAAAGAGCGCGCATGTAAGAGCAAAAGTTCACACTGTGAGAAATTGGAAGTAAGCAAACACAATACACCAGTCGCCTGGCAGCTATTTTTGTCCACTTGCTGTAACTCGAACGATGCAGCCCTGGGAGTGCTCTCTGTGGCCTGCATGCGTAAAGAGGAACGCAACAACACGAAGGCGCGCTGCTGTTCAGTTGTAGTTTACGCGTCGGCCGCAGCACAACGCTAACGAGCAAAACGGATAAACGGTATACGAATAACGAAGATAAAACAGAAACAGAGACAGCGGCGACATAGGCGAAGCGCAGCTCCAGACTGTATGTGTTCTGCCAGCGTTTGTTCTTTAGTCTTCTGTCTGTGTTATCAGTTCAACGGCAGCGAAATACCAAATCGTCGGAGAGCAGGTGGTAGCAGCTGAGCCGGCGGCAAAAAAGCCACAAAAGAGGCCAAGTAAATTATACACTTAAAAGCAACAAATACAAATATAAATATAAATACAAATACGTGTGCAAAAATATATATTTTGCTAAGCACTTTTATCCTATGCACACACTCTCACATACATACACACACATATATATATTTTGGAGTGTCTGTTAGTGTGTGTGTGTGTGTCTGTGTGTACTTGAGCTGCCTACCTTTGGTGTCGGTGTGAGTGTGTTTGCCTGTTCGCGCCTCTCAATTAACGGCCCGGACATAGCGCGAGACTTGAGCCACATTGCTGCTGCTGCTGTTGCTATTGTTGGTGTTGTTGTTTAGCTGCATGTTAAGCCAATAAATGGCATTAAAATTAAAAAAAAAAAAAAAACCAACGATAATTGTAACGAAGCAAAGCAAATTTTAACGAAACAAACGGCCGCTAATGGACTTTGTCGATTTTATATTTCATGCAGGAAGCAGCTGCAATAACAGCAACAACAATAACAATAAGAACAAAACAATGAAAGCCAAGGTGAAACAGCCAGCAGAGATGAACGGCAGCTGTCGTAATTAAAAACTCATTTTATGCACATGTTCAATGCGAATTTCAAGTTAATGGGAAAGCGTGGGTGGGTGTGTGTGTGTGTGTGTTCATATACTATATAAATCTTATAAATCTTTTTCATCTCTGGCCATTAGCACGTAGCACGTAACGCGCCAAAATAACACGATTCCAGTATTTATAAACAAAGTTGCTGCCAGTATATAAACATACACACACACACCCACACAGAAAGAGACGTCTAGAACGGTACAAATTTGAATTTAAGTTTCGAATAGTCAAAACGCGGCAAATGATTTTTTTGAAATTTTTGTTGTTGTTGTTGTTTTCCTCTCAATTTACAAATAAATTCGCCGCTGTCGCCACGGACGCCGCAATCGCCGCCGCAGCCATCGCCGCATTGTTGCGTGAGTTGCCGCTGTCGCTGCTGCTGCTGCTGCACATGTGGAAATGTTGAAATGTGGCAATTTATTTATACGATTTATGTTATTTTTGGCCTGAAGCAACGGCGAAGTAAATTGCACGCAGCGAAATCAGTTCAACCACGCTACACACGTACATACACACAGCCATGCGGACATACATACATACAAATATGTAAAAATACTCGAGCTACTCGCTGCGATGAACCTATGACAACACAAAAGTGAGCATGTATGTGCATATGTTTGTATGTATGTACACACTGGCAAGCGACACACTTTTGAAATTCCAAAGGGAATGGCAAGCCGAAGAGAAGGACAAGAAGGAGGAGAAAGAGAGGTACAGAGCTAGCAGCAACTGCCAGAAAACGAAGGGACCTATAACAAAAGCAACATGGCGCATAGCTGCCGTTAGGGATTTGTTGAGGGTGGGGGAACTAACGAATTTTCAGCAGCAGCAGCAGCAGTAGCTCAGCTTAAAGTGCATGGCCAAGGCACGCACACAAACACACTCACACAGACACACACATGCATATGCTAGAGCGCGCTTTTGGGCGCTGAATTCGAAGCAAGTGCTTTTTTGTTTTTACGAGCAGCCCAGCAAATAATAGCATTTTATGTGTGCTCTCTACACCGCTTTACAACAATACACTGAGCGAAAAAGAGAAACTGGCCAAACGACAAAAGATAAGCCACATGCATAAAAAAAAAAGAAGAAAATGAAAAGGACAAGTGCGTACAATGCGCTTGACAAATTACATTTTACGCTCACTTAATTATGCAAATGCAATGAGTGCAACAAAGCGTGCAGCTTACGGCTATCACTCAAACGGTAAACTACAGTTAAGGGCGCTCTTAAATTTTGCGCAAGCAGCTTAAGCTGTCGTTCGCTTTTATAACTCACTCATTAATTGAGTTTGAAGTGTAGCGCAAATTGAGCTGTTTCTCTCAGTGAGCGAGTGAGCATACGTACAAACGTACACACATACACACGCACACACATACATACATTTACTGAGAATGGCTGTAGTTGAAGTTATGGCTGAATTAAGTTAAGCGCCGGACATACAAGCCTTTTGGGGTTAGTCAGCGACTAAGCTGACCTTTTTGTTAAGAGCACGCACACATGCACACGCACACGCACACAGAGACAACGGCAATTGTCTGGGGTACGCAATTTGATGTTAACACAGCTGATTGATTTATTGTCTGTTCAGTGGCTACCGCAAACACCAGCCCAACGAAAACAACAACAGAAACGCACAAAAAAAAAAAAACAGAAAAACAAAAAATTACATACAAACAACACAACGTTGATCAGCAAAATGCCAAAAGTCCTCAATAAACCGGAGTCGCAACGTGTGCAATAAAAAACAAAAATAACAAACACACACACACACACACACTCAAACATATATAGTTATAGACATGCAAGCGAAAGGGCTGCCTTATGGATACATATGTATGTATGTGTGTATGAAGCGTGCGCTTGTATGCGTGCATGTATTGTCGCCATAATTAACAGTTGCGACGACGACGACGACGACGACGTCAGCGGCGACAGCGCGTACTAGCCGCCATTTTAATTTTACGATAACTGTTTTCACCTACTTGTTTTCACTCATTCACAATGTAAGCGGAGTGCATGTGGCAGCACACACACTCAAACACACACACACACAAACTACAAACTACAATACGCTCACACACACTTGGACTTCCTCAGTGCTTCAGTTGAAAATATTCTCGCAGTGCGTCACCAGCGTCACAGAGCTGAAATTATTTTCACAGCACGTCAGCAACATGCTTTTCTATATGTACATGTGTACTACGTAGTACGTACCCCATTTGAATATATATGAAAGTAAAGGGTATTATCAAGTTGTCAATTGTATTCAAAAGACAGAAGAATGCAGTTGAAAGTGCTTGCGTCGCGACGATGAGCCCAAGTTTTTGCATAGCAAATTATTTGAATTTTATGCAAGAGAATATGAAAATTAAATACCCTAGAATTTTCTTATATTCGTATTATAGGCTATATGTATGTATATATGCATTAAAAGAGAGAGGGAAAGAGCACAAGCTATTCTTACAGGCTAACTGCTAGTTGTGCCGACTCTCGTTCATTTCCTTTCGTTCTTAAGAGTGTCAAATGAAAATTTCTTGGAAAATTAACATTTAAATTACGAGTACGCTCGCTTAAATTACAAAATGCTCTGCAATCATTTGCTTCAGCGTGCCAAGGCGCGCGTGCGATTCAAATTTAATAAAAAATTCCTTCAGCTTGTTTACATAAAATTCATGCATAATGACATCACATACATTACATTATACGCATACACACTTATATATATATTATATAGTTACTCATTCATGAAATATCATTTAGTTTGGCAATGCTGAAATTGACCAAAGAAACTCATTTACAATCAATTAAGTTTGCCCTTTGGTTCGAGGCACGTTCCGCAGCCAGTAACTGCCGTGTGACAGTTTAATGATGCCACGTATGTCACATGGAGGTACACACACATACTCACACACAGTTGGAGCGCCAGGTAGCCATTGTTACATACGTGCGGCCGTAAATCCCTGGACATCATGGCTGTACATTCAATCAATGGGCGATGTTATATACCGCATTTAAGCTACTTAAACAACTTAAATGTATCAATATTCAATGCGGCCCGTTGCCACTCAACAGCCGCCCCACCGACCCCGCTTATGACACTCCACCCTCCACTTATCCCTAACTGAAACCCATTCATGAATTATTCTGTTAGGTATTCACTTGGGTTTACTGTTTCATTTCTTTTTTTTTCGAACTTTGGAAACTTTTTGTAAGTTGAGCTAAGCTGCAAATAAATTAACTGGCGCTTAGCTCTAACTCTGTGTTGATTTGTTATCATTTAATGCCTTTGCAGACAATTGCCAACGAAATTAATTTTGTCTGAGCGCCAAGACTCGTTGAGTAGGACTCGCAATGAATTGAGAATCTGAGTGTATTTTTTATTGCAGACAAATTAATTTACTTTTCTATTCATTTGACGACTTTTCCAGAATTGCAATAAGTTGCTAAGTTTGCTTTAAGTGCTTGAGAATTGCAAATGAAGTCTACTCTAATAGAAATCAAACTGTGCTTTCATTGCAGACAAATTGATTTCTTTTTAGACAGAGCTGAATTGCTTATTTCTGCTCATTTATTGCCTGCATCAAGTTATTTGAGTTTGCCTTAATTGTTTGAGAATTTTAAATAAAGTCTGCGCTATTCAGAAATTAGCTGGACTTTGATTGTAGACAAATTGATTTCTTTTACATTTATTTACATGTATTTTATGTTTGCATTAAATTGTTTAGGTTGATTAATTGGACAGTCTATAAATTTCTTTGGTACTCTATAAATTATTAACTTAAAAATTTTAATGGGCTTTTTTAGTTCTAAGGAAAAGTCTAGAATAAACTATTGAAACATTAAAACAGCATGAAATGTGTGCGCCTATGAATGCCAAACTATAGACAGGCCATAAAACTTGGTGAATACCAATGCTATATATCACTCTAGTGCTATATATACTATATACGATATATATATATATATATATATATATATATATATATATATATATATATATATATAAATATA
>NW_022045899.1:597354-648028 GCF_001654015.2 Drosophila navojoa
ATATATATATATATATATATATATATATATATATATATATATATATATAAATATACATAATACATATATATCTATATATAACAGCAAAAAAATTCATGCTTGATCGAATGCGATTGCGTGCTAATGCAAGTCTTTCTAATTGAACGTGAAACGTGAATGTGAATATCAAATGGAATTATGTATTAGAAAAGCACATTAGACAGACGTGTGTGTGTGTGTGTGTGTGTGTGTGTGTGTGTGTGTGTAAGTGATTGTAGATGTGTGTATATACGACTGTGTGTTATATGTGGCGTATGCGCAATGTGTGTGTGGGCCTGAAAGTATGCAGCGCTTTGTTTGGTTTCAATTTCCGTAATGAAAACGAAAGTCCGGCTTCTTAGCTATATGTATTTATATATGAATAGGTACTTAAAGTACATACATAAATACATATACAAATTAATATATATAGATACAGTCAAACTACGCTAAAGTGAATAGCTTAAGCCATTTGTTGAAGTATGAATACAGTCAAACTACATTACAATGAATAGCTGAAGTCTTGAGCTGAAATTAAGGCGATTATTGAAAATTTGTGTTTATTCAGCGGCAAATCTTGATAAAAATTAAGCACTTTATAAGTAATATTGGCCAGCTAATTGCTGTTTATTGCTAGAGTGCTCACTGTGCTCAAGTAATTGTTCGGCTGCCTTGTTTTCCTAAGCTTCTTACAACCAATTTGACTAAACCATTTGCCAAGATGCTCATTAATATTCCACAAAAACTTTGATTTATTGCAGCAACAACAATAACAACGACAACAACAACACCAACAAGCAAGCGAGCAAGAACAATAGTAATTAAGGCGAAAACGTGCCACGAAAAACAAACCGAGAGAACAAACAAAGAAAGGCAAAGAAATAAGCGCAACAAGAGGCGCAAAAATTAGTTGCCTTAATGCTTCTATAGCAATTAAGCCAACAGCAGCAACAACAACGGTTAACCAAATGCGCAATGCATAAAATTAAACAGACAACAGCAACAACAACAACAATAAATCAAAAGACGGCGACGACAGGTGGAAAAGCTGTGCACGGCCCTCATGCAGCGCCGTCGCCGTCTCATTGAATTAATTTCAACAGCACATAAATTGGCCGTTTGAAGAGCACGAAAATTGTAAAGCGGAAAAGCGGAAAAACTAAAAAAAAAAAAAGGAAAGCAAAACAAAGGAATAAGTAAACACTCGAATAGAAAACAAAACCCAAGTTTTTGTTTCCAGTCAGAAATCAACGACTGTCAACTGAACGATTGGCGTTTGGCGTTTGTCGTTTGTCGCTTTTTATTGATTTTATATATAGAAAAAAAAAAGAAACAGAAACAACAACAACAACAACAACAACAAATGGCATTGAGCCGCAGCAAAAGAAATAAACAAAAAACAAAAGCAAACGCAATGTGAATAATTTTTACTCAATTGTAGCACGAAACATTAAGAACAATAAGAAGAAGAAGAAGAAGAATAAGAAGAAGAAGAAGCAGAAAACGAAACGGATATACATACATACATATATAGATAAACATAGCTGAAATAAAACGGTCTGATGATTCAAGACAACGCACAGACACACACACACACACCTACACACACATACGCCTATGGCGAAGCCCATAAAAATGTGCTATAAAAAATAAAAACGCATAAATTCAAACAAACAAACGAAAGAAAAAAGCCAACTAAAGTTCAAGTTAAAGTTAAAACAAAAGCGAATAGAAAAAGAAAATAACTAAGCCATCACAACAATAGCAACAGCAACAGCAACAGCAACAACAACAACAACAATTACATATACAATGCCTAATTGGCCTGGATAATAGAGCAGAGGCAACAGCAAAAGCAGAAGACGCAGCCGAAGGAGCCGAAGCAACCGCAGAGAACAAAAAGCAAGACTGATTTTTATGTTTTTAGTTAGCTTTCTATTCATATGCAAACTGGTAACAAACATAAAATACTCATAAAGTACTAAACAAAAAGAAATACTAAAACAAAAGAAACAAAAACAACAAAAAAAGAAGCAAAAATTACCACAATTACACGAAGAAGGTGCAATGACGAATGCCAGCAAATGAAGCGGAAACCATAGGAAATCCGGCTTTTTTAGGACATACTACAACAACAGCAGCAACAACAACAACAACACAACGAACAACAACAAACAACGAACTAACACCAACAACAACACGAAGGCGTGGAATTATCAAAGCCATCATCAACAGCAACTGAAATTGAAACTACTGAAGCAATTGAAGCGCAATGTTTGTGTTCATTGTCGTACTGTTTGTCAATACCTGTCTAGCTGGTAAGTGTGTGTACACTGAAAGAAATCGAGAAGTCAATGAGCATCAAGTCCAAATATGATTCAATGATGTGCATTTAATTGCATGAATAAACAAACATTTATAGGCTGGTCTTCAAAGAGGCCAAAATTTGATTCAGTAACTGAAAAACTTGCGCTAAAAAAATTAAAAAAAATATATATATATTAATACTATTATAATTATTAACAAAATTTATACACATTTCCTTCATTTTATTCCATTAAATATTCAAAAATTTACATTATTTTTCACTTTAAATACAGTTTTTAGTTTTCTATGTAAGAACACAGATTTTTATTCAAGTGTATCGATTCCGAGTAAATATTTGATTCAGTAGCTGAAAAACTTGCGCTAAAAATATTAAAAAAAAAAAATTATGATTACTCTTATAATTATTAACATAATTTATACACATTTCCTTCATTTTATTCCATTAAATAATCAAAAATTTATATTATAATTCACTTTAAATACAGTTTTTAGTTTTCTATGTAAGAGCACAGATTTTTATTCAAGTGTATCGATTCCGAGTAAATAAAAAAATTAAAAAAAAAAATTATGATTACTCTTATAATTATTAACAAAATTTATACACATTTCCTTTATTTTATTCCATTAAATATTCAAAAATTTATATTATAATCCACTTTAAATACAGTTTTTAGTTTTCTCTGTAAGAACACAGATTTTTATTCAAGTGTATCGATTCCGAGTAAATATGAAATGTAAATTCCGGCTTCCAATCAATGTGCTACAGTCCAGGCTTATATAGAGCAACTATTTTTTATTGACTTCTTAATCTGGATATGTTAATTTTAAGCTAAAAATACGTTGTTTATCTGTGCAGTCATGTCGAACTGTTATTTATCTACACATGTTTATCTTGCCTCTCTGTCCGTGTGCAGGCACCATACCAGCTACGCCGGAAAACATAACCGTTACATTTCTAACGCCAACGGCTGTGCGTGTCTCGTGGCAAACGCAGATTGATCTAAAGGCGCATCCCATTGAGAAGTACATTGTAACGTATAAGCCGACGGATGACAGGTAGGTACCTCTGGCATTATCACACACACACACACACACACACATAGTCACATACACACACACATACACGCTTTGTTTCGTTTAAGTAGTTCACAAAGTTGATGCAATTATGCAAAGAGGCGTCGCTGACTTTACAATATTTTGTGCAATTGACAAGGCTCAGCTGTGGGTATCTGTGTGTGTGTGTATGTGTGTGTGTGTGTAATGGCCCTGAGCTAAATAACGATAACGAAAGTTAAGCAAAATGGGAGGGGGCTAGCAGGGCCCACAACAGCAAATACAAAGTTAAAGCCAAAATGACCGCGTATAACGGCGTAGCACGAAAAAGAAAAACAAAAGAAGCCGCCGCTGCCGCGTGTACTTGAAGTTACCAAAGTTCTCTTACACTGAGGGAAAATGCAAAAACAATGTGAAGACAGCTTTTTTTCATTTTTTTTTTGTGAGGAATGAAAATGTGCAGACAAAGGGTCTTAACTAATTATAAGTTTGGCTAATTAATGGAATTATTGTTTAGAATTTTTGAGCTTGAGAGGGGGAGGGAAACATGTATGGAGGGCGAGTGTGAGATGGGAAGAGATGGAGATGAAGAGAAAGATAAAAAGTCTCACAAAAAAGATGTGAGTGAGGCAAATTGAATGAAAGGGGAGCAGAAATTGGGAAAAGAGCAGAGAAAGTAAACGAGAATATGTGAAAAAGGGAATATGAAATGTAAGCAGAGAGTTATCAACAGAAAAAGAAATAGAGAGAGATTATATGAGAAATGCATTGCGAGATGGAGAGGAAAGATAAAGCTGAGTTACTCTGATTAATTGATTTAGTACCCTCGCATTTCTCTCAGTGCAATGCGCTGCAAGCATGCCAGCGAGCGTATGAACCGCTGCATTGAAGCAGCAGGCCCGACGAGCAGGAAAAAAGTGCGATGGTGGAATAGCAGGAAGAACAAAACATGCTTGTAATCGTAATATTTTCTCTGCTCCACGTCTCTCTTGCTCTCCGCTCTCTCTCACTCTATGCCCATCGCACTCCTCCTCCTGCTCCTCCTCTTTGACTGCGATTTGACAGTGGCAGAGCGAGGAATCAAAAAGAGCAGGAGCCGGAGGAGGAAGAAATAGAAAACAAGTCAAGTAGCGTTGCATATTTCGACTAGAAGTCGAACGCCAGCCAGGAAGGACTCTCTGCTAACGACTACAAACTAAGGACTTCCGCTGGCGCGAGACGCGAGACGCGCTCCGCGGGGCGGGGCTTGTGTGAGGCAGCGTGGCGGCAGGCGTTCAGGTGGGCAAACGGTAGGGGCTCGGCAATGGGGGGGCGTGGCACGTCAATGTTTTGGAAGGACATCGGAATGCCGTGTAATAAGTTAAGTGCTTGGCTTTTGTGACTTTTTGACTGCGGCTGCAGTTCGGTTAGGCTGGCTGCTGTTGCCAACCTTTGTTCTTGTTGTTGTTCCTCAAGGTGTTTTCAATTTAATAGCTGCGTGTGTATGTGTGTGTGTGTGTGTGTCCGAGTGCTTGACTGCATGCGCGTGTTTGTCTTTTAGTGACCATTGCCCATTGTTGTTGCTGTTGTTATTTCTTTCTTATTGTTTCATAAAGTTCACGCCTATATCAAAATTTTATTACATTCATTTCGTTTGCCGTTGCCGTTGCTGCTGCTGCTGCTGCTGCTATTGTTGTTGGCTTTATTTCTCATGGCCTGAACATTATTTATAAGTCAGTTTGTTTTTTAATTTTTGTGTTTTTCTTTAGTATCGATTTTTAGTGCTCGCACTCATTACAAAAAGGGCAAGCGAGTGTGCCATGCGGCCAGAGGAGAGTGGGGGCACTAAGGGGAAGGCCGGGGCCTAGTTTTGTGTTCTATCTTCCAGCCGTTTTTCGAGTAAAATTGTGCTGATGAATAATGTATGATTAGTACATAGACACGTTGACGATGACTCGAACTCGACTCAACTGAATGGGTCTATAGCATACATACTCTACACAGTGCCTACCGAGCCAGTGGGGAGTGTGTGTACACACCCTTGCGCTAGACGGGCAGACAAAAATTACATATCTGAGCTGCATACATTTCTAGTAGCTTTATAATAAAAGAATAATATGTGTTTGTATATACACTGAGAGAAAAAAGAGTAAAGAGAAATGCTGGCAAAAATCAAGAAGCGCTAATTGTTTGTCTTATGAGTTTAGATTAGAGCACGAATAAGTCTTTAAGTTGTAAGTATAAGTACGCTATATCATTGATATAAATTTAGTATGGGTAAAGCATAGTACAGCAGTGTCAAGAGAAAATATATATACAGAGTATAAGTGTTGTGAATAAAAGAGCTAGTATAAGTAAGTACTAATATAAAGTAATTATAAGTATTATATTTATAAGAACTAGTGCAAGTAACTATAGATATTACTACCTGTATAAAGTATAAAGTATGAATATAAGTACAGTATAAGTATAATATTAGAATAGATAAGTATAATATTATTATATTCTAAGTATAGTATAAGTAGAGCATAAGTGTAGTTTAAGTAAAGTATAAGTTCAAGTGTACTTACAAGTACAAGTATAATAGATCTTAAGAAAAAACCCGACCCAGCAATCACTAAAACTTAATAGCCTCAACATAGTGCTTAATATTGAATGAAGGCATAGAAGAGTATGCTTATGAATAAAAGTACAGTAAAAGTATAATATTAGAATAGATAAGTATAGTATAATCTTAAGTATAGCCTAAGTTTAGTTTGAGTAGAGTATAAGTTCTTCAAGTATACTTACAAGTATAAGCAGAATAGATCTCTAAAAAGCCCGAATCAGAAATCATTAAAACCAAATAGCCTCAAAATAGTGCTCAATATTGAATGAAGGCTTAGAAGCGTATGCTTAATATTGGTCAAATACTTTATTACAAGTATAAATAGAATAGATCTTAAAAACCTCAACCCAGCAATCATTAAAACCAAATAGCCTCAACATAGTGCTCAATATTGAATGATGGTGAACGAATACACTTGACTATGATGGTATTTAGCATGTATACGATCTTCGTATATTCATATGTTCATGCCTGAACAGAATGCATATAAGCGTATGCTTAATATTGGTCAAATACTGCATTTATTATTCTATAAAACGCTATTGATTGAGTTTTTTCTCAAATTGAATTTTTGCCGTAACTTTCTCGCACTTATTATGCATCGCATAGCGCACACTTGATGCTAGTCGCACATTTCAGCGTAACTTAATGTTGGCTCTCTGTTTGACTGCGCATAATATTAATGCAAATTTTATGCTTGACATAGGCGCATAATTAATATTAGTTGATGCCATGGGCAAAGGCTGGGATATTAACGACGTACACGCACTCACGCAGTGCCTTTGGCCATTTTATGCCCGTGATTTTCCGGATTAGTGCAGCATTTTCTCACAGTGTTCACATATACATACGTTTCTGTCTGTCTGTCTGTCTGTCAGTGCTGTTGTTGATTATCCAACCAGTCCATTGGCAAGGGATGCGGGGCACAATTTGTCAAGCACCATCAATAACAATAATAATTAATAACAATTACTGTCCAAGCGCTAAGGGCTTGAGCTAAAGTGCTCTGGAAAATTTTCAATCAATACGAAATGAATATATATATATATATTTTGTGTGTGTGTATATATGTAAGCATTCAGATTCTAATATACTGTGCACAAAGTGGAGCAGCATTTTTACAGCATTTATTTAACATATTTTGTGCTCTATCCGCTGACAGCGTCTAATTATTATCGTAACGCTACCAAAAATGCAACGGAAAGGTCAAACGTCACGGGCCCGCTGAGAGTGCTACACAGAGACTGCTACACTGTAGTCCAAGTCAACATTGCGGTTGCTGGTTATTTGCTGTTCCGTTATTCACTTTTCTCCATTTCCATTCTCAATTCTCTTTTAATTGGTTTGCATTTTGTCTGCTTTATAATTTTTGCTGGTGGTAAATCATTTTACATATTCTCAAAATGAGAATTCTGCGCTGTCTGCTGCACAGCATGGCGTATACTTAATTAACTTCTGCCTCGTACTCCTCTAATACCTAAGCGAGAGCAACTTTTAAGTCACTTAGTTTGGCCTGAAATCTGTAGTCTGAAACACACCTGAAGCCAATTAAATACTTAAGAGAAGCTCTCTAGGGTTTTTTCATTGGGCATATTAAATAAATGTAAAATTTGTTTACATATTCTGCTTACATATTTCTTTTTCTACAACCCAATTATGGAGGCAGTGAATTTTTATTGTACCTGTGACGCACCTGCTCTACATAATAGATGAGCTGAGTTCAATTAAAAGTTTTTCGGGTTAGCATGTGCATGTTGTTCATATTAATTTAATAATTCACTTTTAGTTGGCTTTTTATTGTAATTATATTTATTTTTGGGCTTTCCACTAATTAGCCAACTTTGTTCTCATGGGCTATTTTGTTGGCCGCATTTGCATAAACTAGTTGCTGGCAAATAAACGTAGTTGGCGCTTACAAAAGTTTATTTGGAGTTACATAAAAGTTGCCATGGATATACATACATATGTATATTGTATGTATGTGTATATGCCATAAGCATTGCAGCTCATATAGACTATGGCTGGCGCTATGAATTTATTTCATTAAGAGCACTTCCCAGTTGCTTCAATTCGATGTCCGCGCCCATTCGCCATCAATAGCATAAGCAAAGATTGCCCCTTCCTCATCTCATTCGCTCTGCATAGCAGCTTATGGTTTGAGTCAACAGTACTTCAATTCTGAGAAGGCCGAACAGAATCCATTTGATTCTTGGAATGTACCCAAGGGACGAAAGATGTTTTTTCAATGCCTGTTGAAGGAGATTGCATCTATTGGTGGACGAAATATACTTTATTAAATATATTATTATCTATATATACTTTATTCACAAGCAGAATTCTATGCAGGTTTACTTTGCCCATTAAATATGATAATTCGTATAATTTCTTTAATGGTTTTGTGTATATGTATGTGTATGTGTATATAATAGAAGACGAGTCCAGACGACGAGCTAAGCCCACGCATAGCCTCTAATGCCTACTGCATGTCTTGTTTGCTCTGCATGCCTTGAAAGTGATTGAAATAGCAGCGCTGCTTAGGGTGCAGCTGGCTTCTGGTCAGACACTCCCGATTAGAGCACGCTATGCTCTATACAGCAAGGCTGTGAATGCACAGGATTGTGTGCTCCAATAGTTGCCAAATCCAGTGCATTCACAGAGTTAGGCAAGTGAACAGCAACATTTCACTTGATGAAACAGCATAATAATATGTAAACTAATAGTCTATAAGCAATATTGCTATATAGCCAATACTATATACATATTGTAATATACAAACATGTTTGTGCGTGTGTCTGACAGCGAGACAAAGCTTCCACTCTGCATGCCACACACACAATGTATGCTTCTATATATATATATACATGTGTGTGTGTGTGTGTTGACCCTACTGCTACTTCAGTTGTTACGCGTTTACAATACAATAAACTCAACCGGTTTATACACAGAAAAAAACAAAAGCAACAACCATACAATGTGCAGCATAAGTTATTAAAAATGCCAAGCCAAATGTTTCACACACACACACACACACTCGCATATACACATATATATATTTAACTTGAATTTGCAATTTCGGAGTCTGAGTAATGGACACAAAAAATGTTGAGCGTAGCCAATTGCAGGCGCGCGCCTCTAAACTGTTTGTTTATTCAACGGCAAACGGAAATCCATTGGCCTGGAACTTTAACAACAGCAGCAGGAGCAGCGGCAGCAGGAGCAGCAGCAGCAGCGGCAGCAGGAGCAGCGGTAGAAGCAAAAAAAAAAAAACAAAGTTTTGCGGGAAATGCCAAGAGAAAGTTTGACTGGGTCAAAAGGGTAAAGCTAAAGAGCATATATGAAATTTTTTGGCAACATTTATGAGCGAGAGGTGAGAGAGAGAGAGAGAGGGAGAGAGAGAGCAAAAGTGCCTGCTCTCGCAATTCCCCAAAGTTAAATGCTCTAAGCCGCCCCAGCCGTAAGCCACACGAAACTTGGCTTGTGCGTGCAAATTGTGGTGGGCAATCAATGTACCGACAGCTGACAGTGGGGCTTAAACTTGATTTGAACCTGGTCGACCTGGACCTGGCCAAGTTTCGACATTGTCACATCTGTTGCCATGTCTAACGGCAAAGTTTGCATAACAGCCAGCAAAAATAATAGCAAGCGCTATTTTATTTCTCCTTCTTCTTGTGGCACTTAAGTGGTGCATGGGGCATATTAGTTAAAGCATTCCATGGGTATATATGTATATATATGTTAGTTTGCTCATATCTAAATAAGATTGTTATGCTGGGAATACAGAGAACACAGCAGCTATATACAAGTCAAAGACTTTAGCGTAAACTGAGACTGTCTGTAACTGAGAGTGGGTGTACGACTCTTATGAGTACCAAGAATAATATTATTTGTGAACTACATTTAACATTTGGGCTCGTGTTTGCATTCACGAAAACCAAGCGAAATGTTTTGGTTAAGCAAAGTTCGCCTAAATGGGACACAAATGCCAGTTAACCGAAATGAAATGCTCGCTATGGTTAGTTGGGATACTTAATACCCTTGTAGACACGCAGCAGCTGTATATATTTACCTTTTGTATACTACTGAGCAAACATTTAGATAGTTATGTTTACCTTTTATGTTGGTCTCTGATGGAAAAAGCAAAATAGATTGCGGAACTTTAAAGCTAAACGAAATTTGACTACGCCATTTAGAATGCTCTAGCTGGGAGTGCCGGACTGAAGAGATAGATACCCAATCTATTTTCGGTTTGAAATTATAGATAATTTAAAAGCAATTTAGACCTATGTATACGACAGCTGGAGAGATTGACAGAGGGTTTATTAGGGCTTCTCCACAACTTGTAATCGATTTCGTTGAATTTCATTAAAACTTATCGATAATTTTAAGGGAGCTATAGCTAAGAGTGGAACACCCATGAATAGCATTTAAAGACAAGGCGGAACTAGCTCGATTCTGTTGATTCCATCTAAGAATTTTATTGAAATACGGACTGAATAAAGCTGAAGCTCTTAATCATTCAAGAATGATTATATATTTTGATCTTCTGTTTTGTTTCACATGATATACCACTAAACAAATCTTATAATGAAGACATTATAATACATACATGTGTCTTAACTGAAATGAGAAGAGCATAAGCAACCTTTCAATAAATGCAATTATATATAATTATTATTGGAATATTTAAATACCAAAAGTTGACCAGGAAATTAGCCTTTAAATATTATAATTATATATAATTATTGATTGAATATTTAAGTACTAATTATATGTTGCTGTCAATCAAAATTTGTTAAGTTGGCAACAGACAAATTGATATGTTCAAGGCAGGTGTTAAGAGATAGCGCATATGACTATGACAAAACTAAGTTTCTCTTAATATAAATTTAGTTCGAGGTTCAAGGTTCAAGGCTCAAAATGAGATTAAATATGTAAGCCTAGAGTCTACAGCCATAGAATTTGATATATTATAATAAGAAATGAAATATTAGATATGTGTGTGATATAATCTACAATTTAGGCTAGCTTATAGGGTATTACTTAGTTATCATAGGGCTTAGCTATTGACCTGCTATAATATTCGGGGCATATTAGTTAGTGACTAAGAATGTGTTGATATTTTGTATTCTATGTTTTCTATTTTACAGGGTATACCCTTGACAATACACTGTTTTGCTAACATTTTGATGTATGTATATTCTGTTGATATTTCATTAGGAATTAGAGCAAATAGCTCTTTCTTCTGCTCCTCGTCCTCCAGCTCCTCCTCTTCATTCCTAAAATTCTACAGGGTATTTATAGTCAGCCATCGCTTAACGATTGACACACTTTCCGTTAGCCGATGTTTTTGTTATGGCTGCAGGCAACAAAAGCCGAGCCGCGTATGTTTTTTAGCCTCCAATGGCTGACGCGTCGATTCCACTGGGGCCCATTTGCGCGGCGTGTTTTATTCTGTGTTTGTGTGTGTGTGTGTGTATCTGTGTTAGTGTTAGTGTCTGTGTTAACTGTAACGGCTATGTGCTCTATATGAATAATGAATCATTTGTCAGGCTGTTGTTGTAGCGGCCGCGCTGCTGTAACAGGAGACATTGCACCAAAGGCCAGAAGTCTACGCAAAGCTCTGCGACTCGGCTAACCACGCACTTGTTAGCTCATAGCACTTGTATACTATATATGCATACACATACATATATATTCTCACATACATATATATATATATATATATTTGTATCTATAGAGTGGAATGGGTCTGTTATACGAGCTCAATTGCGGCTAAATCTAGGACATGTTTGGCTAACTGCCTGGCAGAGTGACAAAGTGAAATATTGGGCCCATGCTGTAATTACGAGCCACAAACCTGTCCTCATATTTCACGTCTTGCTCGCAACTATTTATTGTAGTTTTGTGCAATTAGCTACGCACACACACTCACACACACACTCACACACACACACACACACACGCATACGCATACGCATCCAATACACATACTTACATCCTGTCACACTTAGCTGACGTTCGAGAGTGGTAATTGAATTAATTTAAGTTACAGGGTTGTACAGGACGTTGCCGGCAACAGCGAGGCCATTGTCCTGGACCGTCTGCTGCCCAGCACACAGTATTCACTCTCTGTGACGGCCATCTGGATGGGCAAAAGATATCGCAGTCGCGGCCAAATCAAATTTCGCACGCTGGGTAAGTCTATAGCTATAGCTATAAATCTTAAGTTATAGTTTTCTATAGCTTTAAGAATTTCCGATATTTAAGTGAGCAAGTAAAATTGTGACCTGTGTCTGGGCTATGCGCAAACCCCAAGCGAGCTATTGTCTCTAATTTTCTTGAGCTCTTTATGTTAGTTGTAGAGGTAGTAGCTGGAGTAGGAGTAGTAGTAATAGTGGAAGCAGAAGAAAATTAGTAGTAGGAGTAACTATAATAGTAAGAATAAGAGAAGTAGTAGTAGTAGTAATAGTGGAAGCAGAAGAAAATAAGTAGTAGGAGTAACTATAATAGTAAGAATAAGAGAAGTAGCAGTAGTAATAGGAGTGGAAACAGAAGAAAAGTAGTAGTAGGATCATAAATAATAGTAAGAATAGGAGAAGTAGTAGTAGAAATAGTAGTAGGAGTAGTAGAAGAGGCAATTGTATCACAAGTAGAAGTAGGAGCGGTAAGAGAAGAAGTATAAGTACAATAAATAGTGTTATTAATAATGTAGTAGAGCTCTTAAATATAAAAAATCTGGAATATAAATAATCTGGTAATAATAAATAATATATTTAATTTATAGATCTGCCGCGAAACACATCACAGCAGGACTTTCCGCCAGGCATCTATGGACGCAATGGCTCCGGCAATGGCACCAGCTTTGGCGACGATGTCACCTCCACAGCGACCAATACGCTGACGCACAGAACCTCCAGAGAGCTGCCAACGGTAAGAAAGAGTGTATGATAAACGAGTATATATGAGGAGAAAGAACTACCGTTACATAATCAGCTTTCAGTATTTGATTTAAAGCAATGCCGTTTAAAATGATTTAAATCCACCTTTTCCACAGATACGTGGCGTAGAGATTGGCATTGTGCTCATCGTGCTGATGGTGTGGGCAGGTGCTATAGCGCTCTTCTTCAACCGTTGGGGCAAAATCCGGATGCTGCTGCCCTATCAGCCGGACTACAAACACGAACAGCTGAAGGTGCCGGGCACAGGTGTTTGCAGCGCCAGCGGCTGCAATGGCCAGCATTCACACCAGGTATGGATCGTATGTAGCATATACATATATATATATATATATATATATATATATATGCATACACATATATATTTATGGATATATATATTTAGTATGTGCTTACTATACTGGGCTGGGCTTTAATGGGTATTTAATGCGGGCGGTTTACGCAGGGCAGACAAAAAAAAAAAAAAAACAAGTATTTGTTCTGTTTTCTGAGCGCGAAATGAACTTTAACTGTTTCCTTTTTTTGTTATGCTTTATTTATAGAACCTACACCCCGATTTCTTTGTCAAGGTATACAAAAATCTTTCATTTCTCAAATACTTACTGCATTATGAACCAAAAAAAAAATCTTTTTCTTTTGCATTTTATTAGCTTTGTACAACAAGTCAAGTAAAGACTATATGAAAAGTTTTATTAATGAAAATATATAAAAACAAAATGCGCACAATTTTCTTAAACTAGTGCACCAAGCCCTGCTCTATCCCATTTTCCCTTCTCTTCTACTTAAAAAAATCTATTTCCATCAGATTATTTGGAAAAGCTTAAAATGACAAAAATTATCAAATTTTATTTCGAATATTGAATGTAGAAACGTTGTTGGGCCTACCCAGTCAAAGCTGGGAAAATCCTGTATATATTTGTCTGTTTCAAATTAAACATAGATCATTTATAAATGCCAAATGTAAAATGAACTATCATCAAATAAATATAGCATACTTTGTCGGGCTATCAAGTCATGTATACGACCCGTATATATTTACACCTATGTATTGTATATGATTATTGGAACAATTAGGTTTCACCTACCTCTTTCAACTTCTACTTAATTATAATTTGCTAAGACTCAAGCTTGTTTCTAGTTTAAATATGATTTCGCTTTGACCGATTTTGTAGTAAAAAAAAATATACTCTGACACGCTTTCTTTAAAAGTTTCTGTAGAGTACCCTAACTTCGGTGTGCACCGAAGAGAGTTTTTGAATTCCTCTTCTTCTACTTAGAAACGTGCGCTTCAACTTTCTTCAACCAAACAAAAAAAAAAAAAAAAAACATTACAAATTGTAAACTCTATAAATTATTTTAGTCACATTTAGAGCTGCACCCAGGCGGTTGACCCTAAATGAACCAGTTCCATTTGTTCCATTTGTACATGTTTGATGGTTCCGCGCATGGAAGCACTCTTTTAAATATATAAATATATATATAAAAGTTTTTACCCCATTTGCATTTTCTATACATATTTCGTAATTAGTTTAGCGGTTTTGGTTTTAAGCTTATTTTGAAGCTTTGTTGAGGTTCTTCGAGCTTTCAATGAAAATCACTGACAAAAGTTTCTTAATATTCCACCCAATCAATACACTTGGCTCGCTCTCGCCTGCTCCTGCTCTCGCCGCTGTCTCTCTCTTTCTCTTCCTCTCTCTCTCTCTCTCTTTCTCTTTATCTCTTTCTACTGTAAATGCGCTGCACTCAGTGCTTGCCCCGTTGCGAGGGCTGCGGCATCTTTGATCGCTGCTTTCAGTATCCGCGACGGGAGCTCGAGCGCGATTGCGGCTGTCAGTTTGCGCTGCTGCATAAAGCGGATGTGGAGAGCTAGCAACCAGTGCATCGTGAAGCGGCGGCCACGCCCACAGCGACCGCTATCCACAGCCATGGCACGCCCACCAACACATATGTGCGCGGACTCAGCGTCGATAATCAGTCCAATGTGCTGGAGCATATGGATAGCATAGATAGCGCTGTACCCATAAGAAATACTGATACAGATGTGGACGCAGATGGCTGTCAACCGGCCGAGGATGAGAAGCTACTGTTGCAGCGGGAGCCATCAGTGCAGCCGCAGCTGCCACAGCAGCGTGTGTTGCCTCTCTCGGTCAATAGTCATACGAAGCAGCGTCGATTTGCGCAACAGCGCAGCATATTGAAGAACTCGCAGGAGCGCACCTTTGTCGAGGAGAACGAGGTGCTCGAGGCCAAAAAGCAATTGATATTGCGTCGGAGGCGCCTCTTCAGCCACTATCGGCAATACGATCAGTGGCGACGGCGACAGTTCAGCTATGATCCCAGCTACTTTCGCCCGCCTCCGTTGCCGTCTAGACCGTTGGCATACGCTGATTATGGGCCAGCTGCCGTTGGCGCTGCCGGCGTCGGCTTCAATTACGGCGCCATGGGATATGGAGTTGGAGGCTCCACATCCGGTGCGGGCAATGTGGGACGCCGGCGACGACAGTATCGGCGGCAGTATTCGTGCGCCGATCGCAGTCGAGATGGATCGCGCGAGAGTCGTGGATCGTCCACGCTGCAAAAATATCACAGCATGGTCGCCAGCGATACCATACACACCGAATCATCCATGCTCAATCACAGCAACTACAGTGAACCGGCCAGCGTAAGTGCTTTTCGAGACGCCAATCGATAAACGATATAGCGCATCCGATTGCTTGTTTGGGCGTTCGCTCACATTTATTTGTGCTCGTTCGTTTCGTTCATTTGATCGTTGCGCTTGCTCGTTTCGTTCCGTTTCGCTCGCCTATCGATTCCGATAATTGCACTAAACGCCATGCACTTCGTGTTGGGCACGTTAATCGTTTAACCGTTTAAACCGTTTTACCGTTTGTTCGCCCGGCGTTTGCAGCGTTGAAGAAAATAAAAACAAAAAGAAACTATTTTTGAGCACCCATTAAATAAATACTTAGCACATAAACACCAATACACCATGTACAGCTAGAGGAGTCGATTCTAGACTCACGCTAGACTTTCACTAGAGCACAGCCAAAAACACAGCCGCCAATTCCAAACAACAAACACAAATATAAAATAAACACCAATTCAGTCACAGTTTTCGTATCGCTTTTGTAGAGTATTGTGCAGGTTGTTGCTTAAAGCTTCTCGCTTGCTTCTGTTGTTGTTCTTATTGTTAATCGCCTGAAGAGGATATATACTTCGTTTCGTCTCTGAAAATCCTGTTCTTCGATTTACAAATTGTATGTGTGTGTGTGTGTGCGCGCGCGTGAGAGTGTGTGTGTGTGTGTAAAGTCTGATATTTTGTTTTTGTTTTCCACCAATGGGTCTCTCTCTTTATCTGTTCTTTCTCTTCCATGTCTCTCTTTTTCTCTCTCTCTCTCTTTCAACTTCTATATATCGTTGAGAATACAGTTCGACAGCAGTGAATGTGGCGGCACCTTTGCTCACCCACCGTTGCACTGCAATAGCCGCGTAAGAAAAACAAACTGCAAAGATCACCACGATTCTTCAATATACGACTATTTACCTAATGAATCTCTGTCTTACAGCACATCCATATGCTCGCCGAGGAGCGTTCCACATCGATATCGGAGCGCTGCACACGCAGTCGCATCAACTCGGCCATATTCGTCTCGTCGGAGGGTCGCGGATTCGACTCGATCGAGTTCCTGCGTCGCCATGGCTCACAGAGTGTGCTCTGCCGGAAGGCCAAGAGTGCAGAGAATATTACCGAAAATGGACGCAGGGTAAAACGTCGTGACAAAACAAAGAATCTAATTGATGATATATTTGCCTTGCAGAAGAGCCTGCGTCCATGGCGCACCGACGATGACTCCGTCCAGCAGCAGCAGCAGCAGCAGCAAAACTCCTCCCAGGACATTGAGATGAAGGAGTGTGGCGCCAATGCCGGTGAGCTGCTCACGCTGCCCGTACTCCACGACGCCAAACAATCGCCAACAGCCGTAACTAGTTTACTAGCACGCTCCTCTGCCATAACCACGGCCAACGTTATCGTGGGCAGCATTTCGCTGGAGGCTCCACCGCCGTATATGCAAGATGATGATGCCACCTCCATATCAGCTCTCATACACAGCGATACATCGGCCCTGGTGCACGATTCACAGGATTCAGCGGAAACTGTGGAGGAACTGGTGCACGTTCCACTGCTGGCCAGTGCAACGGCTACAGCATCCTCCGTTTCGGCCGCCTCCACGCCCAGCATTGCCATTGAGGCCAAGCCGCGTGTGCTGGTGCATCAGCGCTCATCGACGGCATCCTCATCGCCGCACAGCAGTCCCAAGAATTTGGGCCTTGGCTTAAAGATCATCAAGCCGAAGATTAGCGCCGTGCCAATGGTTTCAGTGTCGGGCCCATCGCCGCCCATTGAGAAGCCGCCGCTGGCGGAATGCTTGTAACAAATGGCAGCCGAAACATTTATCTAAGCGCGCTCACTCAAGGCAAACTGGACACCCAGTCACAATCGCAAATCTAACCTATTCACCTTCCCACACACCTCACACACACACACACACACACACACGCTATCCTTGACTCAGATGGAATTGTGGTTTAGAAGTATGCCAGCTGCTCAAATAAGTGTTTCGGTGAAGCTGAACGGGATTTAAATGCCGCTTCAGGCAGTTAAAACTAGTTGTAAACGTATTACTAGAAATAGACGTAGGCATAGACGTAGTTTATGTACCAAAACATGAAGGGAAATGAAAGAGGGGCATCAATATATTGCAGGAAAGCTTTGTATATTCAACAACGACTGAAGTATACATATACGAACTATAGATGATGTGTTTTATAAGCCATTATAAACAGACAAACACACACACAACTGATGAATCAGCTTTAACGACAAACAAGTAAACTATCAGGCTTTAATATATTACGAAGAATTTCTGGTTTAACCCTAGACATAGGCAGACTTGAAAACCTGTTGATGACGTTATATACGATATATATATATCTTTACATGTTCTCTTCTATATCTATATACATATACACGCATACACCTAAATATGACTAGATATAGCCAAAACCTAGGGCACCAACACATGTTTATACATCTATATACACCTCTATGTTTTTCACTAGTAGTCTATACACGTATATACCCTAGAGGTAGTTGAGAATGAACCCCACTATATAGCTTGTAGGCACAAAGAACAATTGAAGGTAGTCTAAAGCGTTACTAACTTAACTTACTCTTACCTACTACTAGCTAACATATCAAATACCCACGACCAAAAACGAAACGTTGAAACTGTAAAACTAGTCTATAAACTTAAATTCCTACAATACGATATTGTAATATAGAATTGTCAAGTAAGAAAGTGCCCAGGATGAGTTCTAAGTGTTTTTAAAACTACTTGTACTTGTACGTTTATTATAAAGACGTCATTTTAAAGATATATAATTCTATATAGATATACATATATTTATATAAATATATATGTATGTACGAGTATCCTTTTAGTTGTTAAGCATGCATTTTCAAACAGTTTCACTTGATGTACCTAGTATATGATAGTTATATGAATTATATATAGAACTGATGGCAGCACAGAAAACCATTTGCTCTTTCTTCTCTAGGTAGTTATTTATATTTTAGTTATGTTACTTAAATTTCTTAAGCAATATACTTGCTTAATTCAATCCCCTAATAACCTTTACTAAATACTATATAAGCTGTCAACTCTCTGTCTAAAACAATTCTTATGTATATAGACACCCGCACATGTATCGACTCAATAAGCTCTTTAATCCCTGCTATCTAAAACAGAATCCATACCAAATATAACAGGAAAAACTGGATTATTGAACGGAACACATGTTGTTATTAAGGAATTGTCAATTTATGGTCCAAAGCTACAATAATAATAAAAATACAAAATAAATATAAACAAGCCATTTGAATGGGTCAGAGTTAAGCTTAATTAATTTACAATTGGTCTACGTTCGATTCGCTATTAAATAAATATAATGTGGATGTGTATTTTTTGAAATCAAATAAACGGAATAATTCATTCAACTGACAGCATTTCAGTCATTAATAGAATTTACGTTACATAAACATATTTTTATTGAAAAGTTTACAGCATTTATGTATATGTGATACAAGTGATAATCTGATAAACATATTTACATAGAATTTGAAACAGGTTTGTCTTTAGTCTTATATTATCTATCAGCTCTTTTCAAAGATCACACAATGATTGCCCTGATCATAGTAACTTTTCCTAATCACAACTCCTTCCATTTGATCCACCAGCTTTTCCAGTTCCAGTTCCTCGAAGACATGATAGTAGCGTAGAAAAGTTGTGCGCTGTTCATCTTTGGTTTTCCATGGCACATAGACATCCTGCTGCTGGAACTCCGTTCGATTCGTGTGCACTGGTAAAGGAACTGGCAACTGCTGATCCATGCTTTCCAGCTGTCGTGCAAGCTTCTGACGCTGCGCCTGTTCCGTTGTGTGTTCCTTATTGACGGCTGTATTTTGCCTTAAATACGTCGATTTCTTGTCGTTCCTCCGCTGATCCTTGGCCCAGACGTAGACAAGCGCCTTCCCACCTGGACGTAGCACGCGACAGAGCTCACGAAGTGCTGTTAACCGCCGTTCGCTGCTAGCCAGATGATGAATAACCGCAATGCTAATGCACCCATCGATGCTGGAGCTGCGCACCGGCAGCTGCAAGCAATCGCAACGAAAGACCGAAAGGCCACGCGCGTTTCCTACGCCCAGCAAGCCCAGTGAACGATCACAGCCAATGGACAGCAATTGAGGATTACAGCCCAAGTACTTTCCATTGCCACATCCCACGTCCAGCAGCACAGATTGTGGCTCAAAAGAGTTTAGGAACTCGGCAACTTGTGGCCAGGGTGTGTGACGCGTATCGCTAAAATGGTTTGCAATCTTGTCGTAGACCTCATGCACATTCTGCTGCTCCAGGTGGCTGGCATGGGTGGCCAGCTTATCACACACCTCTTGAGGAGTTGCCGTCTGTTGCGTATCGCACAGCGTGGGATATTGACAATCACAAGGACCACGACGTAGGCGTCTGAAGGTAAGAGAGGTTCTCTTACTACGTGCTTGAGTTGTCAGACTGCCCGATGGCGTGGCCACTACATCGATATGCTTTGGTCGGATGCCATGTGTCCAATCATACCGCGACTCCCCTGACATGACTAACAAAGAACGACGTGGGAGCAGCACATGGACGAGCTGATCCCCACGTCGAAAGTCCATCACAACATCAGATTGCAGTGAGAGCGACAGTATGGGATCCTTGAAGGCGCTATGCGTGTCCACATGCGGCGGTATACCCTGTCCTGGTTCATACTCATTGACTGTGAGTTGATCGGGTGGCTCAAATGCTGGTAAATCCAAACGCTGCCACATAAAATCACAAGCAGCTGGAATACCCTGCTCGAGGGGTTGTAACGGATTCACATTGTTGCTGCCATAGAGAAACTCGTAGCCGAAATGCTTGACTTGCCTGTGCTTTAGGCTGTCCGCAGTGCTGGCATCACCAACAGCGATAGCTTCTAGCAACGCTGTCTCCTCCGCTTCACTCACGAAATCCGGCAGTAGCACAAGTCCTCCTGGTAGAGGCTTCTGCCAGCCGTTTTCTTCTCTTTGCTGAGGCAATTCCATCACATAGCTAAGATAGGCAACGGCGCCCTTCTGTCCAATGGTCGCCCGATTATGCATGCCATTATACACAAGCTGCGCATCCGCCAATGTGGTGCACATAAGAAAACAATACGATTTCGATGGCAACATCAGCACCTGAGACACCTGACCGCCTGTTGCAGCGGCTGCCGCCAGCAGCGCCTCTTCGGTGAGTCCATTGCTAAGTCCCACGTTGAGTATGGCCAAGTAGAGAGTGGGCGAGTTACTTTGCGAGACATTACAGTCGGCTTTTATAATTGCCAAGCTGCGTCGTTGCTTTTTCTCTGCCTTTTTCACTTTGTTCGTTTTTTGTTCAATGTGCATCTTTGTCCAGAACGGGCCTAAAAAATACCAAATAATAAACATAAGTGTGTACACACTGATACATTAAAACGCACGGTCGGTAAGCAGCTCAAAGTAAACAAATCTGTAGATTATCATTATTCTGTTGAAAATATTTACCTTTCTAGCACCTCTGTTCATTTGCCATTCCTAAATAGTTTGAGTTTAGGTTAACTTATAGTACATATTTTTTATTTTTTTTTGTTTTAATCTGAAAATAGTTCAAATCGCTGCATATACAGCAATTACAATTGTATACGTTAATATCTAAACTTAATGTAGGGCTTACAATCTACCAAACTCTATCGATCATGCTATTATCCTGTGGTTTCTGATTCATTGTCGTCAGCTGCTGATGATAATTTCGCATCTGATTACTGCGACGCGGTTGCGCCAGGTATTCGAACATGCTTTGCAAATGCTGTGACAGCATTTTGCTCAGATCACTGGGCATGGGATCATTCCAGAAGAAGTCGTGGTTCAGTGCTGTGTCCGCATCGATGCGTTTCTTCGGATCTAGAGTCAAAAGTTTGTCTAGCAAATCGCAGCCAGTGGGATCCTTGACATACGGACGCAGCCGCTCTTTGACACGTCGCTTTTGATTCTTTGGAAGCTCGATTGATTTGTACAGCTCGAGCTCCTCGACGCCCGGCCAAACGTCTGGGGTAAAGGAGCCGCATAGCTGTGATATAAAGGTAAGCTGCTGCTGTTCTGTGTTGCCCTGCATAATGGGCGAACGAGTCCACATTTCAGCCATAATGCAGCCCGCTCCCCACATATCCACAGGCGGACCATAGTTGCGGTCACCGAGCAACAATTCCGGCGGACGATACCACAGGGTAACAACACGATTTGTATAACGATTTTTGCAATCATTCTTAGGAATGCTAAATGCACGGGCCAAACCAAAATCGGCCAGTTTCAAAATGCCATGTTTTGTGATCAGTACATTGGCAGCTTTCATGTCGCGGTGCAGAATCTGTTAATTAATTCCGAATAAGTTAAATCATTTATAGGTAATGGTATCATTTTGAAGTATGTACCTTATTACTATGTATATAGTAGAGTCCATTGAGCAGCTGCTGCATGACTTTCTTTATTTCTCCCAAACTGAATTTAACATTCATATTGGACAGCAGACCAGCTAAATCGTGCTCACAGAAATCAAAGACCAAATAGAAAGTCGATCTATATCCGTTGTGCACTGTAGCCTTGGTTCGGCATATCTCTATGAGATTGACCACATTCTCGTGCTTTAGTAGTTGCAAGATTCGAATCTCACGCAGAGCCGTGATGGGAAACTACCAAAGAATATATATATATTTTCCTTTAGTATTCCGTCATGTCATCAGTGGTTACTTACGCCTTCCTTTTCATTGTCCATAAGCACTTTTTTCATGGCAACAAATTTTTTGTTACTTTTTTTTTCACGTGCTTTGAAAACCTCGCTGCGTTGTAAATATAACAATAAGAAAATTAATTTTTGACATAAGCTGGCTTCTCTAACATACCCGAATGTACCCTGGCCGATTTTTGCCACTTTCTCGTATTTACTGCTTTCATCACAGTAGGGGAAATCATAGTCCTCGATATATTTTTGTTTCTCCATAAGTGACATTGTGCGAGATGAGCTGCCAGTCGAAACGACAGGCGTTGTTGACGTTTGCGGTAGCATATGTGACATGTGCGTCATTGTAAATTATTACAAATCCAATTTGATATAAAAAGTTTATTATTTTTCAACTTCACAATTGCTTTACTTTCTGGTCTCATTAACAGACGCACAAAAAAAGGAAAAAACAGCTAATGCAGCTGTTTTGGAGCATTCCCGCATAGTAGGTCACACTGTTTCAAGTCAGCTGGTGTGGCCGTAAATGCATTTAGTGGAGTGTGTGCACACTGGCCCAGTGATATAACCTCGAGCAGCAAAGTGTAATATTAAAATTTGTTATTTATGAATAAGCTATTAAATATAGCACACGCTGTCCCACGCCAATTTGTGCGTGACTATGCGTTCAAGTCGGATCTGAAAATCAAATGGGTACGACCCGAAAAGATATCATGCATAAAGCCAGAGAAGAGTGGCGATCTGGCAAAGCTGCCACCGCTGAATCCCAATGAGCTGCTGCCGGATTACAAAGATTCCAAGGAGTTGGCCAAGTTAGTAAGCTATTAATATACATTTACAAACAATTCTAATAATATTATATTCTTCTTGTAGTGCCAATGAAGCGGTCAAATCAATGTTTTTGCTTAGTAACAATCGGAACAGTTTAACAACGCGCTATTATCGCGATCAAATGATCAAGGAGGTGCAGCGGCATGCGCAAGACTATGGCTCTATGGAGGCCAAATGTAAGTAGATTATGATAAATCATATGTAAGCCACGACATGGAAAGAATTGGATTAGATATTATATTGCCTTTTTCTATTGTCTATTCCTGCTACAGTGGCTAGAATGACGGCACTTATACGACGCTACCAGTCACACATGGAGGTGCACCCTCGCGACAAGATGATCAAAGTGCGTCTAAAGGAGATGATCGACAAGCGTAAGAAGTTTTTGAAGTATCTCAGACGGTGGGATTACCGACGTTTCGAGTGGATTTTGGAGAAGCTGGACTTAGTCTATAAGCCACCGCCAACGAAGTTCCATTGGATAACGCGCAAAGAATCGCTGCAGAAGCTAACCGATATTTACTGCGAGAAAATTAAGGATGAGCGCTTAGAAGCTTATCACAAAGAGCTACAAGAGCAACAAATACCTTTCTTAGAGGATGCCATCAAGAAGATGGTATTCATCCGCCAGGAGCAAATCGATTGCGATGTTCCAGTAACTGTCACAGAAGTGCAAATCGAGGAAGCGCGCCAGCAACTCGCACAGCTGCAAGAGTTGCGTGAAGCAGCGGCAGCCGCCACACGCAAGCAATCGGATGAAACCTTCCATTAAATAATTTACTTGCAATAAAGTTGAGGCCAATGAAAATTTCTTAAATTATATGATTTTATTGATTTTCTTGCAGAGGGTTTGAAGTGGTGGAGCTCAAATACATGTCATGGGTGAGTGGCGCGGGCTTAGAAAAATAAATAAACAATTGTTAACTCTCACAATAAAGTGAAAAAAAACAAGGTGAGTTCTCTCCCAACGGAGATTCGAATCGAGTAGATCCCCGTCCCTAACGGGAACGTCCATCTGAACGTCTCCGGTCACGCTTGCTATTGGAAGCGTTGCTGCTGCTAGAGCTACTCGATGAAGAAGTTGACGATGAGTCACTGGAACAGGACGAACTGGATGAGGATGATGAGGAAATGGACGAGGTGGATGCACGTGATGCCCTTTTACTGCTGGCAGTTGTTGCTGGCATTAGCTTCTCCTTGGCGCTGCTGCTGTTGTTGCTAGTCCCGTTGTCCGTGTCCTTGCTCTTCACATTGCTGGAGCTCACCTCATTGTCGCCCCACAAATCGTATTTGGACAAATCTCCATCATCGTCATCATCCTCCTCCTCCTCCTCATCGCCCTCAATATCACTACGTCGTGCGCGTTTCGGCTCATCTCTGCCTCTGTTGCGGCTATCTTCATCGCCACCCCTATCATTGTTTTTACGCTTCTTACGCCGACCAAATTCATCGTATTCGCTGTCCGAATCCTCGCGCTCCTTGTACTCAACAACGCCGCGATCATTGTAGCCTCCACCGAAGCCTGCCAGTGATTCAATTTTATTAGTGGGTTGCCTTTATGGTATCAACTGCCTTTAATTACCTGTGCGCTCCTCCACATCCGTGAATTTGGGTGCGTTGCACATGTTGCAAGTCTGCCGTCGCGCCCAATTCACATTTGCACACTTGCTGCACTGCCAATCCTCTGCGCTGAACAGTCCTCGTGATTTATCTGCGGCTACTTTGCCAATCTCTGTGCCCAGTTTCTTTTTGGAAGAACTGCTGCTGCTACCGCTACTGCCATTGCCTCGGTCTCGGTCTCGATCTCTGTCTGGTTTCTCACTATTGATATTTTCGCGTTCCCGATTGCATTTGTTGCATTGCAGGCGACGCGCAAAGTTCAAATGGCGACAGCTGCAACACACATTCAGTGAGAGTAGGAGAGAAAGAGAGAGCGAAAGAGACGCATGCCACACACAGATGCGGATGGAGGAAGAATAAGAGTAACAAAACAACAAATATATTGTTATTGCATTTTTGTCGGTTATGTTAAAAAGGGAGATAGAAGGGTTGTATATAGTTTGTAGTTGTTGTTGTAGTGCTGGATGCTTTGCATTTTGCCCATAGATCTTTACGCTTGAAGCTTTACGCGCACTCACTCAATATCTGGGCAAATCCAATCGCCAGCCGAGACGCTGATGCCGCTGCTGCCGCCACTGCTTCCACTGCCACCACCACCACTCCCACAAATCGACATTTCCCAAAACTAAAAGTTGCGTGGCTGGCGCTACGAAGAATTGTTGATTATGCTGGCCTGCCTAGCAATTGACATTTATAACAATTTTATACAATTTCTGTATATGAAACTTTTTCCGGTTTCGTTTTTTTTTTTTTTGCAAATAAATTTTTGTAGCGTTGCTAGTAGGGTTGAAAGGCTCGACAGATGTGGCCAGACTGCTACAAATTGTGTATTGCCACTTAGAACGTGCTGTACTTTGACAAGTATGGCAGCGCAGTCGTAGCAACTAAAAATGCATATTGTATTTGTTTACGGCAATTGTTGCCTTTAGTTAGCTAAATATGTACAATTCTGTATAATATTTCACAATTTACACTTTCAGATATGCAAAGACATGAATGTAATTTACTTTTAGAGTTTTATTTCCTTAAGCATATAAAACTAAAGCCGCTCCAAAAAGTAAACAACGGATTTTTTTGTTGTCATTGGATTTATAAAAGTACAACTAACGCAGCAGTTAATTTTTGGAATTGCAGGTGCGCGCCACCAGCAACACACACACACAATATCATATTGATGTGCCAGCTAGATTGTTTTACTTCTTGCCGGTACCGATCTTGGCCTTGGCGGTACCACGGACCTTCTTCATTCTGTTGCGACGTTCCTTGCGCTGCTTGCGTGTTTGCTTCTTCTGTTCGAAGAGACCGTGACGAGCCAGACGGTATTTGGGCTCGAACTTCTTGGCAAAGTCCAGAGTATCGTAGATCAGGGCAAAGCCAGTGGAGCGGCCACCACCAAAGTTAGTGCGGAAACCGAAAGTAAACACAACATCGGGTGTTACTTTGTACATGGCGGCGAGCTTCTCACGGATCTCGGTCTTGTTGACCGATGAGAGTCCGGGATGGAGGACATCGCAGACCATTTGTTTCCTGGCAAGCAGACGGTTGGTCATGAACTTGCGAGTGCGAATTGTGGCAGTTGTACCAGTCGACATATTGACGGAGCTGCAAGATATATACACACACAAATTAGACTACGATTTAATACACCAATTTGCATGTTGTCACAGTTCACAGGCTATTTATTGTTGTTTCTGTTTTCAACATAACCTCAATGGGTTAGCTGCTCCGCTGAGCAACTCGGGACTCCACGTGTGACACGCTGCGCTCACCACACGCCGTAAACACGTTTAGTCAGCCTGCATTCATATGTCGCAGCATTTACACAATATTCAGGACATTTTTAAGGCATTTGCGCATAAATTGAAACATTTATTACCTTTTAAAACACTCAAAAAGGTTTTAAACACGTCTGCTGTGCGAACGCGATTCTTTAGAAAGGAAGATGGCCACCGTCGTTTGCGGAAAACTTGGCAGCACTTTTAATTTGACAGAGTTGTATCATGTGCCTGACTATCGGACGCAGTGCAACTCTGTAAATGGCGCAAATTCAAATCGGTTTAATATTCAATTCAAACAAACACATTATTAATTTGCTTTGGCTTTTATTAAATTCAAGCGTGAATTTAACTTAGTTTTGCTAGTTTGGCATCATTACGTTTTCTTTGCAGGGCATAACAGACTCCAAAGTAGATGGCGACCAATACGACACAAACAGCAATGGTCAGACCGAAATAAAATACAAACAAATCAAAAAGGTGCAAATGATTAGAGGCAATATCTATGCCACGTGTCCTGATCGCAGCGCCGCCCTTGTGCCGTACCACATAATTCACCCAGAACATGGCATTGGCCAAGGCTCCCAAAGGCCTATCCCGGAATTCGCTGGAAACCTCGCGAATAGTAAGCTGAAAATGCTGTTGCTTTGTCAACTCATCCAGAGCCCAGTTGAGAGCGGCAGTCGTAAAGTTGCTGTGCTCCAGTTGCAGCGCAACGCCAAGATCCACAGCCAGTTGCATATTTTTGCGTTCATTCCGGAAATTGGGCAAACCTAGCATCGGCACATGACGCGTAATGCCCTCCTGCAGACTCAACAGATCCCCATTCATGATGAAAGCTCGCACGTGCGGATGTGCTAGGATGTCAATCTGTGGCACAGAGTGCTGAATGAGCACATTTTTGGGGAGGCCCTGCAGCGTCTTTATATCGTGGCAGGTCCATATGAAACGCTCCTTGCGTGCACTCATAAAATCAAAGAGTATTTGTAGCTTCGGCTGGGGCAGTTGGCCGCAGGGCTGTTCGTTGCCCAACTGTATGTAGATGACACCGTTCTTAGACTCCTCCACAAATCGTTTGACATTCCACATCAATTCGCGAGGCCCTCGTATATGCAGTCCACCAGCTGGCACAATTTGTGGGAGCAGCGGACGTGGCGTCCAGAGGGGCACATGATTGTTAAGCAGCAAAAGCGCCAAATGATGTGCCTGAAGGTCTAGTACGGTAATGGCAACTGCAAGAAATTTCAATAAGCAGAATTAAGTTTTAGTTCAAAACAAGGCATAAATATATCGATTAGCAATTAACAAATATCGATTAAAGCATTGTTGAGTGTTGCCACATCAATGAAAATCTTTTCTCATTCACAAAGTTTCTGCCGCCAAGTCGAAGAAGCATAAAACTTACTTTTAAAGTGCTTGCGTATTATTTGTTCCTGTGCTGTGTAATGTTCATTGTAAAATTGCTTACGTCTCGCCATACACTCGCGTATATTGCTCAAGCGTGCCGAGAAACCCAAATCCTTAGTATACGCCTCGTAATCTATGGGCGAACAGGCGACGGGCAGCAAAGCCTCTTGCACTGCATTCATATAGTTGCCAAAATCCGTGCTTATTACGCCAATTGTGGGCTTATTATGCTTATAGCCCAGCGCGAGCATCGCCTCTGTGTAGAAATAGTCGACTATGATTAGATCATAATCGAATTCCGCACTGGACAGCTCCAGCAACTTTTGCACCGGAGCCTGCATCAAAAAGTGTTCCACTGCTCGAGCTCCAACCGAAGCCAAGGAACTGCGCAGTTTGCTCTCGGGCAAGAGGGCTAAATCTGTCAGGCTGCCACCTGGTGCTGCTTGCTCCTGCACTATGGTGAATAGAGTAATGTTTACTTGTATATGTGACTAAATATTCGCTTTGCTTACAGTTGCTCCAAAAGTCAAATTCGGGCCGCACAACATGCTCCACAACTCGCTCCAGCTTATCATTTAGGCCATGTCCGCAGTAAACAGTTAACTGCAATGGATTTGGATATGATGATAGGAATCGTTTGACTTTAGATATGTGTATACAGCGTTGCTTACATTATGCTCCCTGCTGGCCAGCTCGGCCACCAGGGTCCGCATCACAGCAAAATGACTCTCGCTCGCATGTGGAAAGAGCACGAGTATATTGGCGCCACGACAGTTTCCCAATCCCAGCAGCAGGCTGAGCAGCGCTAGGTAAAGCACAGACCATGATTTTGATTGCTGTTAAAGTGGAGCGGATAATTATATGTAATGTATATGTGGAATAGATTAATGCATTCATGTGGAGTTCAGGTAGGTTACCTATTTGTATTTATATTATATTGTACCATATTTATATTTTGTATTTGCTTATGACTTGCTTTTAGATATATGTAAATTGTGATTAGCTTTAGTCGGTCTTCCACTTCGAAAGGTCTTTGATTTATATATAGTTTAGGCTTTATACTGCCTTTGTGTAGGGCTTCTTTTCTTATTTATCTAATTTAAAATTCTGTTTCTTCTTTAAGTTGTCCCTAATTTCTGCAAAACTTTCTCTTTAATATATGCTCTGCCGTCTTAGCTTGCCTATGAGCTCCTTATTTATCGTTATATAAATCATTCTGTTTCTGCTAACTGAGCTTACGCTTATTAATCAAATGCTCTCGACTATATAACTGTGTGATTAGAGTTGGTTTTCTTTTAGATTAATTCAATTGATTAAAAATGTATTGAATATAAATACATATACATGTTTATATTGGAATAGTTTAATATGTAATATTTGTATTTTCTGGCTCAAACAAATGCACAATCTTTAATGAATTTTGAAATTCAATTATGTGTGTCTCAAAAAGATTTGATTGGTACACATCAGCAGCATCATCAAAGACTGCTCTCAGTTCGTTTGCTTATCAATAAAATATATATGTATATATAGAAACTGCCGGATCTGCTCTGCGTTTACACTTTATGCACTCATAACTCACCATAGTAAACTGCTTAAACTTAACTCTCTTTCGTCTTCAATCCTTTATAAATGAAACTGCAGTTTATAAAGATTTTCGTTGCACAATCCTTTTTTCTTACGGCTCTTTAGAATATTCCATGCAAGCACTTTGTCTCCTCGCGTCGATTGCTCGCAGTAAATAATCTTAGAATTTGTGTGGTTATTGTAGATGTACATATAAGTAGCTCTTGCTCCTCCCCCCTCTCACTCATTCCCTATCGCAGTCTCTCTCTCTCTCTCTCTCTCTCTCTCTCTCTGAATATGGGAAACATGTGTGGCACATGCGATTGTGAGCCGACATAAACAATACACATATGCATATATATGTATATACCCTCTATATAAATGGGGGATACAATTGCACTGACTGAGGCAATTTTTTATATATTGGGGAGCCACTCGAAGTAAGATCCGCTCTCTCTCTCTCTCTCTCTCTCTCTCTCTCTCTCTCTTCGATTGCCTCTCTGTTGCATGTAACTGGAGGGGGAAGTGGACTTGTTTACATATATATTTAATTGCTGCAACTGCTCGCCGAATATATACAGATCATAATTACTTTTCTCAGTTTTAATGCATTCCGTATAAATATACCATATACTCCAATTGGAATAGGCGAGCAGCAATCAGAAGCCGGAATATCTGCTTAGGGTTGATGCACTCCGTGCAGCATTCAAGTGTGGCAAATGTAAACAATTAAGTGTTTTGTTTAGTTTTTATGGGTTGAAATAATAGAAAATGCCTGATAACGATATATTCTAATTTGAAACCAGGCAGTCTGATTAGCATGCGATTAGATATTTCATATTTTTAATTCAGTGGCAATATAAGTATTGGATATGATTGATGTATGATAACAGCAAAATTATATTTAGTTATTGTTTAATTAAATGGAGTCATAAAAGTAAATCCTATTGGAATGAAATAAAAATGAAATCGCAGCAATTTCTTATTGGCATTCAACGTTCTGATTGGCTTCGTGCAAGAACGGGTTTCATGCTAGTCGGCAAGTGTCGCATCTTGTTTTTGTTTTTTGTTGTAAACCAAGGCTGCTTTAGAACTTCGTGAGCTTAAATTGGCATTGACAAACGCATTAATATATATGTATGTATATAAATATTTGCTCAGCTAGTTGACGTTCTGCTGCTAAAGAACGTGACACGAATCGCAAACAGACAACTGTGTCAGCTTTTTTGATAAATAAAAAAAATAAAGAAACAAACAAATAAAACAATAACAACAAACAAGCGCAGCACAATAAAGAAAAGAGCAAGAAACAGGGAACAAAAATTAGCGACAAAGTCAGCTGCAAACGCGGCACCAGAAGAAGAAGCAGAGTTTAATGATGCGGCTGATGTTAAACCGGTTCCATTAGAGGGAGATAGCGAGAAGTAGTAAAGAAGAAACCAGTTCAATGAACCGCAGCACCCAACAAAACCCTTAACACGAATAAAATTATTATTTTTTTATCACAAAACTTTAATTATAATGCATTGAAAATTTGAGAAAAAGTTTGTTGTTTTGAGCAGAGAGTATATCGCTTACAGTATGGTATTTTGCTGTTATTTGTTATTGTTAATTTAAATGCAAATTCTCAACTCAAACGCTGAGAAAAATCGATTGCTGCTGTATGCATTTTGAATTGAATAATTTTTAAGAAGACATTTCGTTTAAAAGCCACACTAATATGTATATATGCGAGTGGTAGTTATATTTATATATATGTATGTGAATATTGCTTATTCTGTGGCATCAGTCTTGGAGACGGCGAAGGGTTCGGGAACTGGAATGGTGCCGCTGTTGGCGATGACCACATCCTTAACGGGACGATCGCGTGCGTCTGTGGCACTCGACTCGATCTTGCGCACCACATCCATGCCGGAGAGAACCTTGCCAAAGACCACATGACGGCCATCCAGCCAGCTGGTCTGCTTGGTGGTAATGAAGAACTGTGAACCGTTGGTGTCCTTGCCAGCATTGGCCATGCTCAACCAGCCGGCGCCATAGTGCTTCAGCTTGAAGTTCTCGTCTTCGAAGCGCTCGCCATAGATAGAACGGCCGCCAGTGCCATCGCCCTTGGTGAAATCGCCACCTTGGATCATAAAGTCCTTGATGATGCGATGGAACTTGCTGCCTTTGTAGCTATAGAAATGAACAGCAGAAGAAGAAATGGCACAGTGGCACAATTGGCAAATTAGTAGAAGGTCTCAGTTGATAAATCTTGCTTTTGTTAACTTATTTACAGTTAAACGCCACGTAATTGATAGCAATACACGCCGGCTCTAACCTATAAATGCAGCTATATAGAGAAACACATACATACACACACACACACACTTGCATGTATTTAGAAATAGTGTGTATGCATACATCTACAGCTATCTTAACTACTTGCGTGTGTGTGTTTGTTTATGTGAATTGTAACTGTGCTTATATTCACTTACCCCTCGCCTTGTGGCTTCTCAGCCAGCTCCTTGAAGTTCCTCACAGTCTTCTCCACAGTTTTTCCAAACAAACCGATCTCAATACGACCTGCCGCCTCGCCGCCAATGGTGATGTCAAAGAAAACCTACGCAACAAAGACACATTCATAAAGAATACATTTTGAATATTTCAGAGAGAACAAAAACAACAGCCGCGCAGTTGATTTATGTGTTTGTGTATACCAAGTGACGCAGATGCACACAATATAGCCGTAATTGTGTGTATGTGGTTGTTTGTGCTTACCTTGTCGGTCACTTTGGGTCCTTTGCTCTCATCCGCAACCACAATGCCGGCTGTAATGGCAATCAGGCACAAAGCCAGAGAAAACTTCATTTTTATTCCAAATCTTCTTCTTTCACACAATGAACACACGTCCGCACAGTTCAGACGTCAGAATCAGACTGATGGCGCACATTTATGTTAGTTGCCGCTATACCTCTGTTAATAACAGAGGCTCTTTATGCTATTAAACAGCGATGAGAGCATTTTAGTGCTGTAAAGCTTCATGATATATCGATAGCAGCTATAAAAGTGGGCGCAAAAATTAGTTTAAAATTTTTTTTTATTTATTTGGAGTGGCGTTTTTGCTGTTGCTTGGCAATAGTAAAACTGAATTTATATACATACTAATGTACTTTTATTAATTACATGCGGAAATTCAGTATTGGGGTTACATATTACTGTATTTTTTGTTTGTTTATTGTTAACAATAGACAACTATGCATAAATGTATATGTTTATGCTAAATTAAGCACACAAATGGGACTCAACTGCAAAGTTAGGCAGCTTTACATTATTTTAAACATATATTATATGTGTAGGTATTTATACTATATTATTAACACATTTTGCAGTATATATCATTAATACATAAAGTGTTCTATGCATGAAATACAGAGTATATCAGACACAAAACATTAGAAATGTTAGAATTGAGTATGGAGGGTATGTGTACAAGTATATATATATATATATGTGTGTATAAATATCAATTATATAGTCGAGCACTATAGCAAAAACATTAAATATAGCATAAATTATAACCGAGCTTCAGCATATCGAAAGACCTATCACATATAGAGAGATAAACACTAAGACTAAAGCTATTTACACAAAAATAATAACATTTATAATAAATATAAGATGTACACATATATTAGCTTAATTGTAGGTAAAATTGCAAATCAGGAAAACCAGGGTTTCAACTTAAAAACCAATCAGGAAACGTTTGCTATAGTTAATGTATATATATGAGAGTTGTGCGAAGTATTAACTACAGCTACGTACATACATATATGTATATATATAAATATATATAGTATGAATGTGTATATATATTTGTCGCTATGGATTAAAGAACGATTCGAAACGAAGTCGTGAACAGCCAAGTTTTGGATTTGCATTGCGATTGCAGTGAGCAATTTTTAAAATTGTTGAGAAAGCGCGTTTTCCAAAAGCCTTTCCAGAAAATCAGTAGTCAGACTTTAATCGCTGCTATTGATAAGAGATTCCTGTTGCTCATCGTCGGTAACTCTAAAAAGTTAAACATTGTGATTAAGTTGAAATTCAATATAAATAAACACCAATATATAAATATTGCATTGAATATTACCTCACAATGTTTGGATTGCGGCAACCACAGATCTTTCTATATAAAACTTTGAAAAGTTTCATTAGCGGATCTGAATCATCGTTGCGCATTAGCAAAACCACAAGCAGCACTGACATTATTAGGCTCATCGAGCCCATCCAATATAATGAAGTGTACGACTTTTGCTTGAGCAGAACATCAAATGCAATTGTCAAAGGTATTTGCAGCGACATGGTCAGCGTGCCAATTAGCGAGGAGGTGAGGAAACAGCCCCATAGCCAGAGAGCCACAGCGAGCACTGTGCAAATGAAGCCATTTAAGAAGAGTATGCCAAACTGTCCCTGGCTTGGCATCTCAAATGTTTCGATCTTGGTGAAATGCAATATAAAGAAAATGGGCCATAGCAGCAACAGATTCCAGAGACCAACAAAGCCTGCAAGGCAAACAAAATAAATATAAGCAAATAAACAATCCAGTCGAGACTGTTCGTCGCATTTACCAAAGAACAAAGGGATGTCCACCTTTTCCTCGGTGTCACTTTTTCGCTTGACAAACACCAAATACGATGCATAGAAGAATGCACTAAATAGAGCCAAGAGAACGCCGCGCGTCATCTTCGAGTCGTGCAAATCATTCATGCTGATGACCACGACGCCGGCAATGCTCATCATTGCAGCAATTAGCTTCGTTATGGTCAGCTTGTCGCCCATGGCAGACGGAAATAGGGCAGCTAACAATATGGTAAACAATGTGGCTGAAGTGGATCTGCAAGGGAATATAACGTTAGCAACTTAATTTACATTTGAAATGAAGATGACTTCACCTGATGAGCGTTATCATGGGCTCTTCATCCATATTCAAAGCGAGCTGGGAAAAGTAATTCGCAGCGAACCAGAGTAAGCAGAAGAGCAACGCCGTCTTTGCTGTCTTGTGATGCGTTTTCTGTCTTTTAATCCTCATGCTCGCGGCGTACGACAGTCGAGCCATTAAAGCATCCGTTGCCTCATGCGCCGACATCTCACGCACCTCGGCCATCTTACAAAAGCGAACGCTACGCACACTGGAATCATCGCTCTCCGTGCCGGATACCATGCCATTTATAGGATTAGCCACACGTATGGGCACAAAGGTCGAATCACCCTGCAAAGTGAAATGAAACCAGTTAGAATCCAGCAGAGAGTCAAGAGCTGATTATCTAACCAAAGACGCTTGATTGCTATAATAGTTTTCCTCGTCGGCATTCTGTTCCATCATCTAAACGGGAATATTTCAAATAGATTATTATGTTTACAGGACATGCATTAAACTATACAAACCGCGTAATTGCCATGTTGACGCTCGCAGGACTCCTTCCAGGGCGCTATAATGCCAATGATCAACAAATAGAAGCTAAACATCGATGTCTTGAAGTATGTGTTAAAAAATGGCTTATTATATGTATCGTCCTCGTAGAGAATCTGTGTGAGATGGAGCTTTTTATTTATATGCTTTAAATATTAATGAGTAACTGTATACCTTGCTTAGCTCGCTGGATGATACCCAGAGGACATTGACCAGCAACAGGATGGCCAGTCCCAGCAGCAGTTTTTGCGTGCGTCCAAGCATCTTCCCTTAGCCTAACTTCTTGTAGGCTTCTTTCGTTTTAGTATCCTTATTTGCCGTTAACTAACGTTTGTTCTTACTTAGTTATTTACGCTTGTGTCGCCAGCTTTTCGGTTTCATTTTTGATGTTCTGCTTTGACAATTGATTTGATTTTGATTAGAGAGTCATTGCTGCAATCAAAGTGAAATGATAATTAAGTTATTAGTACCTAGATGTTTTTCGGTTGTTTAGCTGCCTAACGGCTTTTATTGAGCCACAAAATCGTAGACAAAACTAATTAACAAGCAATTCGAATCACTTAACAGCTTCTTGTGGGTGGGGAAGAGGCGTTAGCATGATAACCACCCGCACTAAATGCGTAGCTGACCGATAAAAAACACATCAATTTAGAATTCTTCACACCTGATAAGCGGTCTGAGCATTTTTTTTTCCTTTTTTTTTTTGTTTAGCGATTTTTTAAAGCCATAACAGCTGTCAGCGTCGAGATATTCTCCTTTTTGTATTTATTAAATTTCTATTTAACATAAAAATCAATAAACGCTCAACAAGTCAGATGGTGGACAGTACAAGAAATTAACTGTACAAAGTTTAATCTTAATTTTATGCTAAATTAATGCAGCTTTTTTGTCTAGTTTTTTTTCTTTTGCTTTGCATTACCTGGCCGTTTTCTGGCCTTTTCCAAGCTGTGTTTCGCTGCAGCGACGAGGCGTCAACTAGTACTATTTATTTAACGACTGCGGCATATGTAGTCAATTTTGTAAACACTTAATTCTTATTGCTTCTGCAATAGACTTGTATTGAATATATTTCCAATTGTTATTCTTATTTTTCAGCGGTTCTAATACTGTTTGCGTACAATAACTTTGCTTACTATTAGCGCACACACTATAAAAAAAAAACAATACAGCTGTGTACTTTATCGATTGTTAGTGTGGCGGTCGTTCGACCAACCATAGAATTATACATCGTATGTGCTGCCAACCTGGTTGAATTTCAGCTTGCTTGTAGTTCAGTTGAGCGCCCAATTTAAATTGTATCTCAGTTAGCTTTTCGTTAAGTTGCTCGTGAAATTTAAATTCGAGGTTAACTACGTTTTCGTTTGGGTGAGCGCCAAAATTTAAATTGCGCGTGCTTTACATTAGCTGCGTGGCTGCTTGTCAATCAATTGTATTAACTTGTTTTCGCATATAATGCAAATAAATGTTGACAAATTACTTGTCTACGCGTACAATTTAATGGTAAATTATGTTGTCACGCGCAATTGACAAGCTCTTAAGTAACTGATATACAAATATAAAGTTGTTACCTTAGATTTATGCCGAAGACAAAGACCCAGCCCCCTTGGCGTCAGACAGACAGGGCGCAAGACAGGCGGCAGGCAAACGGCTGAGAGAGAGAGGGAGAGAGAGAAGCACAGTTTCACTTTCATCACTTCAAACCCGATTAAGCACCTCATTTTATGTGTTATTTATCTACTGATTGGATGATGATAAAACGCCAGCAGACGAAGGCTCCAGGCACAGGGGCTGGGTGTGGCCTGTCTGCCTGTGTCTGTGCGCGGGGGTTTCCGTTTTTATTTATTTTTTGTTGTTGTTATTTTTATTGAGTAGGTAAAGTAGCCCCAGCGCTTGCTCGACTGCCTTTGTCTTTTGGGCGCACTTTGCCACGTCTATTAAAAGACAACAAAAATAAGCGTATAACTGCCGCATAAAAACAATACAAAGAATAATAGGGCGACATTTTTCATTCCATGCCAACTACCCCGCGAGGCTTTCACACACAGAGACCACGCCTCCACACACATAGCCGCCTGTCCGCCCGCGCCTCTCTTATCAGGCAGCCACTCAGTCGGCGACACCTGTCAAACTGCTTGGCGCGTATGTGCGTAGGCATAAAATAAATAAATAAAAAATCGACAGAAGGAAGACGATGATGAAGCACACACAAACACAATCACACACACAAAGAGAGAGCGAACTTGCACGTGGATATGGCTCAAACAGTGGGTGCGCACCAGAAGAAGAGCAGAAATAATAATAAAAAAAAAAAAAAAAAAACAACAGAAAAAACGAAGGAAAATAATATTATGTCGACCCATTGAAACGAGCATGATGTAATTTTCTTTTCCGTTAAGTTTCATTTGCTTTTCCTACAAAATGAAAGTGGCCTTCCGTCATTGACAGCCAACGTGATGGGCAAAAGAAGAAGAGGAAGACAGGCCCGAGGCACGTGTCCCGGCGACTGCATTACAAGCAAAACACAAAAAATATAAAAAAAAATGCTCTGAAAACAAACAGAAACCGATCAGGTGTGGTCTTCCCCATTCTAATTGCTTTGTGACAATTGCCGTGCTAAATGGTTTGCTTTTCATTTCGCTACGCTAATTGATGAGACATTTAAAATTAGTTAATTTCTGCGATAAAATGCAGGTTTAGAGAAGCGCTATAAATTAGCTGGCTATGGCTTTTTGTTTAAATATGTATAAAAGTGGCTGCGCTCTCATTCTAACACATTAAAGCTGTTATTCCAATAGGCTAATCAGGCTGCTATTGCAAATGCATATTTGCGGCGACCATATTTAACGAAAGTTCGTTAAGATCATTTTGCTACTACTTTTGTCTCGCTCTAACAAGCTGAGCGGTAATTGCAACTTGATTGCAAATGGCGCTTAGGTGAACTACATACATTCAAAATTGTTTGCTTCGATTGTCTCTGTTTGTCTCGCTCATATGCACGAAATACGCCTCGCCAAGCTGTAATGTAAGCTGACGAATGACAAACAGCGCTTTGTATTTACAGTAAAGCCTTTAAATTTGAACAGATATGCTATTAAACAATTCTAAACATAAGACAACATTGAATAAATAAAAAATAAAAATATTGTTTAATTTAACGAGTAAATTATGATTATGAAATTTATCAAAACAAAAATATGCCAGTACCGGATAAGGTTGCGTTAGTATTAGAGAATCTATACTGTAGCTTAAATGATCAGCTTGCCATAGTACTTATCTCGCTCTAACACATGCTACATGTATGCAAACGTTAAGTCAGTAGCGAAATGCTTAAGCATTTGCCATTAAAACGTTTATCTGAGCTCTGCTTAATTGCCACTCACTCCAATCGCTGACAATCTGGCAATTAATGCGTTTAAAGTTGCGCCCAAGGCCTTCAAACCTCGTGAGTGTATATATGCGTGTGTGTGTGTGTATGTATGTATAAAAAGTCACAGACAGACCGACACACACATACACCCATACATACATAAATAAAGTCAAAATGACATAATTTGTGATTCAATTATGTTGAAGTTTTGGCCGCATATTACATAAGCAGATTACAGCGCTGATAACAAAGCATTAAACTCATTAGGCGCAACGCACTCAAACAAATGCCACACACACACACACACACACACACAGAAGTATATGTGTGTGTATATGTGTTTGTGCGTGGGCAGAGGCCGTGCCCATTAAATGAACTTATCAATACAACAACACAACAAATGTGATCCACGCACCCTAAAAAAAAGGTCCTTTAAAAAAATTGGGAAGAGCGCAAAATAAAAATTGAAAATGGGAACAAGTAAAACTCGACAATAAAGGCAAACAGCACATAAATTGAAGCAAGCCGCGCCAAATATCAACAACAAGCGCTTAGTCAAGCCAGCCAGAGCGTCAAATACACTGAAACAAATACACGCACACTCACACACACACACACACACACACACACACTGTACATAAAATACTATATCGCATATCAAGGAAAATCACAACGAATGACCGCCAAAAATTAAATGTCCCCAGCGGACAGGCTGAAAAAAAAAAAAAAACTGAACAGTACAGAGCAGAGAAGAATGAAAGAAAAGAGAAGAAAGGCAAAATCAAGCAGAGCCAAAGGCAAAATCAGGAGCAGCAGCAGCGGCAGCGGCGGGACGTTTGGTTTTTGTGTGAATGGCGCTGCTAGAGTGACTCTGACGGACAGCTCAGCGACGGCGACGGCGACGACGACAGCGACGTCGCAGCTGGCAGCGACGCGCAAAGCGAAATGAAAAATGATTGACTTTTATGGCGTAGCGCATATTCGGTCTTTAACATAATATTTGTCATAAAAGTGGGCGCTGTCGGCAGCTGAGGTTAAGCAGAGCACAAAGGAGAATGAGCGAAAGAGAGCGAGGGCGTGTGGGAGAGAGTGGGGCGCAGAGAGAGCTTGCTCGACATTGTCATAAAAAATTTGCTAAATGTTGTCGCCGGCACGAAGCAAAAGCTTCCGCCAATGCAAAAATATATACATAGATATGTATATGAAAAACAAGTTAGAGTGCTCGACTAGCATATATCCTGTAAAAATGTTGGAGTAATGTTAATCAAGTAATTCAAGCAAATTTTATATTTGGAAATATTAGTTTTGAAAATTATCTTGTATTTCTCGTTTTTTTTTCTGTATTTATCTGCCCATTTATCAGACCCTAGTTGCTCTACATTCTATGGCGCATAAAAAGTTCATGCAGTTCACCAATTTTTGCTGGTTGTGGGCGGATAGGGGAAAAGGGCAGAACGCACATTTCCGGTTAAAATAATAATGCCACATGCACACACACACACACACACATACATATTCACACACACACGCCTGCAACAACAAAGGCAATAATTATGGCAAACGAGTTTGCCACGCCTAAAGCCTTACGCCCTTTTTGTCGCACCAGTTTGCCAGCTTTGACATGAGCCTTAACCTACAAAGATGTCCTCCCCACACACTCACACACGCACACAGACGCACAAAGACACGCTGTCATATACAAGCAACAAAGCAATCGAAACTGGGCTCCCTATACCTCTTCCTCTCTCTCTCACTCTCACTCTTTCTAGGTCGCTGTCTCGCTCTCTCGCTCCACCTGCTGTGCGACCATTGTTGCCCAAGTATGTGTGTCTGTGTATGTGTGAGCGTGTTTCGTTGTGTGTATTTGCAGGAAATTTCGTTTTATGCGCGAGACAAATCGCACCTTATTATGTGCGCGCATGTGTGTGTGTGTGTGTGTGTGGGTGTGCATAGACATGTATGTGTGTGTGTGTTTGTGTGTGCTGTGTGCGTTTCGACTTTTCGCCGCGCCATTATCCACACTCATGCAGGCCAAGCTATATCTATGGCTTTATCACCCAACCAACACACACTCACACACAGCACAGAATTTACATTTTGCACATGTGTGCGTGTGCGTGTGCGAGTGTGTGTTTGTATGTGTGTGTGGCCAGCGCCAATGCGCTACGTTAAGCATAAAAGTCACTGCATACTTTTCAGCTGAACTCTAGCTCAAGCTCACACAAACCACACATGCATGCAGATGCATGCTTGTTTGTGCATGTCTGTGCATGTTTATAGCCGCAATGACTTCATCCGTTACCTTCTGCTCTGGACATGATCTTAACTCCGCTTCATGCACTCAGCTGTATTTTCTTGTTTACTCGCACTTGAACTTTAGCTGAATTTACAATGGGCTTGGGAGGGGGGATCCATCCAAGTCATTTCAATTGGTTTCATGGCATCAGTTTACCCCAGGCAGACTATCTTATCACCATGCTCTTCATCTCGCACATTATCTGATGCGCGACAATCTTTATGCGCTGCCAGACAGAGCGCCAGAGAGGTTAACATAATTATCTATAGCAATATTTGTGGGTCAATTCCACAAGCTCCTTCGGCTGCGTCTTGCCACTTTCGCGCACCCCCTGCGCGTACCGTCATCATCGATAAATGTTGAGCATTAGTTTAGTTTTTTTTCGGCTTTAGCTTTCCAGCAGCGCGCTAGCAGCAGCAGCCGCAGCCGCAGCAGCAGCAGAATTCCAAGAGCTTCGCTGCCAAGGCAACGGCCGACCGACCGCCCGACCGACCGACCACCACGCCCGCGAGAGCGACTGTCTGCCTGCCCAGCGGCAGATGTTGATTCCCTTTTGGGTTCTCCCTGCCAATCAGCCGTCCCACTGTTCTGTTCTGCCATCCCATACGTTCCGCTCAGTGCTCAGCGCTCAGCTCTGCTAAGAGCGCTGCTTTGCTTACGTTACGTTTCGTTTCATTTTCGTTTCTATTTTTTTTTTTATTCTTGTTATTTTTTTTTTTTCTAGTAGCTTTGAACCCAAACATAGAGCGCGCGGCATTGTTTGCTTTGCTTTTGGGCTGCTGCTTTGCCGTGTTGCCCCTTCGGCCATTCCCTTTTGTCTATGTGCTTCGCATCTGTGCATACGCTAGCCGCGTGACTTTCCATACAGTGCGAGTGCGAGTGCGAGTGAGTGAGAGTGGGAGCAACTGTCTGTCTGTGTGAGTGTGCGTGTGTACGTGTGTCTGTGTGTGGCAGCTAAACGTTGTTTGTGCGCTTTGTGCCTGCGCGAAATTTCATTCACAAAACTTGCGTTGCCTTTGCCTGTCTCCTCTCCTCTTCTTCGTCTTCGGCATGTTTTATTTTTGCTATTTATTGTTGCTGTTGTGTGTGCGTGCAAAAAGAGCAGAAATCGCTTGCCCGCCTGCCCGCCTGCCCGACCGACCGTCTGCCACTTGGCTGTCAGCAAAACTGCGCAAAATCCTTGTCGCTTGCTTTGGCTGCCCAGCTTCGCAGCAGCGGCTGCTACTTCTGCTGTTGCTGCTGCGGCAGCGGCAGCGGCGGTGGCGGCGTCCTTGTAACGCTTATCTGCCATGTCTGTGCACGGTGTAAGTGTGCCAAGGTAGACATTGATTTCGATTACGATTGCGATAACCGATTGCCAACTGCTGTCAAGCGTTGAATTTAAATTGCTTTCGCTTTTGGCACCGAATGCCGATCATTGCCCATAAAGTGCACAAATTGACCGAATTTTAATATTTGTACATATCGATGTCGATTAATAAGCAAATATTTACATTTACATATGAGGTGCATTATTTGCCCAATCTTAATTTAAATACCAAGTGATGGTATTTAACATCGATATCGCATCGCTATTCAGCTGCAGGCTCTAGCAATTGCTAGTAAAGCGCACAATTTGACCACTCGATGTGTATTTAAATACCAAGTGATATCATTTCCAGACATATGTATCGATATCGATTAACTTCGAGTGACTGCAGGCTCTAGAATTGCTGACTTTTGCACAAGCTCGGCAGAGCTTATGATCTGCATACACGGCTTAGGCACGCACACACACACAGACACAGAAACAGCCACGCACACACACTCTCACAGGCACAGGCACAGGCAGACACACATAAGCACGCGCTGCTAATAGAATTTCTCGGAATTGTCTTTGTTGCTGTTGTATTGTTATTTGTGCTGGCATTTTTGGTTTTGTTTTCCATTTTCTCTCACCCACACAATCACACACATACACACACACGCGCATTCTCTCTTTCTCTTATTTGCTTGGCTTGCCGCTCTTTGCACAATTTCTTCTTCAGGGTTATTTTGTTTCTTATCAATTTCTGCACGCACACACACAGTTGGGCGTGTGAGTGTGACTGTGTGTGTGTGTATGTGTGTGTGTGTGTGCCCGCATAAGTTTGACACATTCATATCCATTCCTTAGCGCTGCCACCGTCGCTGTCTCTGCCTCTGCCTCTGCCTCTGCTCTTCTATCTGTGTATTTGTGTCTGCTTAGAAGCTGGGCAAAAGATGCTCATCCTTTGGCATCCTTTGGGGGCATCCTGTGTGCGTGCGTGTGCGTATGGATGTGTGTGTGTGTGTGCTATGGGGCATATCTTAGCACTTTCACTCTCCTTGATGTCCTTGCCTGGTCTTGGTTGCATGTGTCACAGTTATTGATTGGAATGCGCATAAATTGAAGCAAAATGCTTTCCAAGCCAAATTATGTGGGATTCGCTTCATTTTCTTCTTCTGCTTCGTCTCTTCTCGGCTGTCCCTTTTCTTTTGTGTGTGTGTGTGTGTGTTTTTGCTTCCTGTCGCTGTTTTAAGTTTCTTTTTTAGGTTTCTTTTGTCTGTCGCCTCGTTTACTTTTACTTTTATTTTTACTGTTCCTTTAGGCTTATCAGCAGAGGGCGTGGTCAGAAGAGGTGGATGGCAGGGTCAGGGTTGGGGTCTGCAGTGAAGGGTAGCCGAAAATCCACTAGCAAAGCAAAATCTGTGTAAATCCCAACGTCGAATTCTAATCAGTGTTTAACATAAAAACATAACCTTTTGAGATTAAAGCAAATTTTTAATATTAAAGAATCTTATTCAATTTATTTGGATGGTGCTCCATTAGCTTAGATATTTTGTTGTTTTATATGAATTGATATTTTTAAATATTTCATATTTATTGCATTAAATTATTATTTTTAACTTTCTAAATAATAATTTTATTTATTATACTTCTACTAGGAACTTTTCAGTTTACCCTCGTAAATTATCATTATATGTATGTTTTAAAAACATGTAATCTATATTCCTTCCCTACCTCTTCGTATCTTCTCACTTTTGATTTGTGGGTCACAGTTACTTAAGTTAATTAACAGAAAGGTAAATAATTCAGGGGCCAGAATATTTTTGGCATCAGTCTTGTGTTCTTCTTCCCTTTGAAGGTCACTTGGCCTTGGCTTGTCGCTCTTTTGTAGTTTAATTTTATATTTTTTTTTTTGAGGGCAGTACGCTGTTAGTTTGTGATTAGCAACTTTGACAGGTCGAACTTGCGCTCAAAGTTATGCTACAGAATTTGCAATTGCAATTAAGGCGTGCTCTCTCCCTCAGCTACATACATACACACACTCTGTGTCTGTGTGGTAGTCACGCTCTCTCTCTCTCTATCTCTCCCTCTCTCTTTCTCTTGCTCACACTAGTAAGTGTGGGTTCATTTGGAACTGTCAACTGCAATGCGATGCGCCTTGTATTTCTGTAAGCAGAGCAAAACGAAAGCACGTTGAGTGGGATTAAACGATATTATAGGGTATTAGACATTTAGGCCAAGTGAGACAAAACGCCGTAACGAAACAAGCAGCATCTGTGGCAGCAGCAGCACCACCAGCAAATGCCCAAGTCATAGCGAAAAGGACGTAATCCGAGTCGAGTGTCGAGTTGATTCAATTCGAGTCAAGTGGGTGAGACGCATTTTGAGTGAGAGTTGAGGTTCAGGCACCGCTGCTGCAGTCGCTGTCGCCGTCACCGCTGCCGTCGCAGTCGCCGCTGACTGTGGCGTCGCTGTCATTAGTGATTAAGTGCCCTGCAGCAAGTAATTTTTCTTGCTTCAGCTCAACAGAGCAACGCAGACTCTCACACTTACACGAACAGCTGTTAAGCCGACGCTGTTAACTTAACAGCACTGGAAGCTTTTCATTCGAACAACTGAGAGAGCGACTGCCAGAGAGAGCGAGCGCCAAAGAGCAAGTGAGCGTGAGAACGTTTGGCTGTGTGAGCTCTCTCGCCTTCGGTTCTTTTTTGTCAGCGCTGAGCGCAGGAGTTTTGCTCGTATTTTGCCCCCTTTGGGCAGCTCGGGCCATTGGCATATTCCAGTTAAGCGCCATCTGCAATTTGTGGCACAGTCAGTGCCGTTTGGGGCCATCAGCAAGAAGCAGGATTGTAACGGTATATCCTGCGTCGTCGCGCAACTGTTTGTCCACACACAAAAGCAAGCAGCAAAGAACCAAAAAAAAAAAAAGAAAAAGAAAAAAGAAATACAAAGAATAAGCTCAAAAAATAATGTTCTAATGTAAATGCCAAATAATAAATGAATTACAAATAATAATAATAATAACAAATAATTCAATTAACCGCAAATAAATTGTGCAAAAGTTGCGAGTCGCGAGACGAGCTAAACATCAATCGAGTTATCGTTATCGCTAGCGTTATTGTTATCGTTTTTGTTCAAACATAAAACAAATAAAGAATTGGTCACTTCCCAATGGTGTTCAACTAAAAAAATCTGCTTAACAAAACTCTCACAAAGTCTAAAGCCTAAACCCTAAAAAAATACAGCTAAGCACGCAGCCTCTGCGTTGCCCTGCGTCCCTCGCATCCGCTGCCTCAGCTCCGCCCACGCGGCCGTTACGGCAGTTGATGTTGCGCTCTTAGAAGAAATACCCACACACTAAAACACACTTACAGACACACACTAAAACACACTCACACACGCACGTTGTAATTATGAGCGCACGAGTATATTTGGACATTTTTTATGTTAGATGTCGATGTAACGTAAACGCTTTGTGTGCTAGCCTTTCGATAGACCGCGATCGATAGTACAACTCTTGTAAGCGTATCAAACAGAATCAATCGGCTGGCCGCCACAATTCAATGAAACCTTCGAATTTTTATCGCCAATGTTATATAATATGTGAAAATCATTGCCTGCCTTTGTGGGCACGCCCCCTCAACATCCGCCCCATAGACAAGCTTCCACGCTGCCCCATGCCCACAAAGTGTGACCACGTTGCATAAACAAAAACGCTGTGGCAAATTGCAGGAAAAACGTACAGCGAAAAGTTCGTTGCGAATAGTTTTTTGTGCCATGTTCCGGGCTTATATAAGCAGCCGCCATACAGCATCAGCAGAAACCCGAAGTAGCACACACACACACATACGCACAAACGCACAAAAAAAAAATGAGAAAATACCTATACATACATATGCATGTGTGTGTGTGTAACTGTGTGTATGTGTGCGCAGTGTCAACGCAGCAGCAAATAAAACAAAAGTGAAAGTTAACAAATACACACGCACAGTGTGACCAGAGCACCCATTCAAATGACTTTCTATGACAGAGCTGCCCACACTTTTAATTATTATTATTATGCCAAATATATATGTAAAAAAATTTTTTTTTACTTATTTGAAAAGCGCAGCGTCTTTTGTGACTAGAGAAAAGCATTGAATACATGCATTAAAAAAATACAAAAACAATTTGTTCGTGCACTAAACAAAAGGAACGTTTTGCCCGTTAGTATGCAGTGCTTATTGTTGGACAATCAGCAGCAGCAGCAGCTAACACCAATACATAGACATTCAAGCGAAATCCACATGCAGGCGCCGCAGTCGCTGTCGTCTTTGACACACATATACATACACTTACGTACGTACGTACTTACGTTTACCACCAACACTAACACGTACAGTGACAAAGAAGACGGCGACTACTTCATGCTGCTACAAAAGGCACGCCGAGTGCTTGCCTGGCTGCCCTAAGTAACTACTCACACACAGACACACATACATACATACATATAGAGCACTGCTGCTGCTGATGCTGCTTACCACCCACGAGCGCCTCGGCCGCTGTTTTGTGTTTGCAGCAATAACAACAAAAACAACAAAAACAACAATAAGCAGCAGCAGCGACGGCCGCTGCGAATTATATAAATTTCTTTGGCCTGTGCGTGTACTGCTGGTGCTGCTGCTGCTGTCTCTCAGTACGTGTGCGTGTGTGTGTGTGTATGTGTATGTGCGTATGCTAGGGACGTTTTTTCGGCGTTCTTCTTTGTGCGGTGGCTGCTTCGGTTTTACTTCGTGCGTTCATCATGTCGTGCTCGCTGCTCGTACTCGCTCTCGTTCTGGCTCTCCATCTCTCTCCCTCTCCCTCGCCCTCTCACACTTACGCTTATTGGCTTGCTGCTGTGTCACACACATGCACACACGGTTAGCTTTTGTGTCTTTTTCGCGTGAACAAATGCAAATCAGCAGACAATGTAAAAAACAAAAAAGAGACAAAATGCAAAGTTGTTGCTATAAATCTCAGTCATCAAATTGCGTTTTATAAGCTCCTTCTTTTTGCTCCTTTGGCGAAGCGCATAACGCATGTAACGGCATTTCAAATGCAAATCAAATGCAGAGCGCTCTTCGCCAACACACAAAATGAAGAAAAAATAGAAGCGAATCCAAGAACGGAACAGAAAAAAAGAGGAGAGCGCGCAGCTGAGCTTGGAGCGTGGGCGCACGACGACGATGAAGACGACGACAGGCAACGAGCCATACATAAACCGTTGCGTTGGCGTTTTCGGCAGCATCACCGAGAGAGTGTGTGTGAGAGAGAGTGGGAGAGCGAGCGTAAAACAGAAAGAGATTATTCAGAGAGCAAGAGCGTGTTGAAAACCGAAAATTTCGTTTCGAAAAGCGCAAAGCGCTGCGGCAACCTTAAAAGTCTTTTGTTATCCTACCTACCGAATCGTATAAAAATAAAACGAAATGTAGAAAACTCATTAATCAAATTACAACTAATCAATGTTAATACCATTTACAGTCCAGCCAAAACCCAACACAGAAATAAAATCAAATTGAATACGAAAATTATAATACAAATTGCTGCTATGTGACCTTCGCGTGTGGCTGTAAGTCCAAAAAAGAATGCACCAACAACAACAGCAGCATCAGCAACAACAACTTCTACAGCAGCTAAACAAGAAAAAACACACACGACACACGAATTTCAATTTAAATTTCAAGGTTAATGTGCAGCAGTGTCGCAATAACAACAACAACAACAGCAGCATCACCAACAACAACAACAACAACCAAAACTACGGCCCCAACAACAACAAAAGCAAAAATCTCTTAAAATAAATTTAATAAATTAAAAAAAAGTAAAGAAAAAAATATAGTGTATATTGTTGAAAAATGTGTTGTGTTATCGATATCAGTTTGAAGTAAATCGGCTACAGTCGTGACTTTCGTTACGTTACGTTGCATTACGTTTTCGCTTACATTTACGTTCCATTCAATTTCCCTCGTTCCCCGTTTACGTTCAAACTCATTTCCCCCTTCTTTCTGCTGCCATGTGTCGATCAACAGCATAAAGCAACGAAACGAGTTCTTGGTTTGGTTGACTGTCTGGCAACGCCATTGCCCTTTGAAGTGGGAAAGCATTTTTGATTCATGCCGTTAGCCGCAGAGCGCAGAGACGAGCCGTCGAGCAGTTGCCAGGATACGGTTAGAGCTTCGCAGCTGACGCTGAGGCAGCTGAAACAGCTGAAGCAGGCGAAAATCGACACGACACACGACATATTAATGATGATGATGGGGCCATGAGCCCATCATTTATCGCATTGAATTGGAGTCGCAAGCGCGTCTCAAGCGGGCCTGCACCATGCTAGCACCGCCGAACCCGAGGTCAATATGCGGCCAGGACCCGGGCTGGTCGTGATGGCGCTTGCGTTTATTTCGGGGGCTCGGCGTGCCAGCACCACCAATACCATCAGCAGCGGCAGCAGCAGCAGCAGCGGCCGTTCGATAACAACAACAACACCAGGAACAACAACAACAGGAACAGATACAACAACACAATCGGCAACTCATTTACCGTCCAGCTACGATTCGACGAGCAGTGGAGAAGCTGTTGGTGGCGGCTTCTCATATCTGCTGCCAGGATTGCACGACGGTAGCCCCGGTGACGCCCCCGCCCACATCTTGCCGTTGCTCCAATTTGATTATTATCAGCGGCGGCCCGCATTGCATCCGCCAGACGAAACGGTGCGGCGCGCTCGCAGTCTCGAAAGGGGCAGAGGCACCGAGTCGACGGCGACGGCGGCGGGGGCGCCGGAGTCCAGTGAGTCAACGCTCATCAGCGGGAGAGACGAGGAACAGGAACAGGAGCAGGAGCAGGAGCGGGAGCAGGAGGAGGAGGAGCAGGAGGATAATAGCGGACTGCCAGTGCAATACGCGTCATCGCGTGCGTTTGACGAGGAGGCGGACGAGGACATCTTTGCGCTGGTCGCCGAGGACGATCTGTTTTCGGAGGAATCATTCGATCGGCTGATAAAGCTGAGCGAGGACGCAGCCACCGAAGAGGAGGATTACAATCAAGCACTAAGTCAGCAACAACAGGAGCAAGAGCAGGAGCAGGAGCAGGAGCAAGATCAGCAGCAGGAGCAAGAGCAGGAAAAGCAGCGGGAAACGGAAAGGGAAAGGCAACAGGAGCGAGCACGGGAAACAGTGCAGCACGACGAAAGTCGTTTGGTGGATGAGAGCGTGCTGCATGCGCAACACAACGAGAACGAGAACAAGAAGCAGAAAGAGAAGGAGAGCTACAGCGGCAGCAACAACAACAAGCGAGAAACACGCGAGGAGCAGGAGCACCGTGTTAACGACGCCTATGCGTCGCGTCTAATCGGATTAGGCCAAAGGGACGGCGGCACAAATCCAACAACCGCAACAGAGACAACGAGTGGAGCGACTGGTGAGAGCTCGGCAAACGGCGGGCCTGTAGATCTACGTAGGTCCATACTCGGCTCTGCAACAGCTCTAACACGCCTTAATCCTTGGATATCAGCTTGTGATCTGGCACAGCCGGGCTCAACCGGCACCGACTTGCAGGTGAGTCATAAAACTTGACAGTTGCAGAAGGCGAGTAAGATAATATAAGAATGAAAAAACTATGGATATAGAAATAGAAACTAATAACTAAAGAAGGAATCGAAATTCTAGTGAATAACGAAGGGAAATGAATTACGCATAGGAAAAGTTTCCTAAACTCTTTTCTTATACGATAAATATAAAATGGAAGAGTTAAATGACCAAATCAGATAAAACTTAAAATACGAATAAAATTAGCTTAACGTGATAAAAAATCTCGTAAGATGAGTGCATAGGAAACTTAAAGGAGCTGAAGTCCTATTCAATCTCAATTTCGTATGCATTGGGCTGAAAAGTAGGCAATACTTTATGGAAGACAATACTTCTGCAGGCTTTTAGTATATTGCCGAAAATTTTGAGGAATAGTGTAAAAAAATATTGAAAATAAAATATCAGTGACATGAAAAATTCAACGAGTTGAATGATACTAAACTTAAAATGAACTCTAGCTACTCCTGCTTCCTAGAAATAAAGAATTTCGCGTTTTTATGAGAACATATATACACTATGAATATAAAAAGATGCCACTACACTGAGGGAAAACGGGATTATTATGCCAAAAGGCTTTCACAGCGGTTAAAAGTTTTTAAAGTTTCTGCTGAACTAAAGCTATTTATATGCAGTGCCCGCTAGAAAGGTTTTTCAGTGCGCTGCTAGAAAATGTGCTGCCCTTTTTTGCGCAGTGTATACAGTGTGCCACTAAAGTCACCGTACTCTTGTTGTATTTTCGCGAATCACCCTGAAACTTGGCCAAATTTTTGTTAAATTAAAAAAATTTAATGCAGGATTATAAACTAATATATTTTCTTCTAAATTATAAAAGAAAAACATTTACTTTTAATTTTAGTTCCATAATATTACAGCGAATGTAAATATACCCAAATATTTGCGTCAACAAAAGTCTACGTACTCTTATTTTCTTGCACTGTCTGGCGCCAGCGTTCTTCTTAGAAATAACGGGGGTTTTCGAAATATGTATGCAATAATGAGTAAATTCTTAATAGTTGGCGTGTTTTACTTGAGCTGGACAAAATATTTGAGTTTTGCAGTAAAAATGCCACGAAAAGAGTTATCGCTTGAAGATCGTGGAAAGATTTTGCATCTCCACACAAAGGAGCAAAAGTCGTATGCAGA